>JAWQFL010000021.1:5175-97497 GCA_033442365.1 Creolimax fragrantissima | reverse complement strand
TTGCTCAACAGTCGATGTACTGTTTACGGATCTACCCAAAGTGGTTCAAGGACACTTGGTCTTGCAATCTGCTATATATATAAGGTGCTAATTCAGTGTACCCTATTGGTTTTAAAGCTGGCAGAGAATACAGTGCATGACATTACTTTATATTTACTTGAGCTACATGAAATCTAATTTCCTGCTCAATGAGCAACAGAAACGATGAAGTCCGAGCCACCTTGGCACCCAGTGTCTTCATCTGAACATCGTAAGTCCGTAACACACTCGGCTTGAGTAAACGGCGCACAAATGCTAGTGTGTGCTACCACGAGTGCAGCATCGTTTTCATTGCACATGCCGTCAGCGCTATCCCACAGACAGATCGAGCTTGTACTACAAGACGACGATGTGATGAACGTATATCCACAGTAATATTCTGGATTCACCCAGGTTCCGTTGTCGAAGGGCATAACAATGTTCTCCAAAACAGCGTCGAGTGTACCGTCAGTCTCTTGTTGCACTTGTGCATACGCTGAGCTACCCTCACAATTTTCACCCTCCACAACCGTGCAGCGCTGATCCGTACATGCAGACACCGCCGTTCCATAACACACAGCGTCATTGATGCGTGCAATGTGATCTTCACTGCCAATGCATAAGTCGGTCGTACTATCCCATTCACAAAGGATATAGGCGTAGCAATTAAGTTCACTGACAGCAGTTTCCTCACAGAAGAGGGATATATTTGCGTACGGCATCATGATCGCATTTGGTTCAGTTTGGTTGACGGTTTGTCTTCTGAATGGATTGGCGGTAGCAATAGAAAAAAGCCCCGCAAGAGAAAGTAGTATTGCTATAATAATCATTGTCACTAGTTCGGGTTGTATGTATGAACAGATTTGTGTATGATCGATGTGTTTATGTGCTTACTCTATAGAGGTTTGTTTCTAGATCGATTACCGCTTTTGGCTCGCAGTTTGGATACAATTGGGGCAGGTATCTTTAGGAATGGCGACGGGATACAGCGCAACATAAAGATACCGCTCAAGTCGTTCTACGGATGAATTTGCAAATAGCCGCAAGTATTGCACACGTTTCAGTTGGGGGTTCATTCTATTTATATATTTTAAAAGAAAACCTACTTTTGATACGAAAACCAATCAGCCATATAAAACTGGCAATAAATCGTTACAGGACAAACTTACAGTGCTGGAAGCAACATCCTCGACAAGAATGATTTACTTTGTCATATTTATATTTTTGCTCAGTCCTTCTTGCACTAAACAACTAAAAGATCGATTGTCATCAAATCTTCATTAAATTATGGTTTGGAAAGTATTAGTCGCTATCGGGACCTTCTGTCATTTGCTATTCATTCTTCCACCTGTTATTCGTGAATGTATCCGGCTACCATGGCGAGGACAGTGTTACCAGTTAATATCTGTACGATGAGTATGTCCCTTATTCATGAGATCATACAGCAGAAGTATGCATTACGAACGCATAGGTGTTTGTTTGCTGTGTACACCTCCCAAATTATGCGCAGGATGTTCGATGTTCAAATGGAGACACGAGGTATCAAAATATCTCCGACTTGACCATTTCATTCACTCATTGCACACTCGGTAAACTATGTATTGCTACTAAGAGAGAACAAAAATAAATATACTCGTATCCGTTTTCTGCATTTCCAAATCCATAGTTGTGAGTCACACAGCACATAACCTATTTCATCTAGACCCTACCACCTTGAAAAACCAATCGGGTACATATGAGTAGATGTATTATCGACAACATATTCTAAATCGTTTCTTGTGAGGAAAGATTCAAGTTTAGTGAGATGTAGAAGTTCAAACGTGAAATAAAAAAATAAGAAGTATTCATGTGAGTCATTGTGTTACCCCTGTATAGCAAGTTGTACGGGTTGTAATTTAAGTTGTGGTCGATCTAGTAAAATTCATTGCCGCGTTTGTCTCACAGTTTGGATACTATTTTGAGTAATGAGGACGTGATACAGCGCAACATGAAGACTTTAGTTATGAGTTATTTTTTCAACGAATTGAAAGTTGACGAAAACGCAGGGGGATTTACAATATGGTGATATTGGTTGGGTTCTGTTAAAACAAAATGGTATTATGGCTCTTTCCATCTGTAATTGGAAATTGACATGTCAATCAGCAAAATTGTACCGGAACAATAAATATCCCGTAAAGCGGATATGAGTGAGTGTATTGACTAAACATAACAGTCTCTGCTCTTGTTGACTATAAAGAAGGTGCCAAAGACGCAAAAGAATTCTAAATCGAAGAAGAATCAGGTCAAACAACGAACTCGAAAAACCAACCAAAACAATGATTTCTAACTTGATCATGTCTGTTGCCGTGGGGCTGTCAGGGTTTACTGCCGCTCACCCTTTCAGAAGACAATCCGCCAACGGAACCACTTCTGCTGTCATGATGAGTCTTGCTGACATATCCGACTACTGTGGTCAAACAATTGACCAACTTTCCTGTTACGGAAATCTTCTTTGCGACTGGGACGATACGCTTGATGTGTGCTCTGGCAGTGGAGATCACATTGCACGCATCAATGACGCAGTGTGTTATGGAGTGGCTGCGTCTGCATGTACAGATCAGCGCTGCACGGTTGTGGAAGGCGAAGATTGTGAGGGTAGCTCAGCGTATGCACAAGTACAACAAGAGGCTGACGGTTCACTCGATGTTGTTTTGGAGAACATCATTATGCCCTTTGACAACGGAACCTGGGTAAATCCAGATTCTTACTGTGGATATACGTTCGTCACATCATCTTCATGTAGTACAAGCTCGATCTGTCAATGGGATACCGTTGACGGCTACTGTGAAGAAGACGACACTGCACTCGATGCTATACACACTAGTGTTTGTGCACCGTATGCTGCAGCCGACTGTGTTACGGACTTGCGATGCACAGATGAAGACACTGGCTGCCTAGGAAACTCAGATTTTATCGTTTCTACTGCTCACTAGTTTTGCTTGTTGGACGGCAAACTCAACCACCTTCTTCTTGACCGTAATCCACACAAGAGAATAAAATCAATATTTGGACATTAACCGGTCTTTCATCTTTACGTAAGCAAGTCTCCAACACACGTGAGATAACCAAGTTACCTATCTTAAGAGCTTGTCTATCACAAGATGCTTTATTTATATGTAGACATACGCTACATGGCGTTTTGGCCAGTCATTGTATAGATAATTGCTACCGGATAAATTTTCCTACATATGATAATGAAAGTGGCATATGATTCCGCTTTCATTCTACTTCTGTAATACTAAATGTTACAGTTGCTTACTGGAGTGTAGTATCTTGACGAACACTATTATCGAAAACTGTGTGAGGTGCTATAGACACCGGATCCCCACATTCTCACGTCAGTTGCAATAGTATTAAATTCAGTTGCTAGGGCCATTACGATTAGGATATCCCATTCAAGCTCGCTTAGAAGACGTAGGCACGTTAGGGTTTGGTTTGTATTCATTTATGTTGATGAACTGGCCTTAGCAACTGAATTTAGGGTTTAGATCTCAGAATCCTGCAACACGCCTAAATCTCATTACAATTATGCTAAAAATGGGCTCATATTCATTTCCTGCATTGTAGTTTGTTGAATGCATAATTCTATGTATATTCACTCAAAATTGTGTGGTTCTAATGAAGGATACAATTATGTGTAGTTGTAGGGTGTGAAGAACTACTAGACGCGTTATTGCTGGACATTGTGATGATGCTGCTTCTATCGAACTACATAAACAATTTAGCGTTGTAGGTATTGCATTTTTGACATTATACATTCTAGTACGTCGTTCTATGGATGTATATATTTACACATGTGACGACATTGCTATAACCAACCATATAATCCAAAGCTCTCTTACACATCCTACAATTAACGATATTGGTTCTTAAATATTTAAGAGTATATCGTTGTCATAGTCAGTGTTTGGATCTACTGTCTACTGTAGACTGCGTTCTGAACAAATTGGAGTCTTGGATGAGGCTCGTTAATAATGTTCATTATATGCATTTATGTACACTTCTTCTTGCCCATATATCCACCTAAATTGCAAGCTATTACCCCCAAGGAAGGAACAACGTGCAGTTATTTGCAGTAGCGATCAGCTTTTACTTTCGTCCGACGATCCTATTCGTCGCACGGTTTCAGTCGTAAGTGTGAATGTATGTGTATGCAATATGAGTGGATATGTGACGACGCTTTGTGCAGATTTGCAAAGGTGTAGACAAGCGTACTAGTATTCAGAGGCGTGTGCATGTATAAACATAGAAAGCTTGACTGGAATCAATTACGACAGTTTACAATTTTGGCATACTTGAGCTCAACCAACTACATCAGTTTACAAATTTATAATCACCCGAGTAAAAAAAAATGTACTGTACGATATGTATATATAAAACAACACCCCACAGTTTCCTCACCAGGAGGGCTTCGTTTAATGTCCCGGTCTTCTTTGCGTCTTTCAACTCGGTCATATCACCCTGTTTGGAATGTGAGTATGTGCATTGTACTTCCACATGAGTGCTGTAAGCTCATGTGCATACGAGTGCGCGTGAACGGATATGGTTAAAGTGTATGTCTGTGCATGTGACTACCCGAACATTTATAAATGCATGTACCATGGGTAGTGTACATGTTCATGTGGCAATGGTAAATATATACGTGCACACACATTGTGCACAATGCATATACCACATACCTGGTATGTTATAACATTTCCCTTTAGACCATTAAAGCTCTGGAACCGCTTCGCCTGTGCGACCTCTAGTTGAGCCACATTGCCCTCGTATTTGTCGACCTTATTCTTCTTCACCTATACATCGCGGTAGGGGGGGGGGGGGAGGTCATTTATAGGTGTATGAGAAAGTATGCCAGGAAGGTTGAAAGTGTATGCGAAGAGGTGAGTAGGTGATGAGTGGAATGTGGGGTTTCGGATAAACACAAATATACACCAAAGATATAGGCTGCGCAATTGTATATGCATTGCACTCAAGTGTGGTGTTGAGCTCAGATAAGTCTCCCCGCATATTGCCTAGCTGCATTACATTTTAACACGATTTCATCTTAAGAAGCTTGATCAATATGTTGCTCTATTTACATAATCGGGTTCGAGTCCGTGTGCATATATCATGTCGTACGTGCAACCGAGCTTGTACATATATACAAGCGGGAGCTACGAAAACATCCACGAACAGAAATTCGTATAAGAATATGAAAATATAAATGGGAACAGGACTGAGAACTACATCCCATTAAATTCTTACATATATTTCATCAAGATCCTGTACATAGTGTATGCGGGTCACACTATGTTGAAGCAGCGCGAGGTGATTAGTTCAAAATGGGCGTTTATAATTCACATCCTAATACGTGAAATATTGGGCACACGGGACGTAGTATAAACCTGTCACCTGCGCAAGTGTGCGTCTGTCTATACAAGTGAGTGAGTGCATATTCTCGTGTGTGTAAATTTATGTATGCTTGCGAGCAGGTATTCGCTCGGTTTCATAGCATATGCATTAAACTTGCCTCAGTCTCCACCTACGTGTAGATCAATGCATGTACATATAACATTCATGTATTGCATATATACCTTGCGCTCTGATCCACACCAAGCAACAAGGTCTGTCCCATCCGTAGCCTCTTTTGAGTAACATCCAACGATGAGCTCTCCATCCTCATTCACATGGTCCTCATCGGTGCCTAGAAATTTTCCTATTGATGATTTCAACCGTACAATGCCGTCCTCCTGGTAAGAGGTGTACGCGTTTGTGTTTATGTGTAGAACTTATGAGCATGCCTGATTTCAGGCTTGGCTTGTAAGAATAACATTCAACCTCTTATGTTTGTATCAGTAACCAGAAAATGCCATGGAGGATTGTCCTCAATTAATACAACTATTTCCGCTAGTACTACTTCGTTTTGATAACGAAGGACAGTCTGTACTCGTGCAACATTATAAATCAGTTTGAGCTCACTGAGAGAGCATGTATGTGCGTTACTGCTCAAGAACAGTCCACTTTGTGTAAATATAACCCGTGAATTGGCGCTTCTGTGCCAAGAAGTCGATCAGAGTATTATATTGTACCTCGTCATATCTCGACGTCAGCGTGAAAATGCATACGTGTGCAGTAGCCAACCAACATTGTTGTAGACATTATATATTAACATGTATGCGTATCTGAGGTTAATTTAGTCCGGTCTGTATGTACACAGCTACGTGCGTACGTTGCGAGAGAATCATTGTGCATTGTCGTTTTCATAAATACATAACATACACGTATGTGTTCGTGTGTGCGAGACTACATCTGAGCCTGAGTATAGCGTAGTATGACAGTACATGTAAGAGGAGTAGCGGGAGTGAGAGTGAGAGTGAGAGTGAAACTGAAAGCGACAGTGAGTGTGATCGTGAGCATGGTGTGGCTGCGAGTGCGAGTTTGAGAGTGAGTGTACATGTGAAATGTTTTCTCATCATACCCATGCGTACGTACATACGTATGTAAAATAATCTCGTTCGGACTTTATAATTGTGTCATACTCTATATCTTACGTACATCTTCAAGAATATACACATACCATGATAAACTCCCAGGTCTCCAGCTGGCCCACAGCTTCTGCATACCCAGTGAGCTTTCCGTGTGTGTTCGTACCAATATATCTACAGCGAAACATTCACGTATGTTGGTAGACGATATTTTACATAACATCAAGGATATGCAGCATGTTCTATTTATTGCTTTTGTGCGAACAATCTACGAAAACATGCTATGTAGTACATTATAGCTATAAGGGCATATGTATATTGCATTGGCGCACCCCATAGAATACCACTGGCGAAAGTAAAATCCTCAGAAGTACATTTTATGAACCAGGATCTTACACCAGCATAGGCATATGGGATCACACACAATTTCATAACTACGTATAAAATATATGCACACGAATAATATACACACCTGTCATAACCACTTTTAAGTGCTACCTTGTTATCGCCTAATTGTACTACAGTAAAAATTTCTGCTGGATCAGGCCCATTTGTATCCGCTGTACATGTTGGAAAGTGTACAAATTACAACTTACGAATGGGTATAGATCTTATGAGAGCTAATATGTTTGTCTGTATACCAGTACAATGAACGCTTGCCTGTTTTGCTCAAATATGTTTGTGCATATACTTCCATTCACATTTGATAGAGTTGTGGTTCGAAATAGGATACGATGGCCACACAACTATGTATTCACACTCGCATGTAAGCGCTTTTGTAAGCAAACATGCAAAATGTCCCTCATGCATCTCACATATGCACACACGTGTGTGAATATATGTGTGAATATATTACAACAATTGTACGTATATATGTATGAGTATGTCTTGATGTCACATGTTTAATCTGTATTTCTGTGTAGTACAACATACTGGGATCCGTCATGGCGCCTAGAACGAGTTTGGCTGTTTCCGTCGCAAAGAGATACCGTCCAGTCGTGTTGAATTGTAGAATAACAGGTCCAATCACGTCTTCACTGGTCCGACCCTGCCAAAACTTTCCTGATAGGTACGTTGATACATATATATTAATGAATTATATATAGATATGAAAACACTACACATGACAAGCACTTGTTTGCGAGTGCGTTTGTTCAAGTCATGTGTGCGGTTTATCATAATGCGTCTGGACTTGGTATGGATGTATCTGAACAACATTCCTGGAATTACGCACACGTATCCAAGATAGCTCACCATGTCTATAAACAACGGCAAGCGCTATCTCGTTCTCGGCCTTCCTTTTCTTAGACTTGGATTTCTTGGATTTACCTTTCTTCGTCGCATCCCCCTTCAGGGTCAGTTTACTGCTACGTGCGAGGCTATATGATGAAGACATTTTATGTTCTTGTTGTAGTGTGTTTTTTATATAATTTTATGTGTGTTGGTGGAATGAACGTTTGTATATATACGTATAGAGAAGCGTGCGTGTATGCAATTCTGTGTAATTAAAAGTCGTCTACCTGCGTGAAGATACGCAAGTGCACGGTGAGCACGGTGTGTGTGTGGGGGGACGTCTTATGGGGTTATATACGTCTATGTTGTGTGTACTAGTGATAAAAACGTATATCGAAACGTGTATACATGCATGTGCTACTGCATGTGTGTCTACGTGTGAGACGAATAAGAGAGGGAAACATAAAGGAGAGAGAGAGAGAATGTAATACGAGTGAGTGAGTATGTGTGTGTGTGCAGTGAGTGCAACGAGTGCAATGGGTTGAGTTGTATGTATGTGTAATGAGTTGAGTTGTGTGTATATGCAATGATTTGAGTTGTGGGGATGTGTGTGAGTTGAGTTGTGTGTGTGTGATTTGAGTGAGTATATGAGTTCGTTCGTGTGGACAGGTGGGACTGAGGGGGCCATACACTTGAACACGCGCAAACACACACACATGCACATCCACGAACACACACACCACACACATACACACACACACCACAACTCAGTTGCACTCATTACACTTCACACTGCACATACGCACACACACATCACACACACACACACATATATCCACACACACTTCACACACCCCGGGCCTTGCGTATACGCCCTTCCCTTCCCTGCATTTCTACACTAATGGGAAAGAAAGGTGGCGCGGGCGGTGGTGGCGCGGGTGGCGGTGTAAGGAAGTCTGCCGCGCCCGTTGCCAGTAATGCCCTAGACGATGATTGCGTGGTGTTTGGCTATAATAATAAGAAGAAGGGTATGTATTCATGTTAATGCCAGCACAAAAATCGTGTAGCTTGATCCATGCATATTGATACCCCCATGTATACTCTCATTCGTAGGTAGGGTCTGCAATAGAGACATCGGTTTAATTTTTGTTCAGGACATACTACATTGCTGGCATAAGTGAACAAATATATAGAGAGGTAGTATGCCGGTATCATACACGTATAAGCACCTATATCCAAGACTCCCTGTCCACGCCCACGTGCACATACACGCACCAGACAGTCTACGAAATGTTATTAAAATACACTGCAGGGCCAAGTGCACCAGCGCCGACGCATTCGTCAGTTGCTAAGCAACGAGGTCCAGGTCCTAGGCCCAATTTATTTCCATCGGACGGAAAATTATCAGCAGAGGATGAGAAAAAACAGGCAGAACTCAAAACTAACGTATGCGTACACGCACTTGTGAATTTGTGCATGATATAATCCGTATGTTTATATTGCAGGCATATGTGTGGGTTTTGTGGGTGCTCTTATACCCATGTATACGTGTGTGCGTCTGCTGCCCATGAAATATATAAAATCATTCGGACACAAACTGTTTGTCTATAGCAAAGAGGAAGAATCATATGTTTCTCACCAACCACGCGCACATGTATATACATAGAAAAACAGGCATAGAAGAATATGTTTGTCAATTATTTATGATATCATCACAGCCTCTTCACTATGATTTGACCAATTGGACTGGAAAGACACCTATTGCCCTACTATCAGAACTCACGCAGAAAAAAAAATGGCACAAACCTAGGTATATTACGGTATGAATCCAAGCAAGCCAACATATTGTGTGTATATACGTGCATGTATATAGCGTTATGTGCATACGGGTATACTTGGTATGCTTATGTGAGTTACTCACACACTCACATACGAATTCACAAGGAAACACTAAACCTAATTCCAATTATTTTTGTTGCCGTGAGTTTCTTACATTCACCTCTCATACATACAACAATAGAGATATCGGTGCACACACACATAAATACATTATACATATGTACACATTGACACACACTCTCGCTCAGTGTTTCACTGTGACACCTATACACGCATGATAGTAGCCGAAAATAATTTGATGATACTATTCTCGATATTGCAGAGCAAACCATATATGTACTCAAATTGCAGACATATTCCACACTACATAGCGCGACTACATGCCTGCCAAAATGTAAACTAGTAGTACGATTGAGATTTTTGTTGATTCTTATACAAGATTCGTTCACACACACAAGTACACACTTTACTCCTGTATATCAGAAAAACAAGCCTGGCGGTACGATTGTGGTGGTTGTTCTGGAGAAAAAGGACAAGAAAGGTGTTCTCCACAAAGTGGATTACTGCGCTGACATACCATGTCCTACAGCCGCCGATGCAAAAGTTCGTGCTTGGTTGATATAGCTTCCATTACATATATATGTAATGTACACGTTCAGTAGGTTTATAGACATGAGTATATCTAAGTTGTGATTTGTATATCGGCTATAATGCGTTCGCAGCCCTTACCTGCCTATGAGGGAACGCTTATATGCTCATCCATTTTTGTGAACTAGCACGTCCTAGTTGTTGTATGTCTCTGACAGTACATTATAAATATAGTATACGTTTCAGCGGCGTCCACCATCCAGCTTTCATTTGTATACAATCCGACGTCGTATGTGCTATATATCATTGACAACAAAACTGACAAGTTGTACGTGCATATGTGCGCACACACAAACACAATCACGCAGACATGCAGGCACACTAAGAGATTCATATACGTATGTATGCGTAAATATTTGTTTGCCTTTGGATACATTCTAAAAAAATAGCTTCGTACGTCTGTCATGGCTCTCCATGGAGTGCAGAGCCACTTGTCCATGAAAATGATGATTGCACCTGCACTTCGGGGCTACTGGAGCGAGCTCGATGTCACTCACAAGGAAAAGCACAAGCTGACTGTGCCAGGTATGTCATTAACATCTTCGTACACTGAAATAGTATTCATACTCACCTTCTGAGACTATGAACTCACCGCCAGTGGCATATGATTAGCACGCAAACAGTGGCATATGTATGTATATCTGAATTCAAACTCACATTCTGTTTTACAGTTTGCATATACTCATTTTTGTATACACTTGTTTCTCCTAGTTTGAATCTGTTTTACAACAGTATCATCGACAGTGACTTCCATAATAGGAAAACTTAATATCTATCTCTCTATGTACCAATTTCATATGTGCGTAATTCTAGGTGATCCATTCGAAAGAACTGCCCCGAAAACCGCTGAGTTCCAGAAGAAAATGGAAGCACTAAAGCTAAACCCCGCACCACAAGCACCCACTCAAGGTATCATATAATAAACCATACAATAAATGTGTTTTAGTGCCCACACCCAAACCCACACCCAAACCCGTACTTACCTCCCCTTACACACACACGTGCATATAATCGCAGCTACGGATGCAGCTGATGCCCCGCACAAGCCGAAACGTGTTGAACTGGAGAAAAGAATTGTCGAAGTACACATGAGTGAGGCTGTACGTACATACGTAGAGGAAGTTATAAGAACTACACCCCTTGATATTGAAAGGTATGTATACACCGAGACGACAAAAACATGCTATACTCAACGTGTGCTTATGCACTCTGTACATATGAGTGCTATCCTTGGCGTAAAATGTATGGGTCGTGTATGGTTACCTCAGTATAATTTACGAAACCTTCCGCAGGCACACACACACACAAACACACACACACATATATATATAGCGATGAATCCGAGGATGACAGCTCCGTGGCAGCTATGTTTGCAGAAACAAATGCAACAGAGAAAGCACACGCGCTTCGACATAAAGCTTTGATGGAAATGCGTATGGTTCAAAATGTAGTAAAAATGGGATTCAGAGAAGCGCACGTACAAGAGGCTCTTCAATTTTCGAAAACCAAGCAGGAGATACTCAATTGGTTGTGTGTGCATGTACCGGAGGATGATTTGCCTGTCAAGTGGCGTCCGATGAAGTATGTGTGGTGTGCGTGCGAATTCGCATATCTGCGGGTAGTATGTATGTATGCGTGTGTTATCTGGGTTTTTTTTAGCTGTAGTTCTTATAGCAGGAAACCTATGTGTGCTTTGCTTCTGTGAACTAGGGTCGTTAAGGCCCCTATTTGCAACACACTGAGAATAGGTTTTAGGTACCATTGTATATAAAACCATTCGATGCAGTGGGTTTATTTTCACATGCACGCATACGTACACGCACACATACACACAACCTGTATTCACACAAACGTGTAATTGTTCGCATATACAGATACGATGCCATATCCATGGGTACACAAACGTCCGAATCCCTGTCTATCAAGTTAGCTTTAGATAGACTCAGTACGATCGGGTTTGAACGAAGTCTATGCGAGTCTATGTTGCAACAGTGCGCTGGCAACGAAGCAAAAGCATTACGAACGTTGATGGAACAACTTGTGAGTAGCGGTAGAGACGACTCCGAGGTGGGTGTGTATGTATACATGTCTGACGTACTTTGCGTATACATTTAAATATGTCGTATGCGTGCTTAATTAAGTCGCTGGGGCTTGAGAGAAGCGAGTGAATGTTATACATATGTATTGTGTAGCATATACAGTGTTATCACTCGCTGATGCTGATTCACTAAACCGGCTTTGCTTAAGTTCTTATTCAAATGCAAGATTATCAGTACTTGCATGCACAGTTGAATATCAAAATTGCGTTGTTTACCAAGCTATACATACATATACACGTATCTATAGAAGCATGTCATTTTACGCAACCCTACCTACATCCGATAATGCGACGCGAAATACTCTTGAGTATGTACTGCCGTAGATATTGTTTACATGCAGATTCCCACAGACATTCATGGGTTGCAGACACATCACACATACTTATTCACACACCGAGACGTCCGCACACACGCAAATTGCATAGCCTATCCCAGCACGCGAGGACTTCACGGATGAAGAGAGACACGAGATGAATCAAATCGAGATCGAAACCCTGCGTGACCAATTCGGTGAGGCTCTGGATGTGACTACGGACAACAAAAGCCTTACAATTACTTTTAACGCCGATTGGGATGAGTATAATAGCTTGAATGATACGCATACATCTCGCGCGTCTGGTTACGGACGTGAACGTGGGCGTGGAAGGGGACGGGGGAGGGGTGGGAGTGCGAAAGGTAAAGGAAATGTCAATGCGGGTAAGAAACGTGGACTACAGCTTGCTAACGTTCCAGGTATGAAAGCATATACTACTTGTAGTAATAGTTAAAAATACAGATGTATGTATAAATGACGTGTGAGCGTGAGTGTGGGCAATGATTTAGTGTATCTGTGTGGATGCGAAGAGGAGAGATAGTGATAAGGTAGGAAAGAAAAGTGTGCATTGCCACGAGTACTTGCATTCACGTATGTATGTTTGTGTACATACGTATGTACCGCGGCCGTATAGAGGCGAAGGGAAGAGGAGGGTGAATGCAGACAAAAAAGATGTGAAAGTAGTAGTGTTGGTGTATATTCGTACACTTGATGATTGTACATATACATATACATATTTTTGGACCACGTATATTACAAATGATGGGGATGGCATAGTGTGTACACTGCAACAAACTCACAATGCACACACAGCCGTTTCCCCACATAAAAACGATACATGCGAAGCCAAAAATACACACGTACACACGCACACGTGTTAAGGGCATATACATACATACACGCATGCACGGAGACTACTACACATTATCATACATTTATGCACTCGAAGCACGCGTACACGCACTTATGGAGCATGCATAAACATGAGTTGTATCGATCCACGTAAATTACACGTCAAGATACAAGTGTAGTTGCATGTTTGATACAAATGTGTCGAGTACGTAAGCTTGGGATTATGTATATATGAAATGTGCTTGTGTTGTGTAGTTATGACGTGTGATAGTGATATGTATTAGTGTTGTTTTGACTACGGGGTGCGTGAGAATGGCCGTGATTTGGACGTATGTGTCGGTTCCCTATGATGACGTCGCATTTTTTGAGATACATATGCGGGGACAGGTACGGGGCTTACATTCAATGATTTCGCTTGCATATATACATTATATGTACTGTTTTGTCTGTATGTAAATACGTGATTGTGTCATGTTTGGTGCTAGTGCAAAATACGAGTGCGAAATGAACAAACCACCGGACATACAAAATTATTTTCACAGGTACAACAGTGGTCGAAGTTATGTTCGAGGACGTATCTTATCCTGTGGAGACACCTATGATCATTCTACGTAACTCTAAGCTGCCAGCTTATATTAGACTGGGGGCAATGCAGGTAAATTCATGTACACACATACAGAAGCGTATACAACGGTAGAGTTATGTCTGCATTGTTTCTATGTAACCGCCACATTTATGTAGTATTGGTCCGTTGAGGAAATATGTTTAGTTTGACCCGATTGCCGAATAATGCCAGATACCCATGTATATATACACATAGAATGGAAATTTCAGAGTCCACGATTAACAATCACAACGAGTAGCGTTGGTTTTGAGTGAGAAGATGCCATTACTGAGGTCTTCATATCACAAACGCGCATACGCAAACATACATACTTACATAAATATACATACATACGCTCGGGTACATACAAACAGGCTATTGGTGTATTTGCAGCGTCTCTGGTCAACAGTCCAATCGTGTATGCATTGGTCGGGTGGATAGAGATGGAATTACCTGAATTGATTGCTTCGCCGCCTCCACTGTCATCCATGCTGAACCAATCGAAGCCAGGTATGTAAACGAGTATATTCCTGGGGGAGTTTCTAGGAGTATGTACACGTGTTCACAAATGCGTATATACAGCTGTTAGTAGGCTTATTCGCAAACAATATATTTAAAGGTATATCTTTGAATAGTGACACAGAAAGGCGAATAATAGTATTAAATATAAGACCGAAGTGCAACAAATGCATACATGCGTATATGTGTGGATTTTCATCACATCACACATTCAATAAATTTCTATGTAAAAACGACTGGAATCTCAATATGAATGTGTACACATGCGCTTCCTGTCTTTCAACAATTATAACAAATAGACGGGTCTTTGAATGGCTCAAGTAGGCCACAGAAGGAACAGAACTACCATCGAGATGTAGAACAGTCAAGCTCGACCAAGCGTCGCGGTGAATCCAGATTCGCCCCGAGAAAGGCGATTGCGAATAGGGTGAGTTGTTATACACGCTTGCATATATTCAACTGGATTAAGCGAAATGACAGGGATATTTGAAAAACGCGCACGCACGATATGTACGTTTACAAACACATGCGCACGCCATATTCCAATCTAAACACCCACTCACCTGTACAGACAAACATTTCACATTTGTACATAATCTATATACAGTTGAAAGTTACATGCGAACTTCAAATACCGTCCACTCTGCCTTTTGTTTTCTCAACGTATATGTACCTCCGTGCATTACAACAGGTCTCAAAGAAGATGATGGACACCCGTGAAAGGCTGCCTGCATTTAAATTCAGACAACAGATAATAGAAGTCATTCGTAGTGAACAGGTAAAACGAGGGCTTAATGTCGATTAACGTACATATACTTATGTGCACGAAAGAATATTTCTAATATACCAGCAACGCATATGCATTAGAAAGTGTACTATGTGTAAAGCTTCAACGACTTCTTCAACACAGGAAACAACTACCTAGGCCTTGCCTACATAGATTCACTGTTATAACTTCTTGTTAATGTCGTGAAACTCTGCATTCAGGTGGTGATCGTAGCTGGAGATACTGGTTGTGGCAAGACGACGCAGGTCCCTCAAGTAGGTTTGCTCACGCATGCACAAATGAAAAGCCAGTACTCAAGCGCACGTCCATAATTGTCACATTCCATTCTGTAAACTTCGCTCATACCTTACAAAGATTTTTGTATCGCTATATAGATGTGTATGTGTGTAGTCGTGTGTTGAGAAATTGATTTTATCCTAATCCTCTTGTACTAGCGCTTCATCTGTTACATGTATACGCATGTGCTGTGCATAGTAAATGTATATATATGTTGTCATGTGTGCGCCCTCTCATTTTGATGTTCGCCATATATTTGAATAACGACCCCAGAGATTGATATTGACCCCCGTGTGATGAAAGTACAGATCATTATTGGAGAATTTTATGCCGCATCAGTTTGATTCGTATCTTTTTAATATCGTTTCAAACCAACAAACAGTTCATACTCGATCTGATAGGGGATGTTGATCCTACACGTCCATGCAATGTGGTGTGTACACAACCGCGACGTCTCAGTGCAACCGCAGTAGCAAGTCGTGTAGCTAATGAACGTGGAGAACAAGTTGGAGAGACGGTATGTACACATGTACTTTGTGTGCAATCGTGTCGTATGAATACCAATCGCGTTGCAGACGATTGAGCAATGAATTGAGGACCTTGCGTGCGTGTAAGAAGCATTTTCTGTGCATATAAAATCGCAGTTTCTCAGTACAGAGTGAACGGGCTACTCGCTTATGTGTCTGCATTTGTGTTCGTGTGAACAACCACGTGCTTCATTGCAACTGCGGCAGCCAGACAAGTGCCAATACGCATTGCTAACTTTGTGATTGGACCATGGTTATCTAACCTGCTCGTTTGCAGGTGGGATATAGTATTCGATTAGAAAATAAGCGCTGCGCGGAAACTCGGCTGTTGTTCTGTACTACAGGTATGCACACTATACATACATGAGCATTTACATTCTGACTTTTACAAACATGTCCACCAAACATCTTTACATCTATATGTCTACATATATCCGCTCGCCAGTCTACGTTTACGTATGCTAATACACATACTCGCGCGTACAGGTATATTACTTCGACGGTTGCTGACTGATCGCAAATTGGCGAATGTCACACATGTGCTTGTTGACGAGGTGCACGAACGTTCTCTAGACAGTGACATATTATTAGTTATTCTTAAAGAGGTATGTATATATTTGTGTCAACGTATATTATATGCGTATGCTATTGGTATATGTACATGTGTTGGTGTTAGTGCTATGTAACACGCTGATATAGCAGAACCAAAATTTTATGCTCGCGCAGATGTACGTAATACGTGTATGTGCTTAAGTTTAATAAGTACGTCAAGTAAGCACATATCGACTCAAATGCATATTTAAACATAATTATGCCAACTCACCACATATGTACATATGCCCATTACTTTGTGTACAGGTGCTTCGCCACCGTCCAGACTTTCGATTGATCCTCATGAGTGCCACAATCGATAGTGCGAAGTTCTCTGCATACTTCAACGGTGCTAAATGTGTCACCATCCCGGGACGAACTATGCCCGTTACTCGGTACGTGGTTTTTGTGTATGTTTACATACTGACCGTTATGCAGTTATATGAACATTACGTTTAGTTTTATACATGTACCTTTGTGAGCATGGCCCACTACGCTGGCATGTGTTTACTATCAGTAACCAAATGTTAATAGCTAGTGAAATATTCTGATCAGTCTAATGTATACCTTTGTATGTTTCGTGCATTATCTCCGTATGTACGATGCTTTGGAAGAGGTTATTGCAAGTGAATGTCACGTTTCTGCAATTTTAAAGTGCATATGTTCTGTTAAAGCATTTATACAAATGTATTCTCCAGCAGACGTACACGCATATGTATTATCGTGTACACCATATATTCATATTCATACATCGATCGTGGTTTCATTGCAGTTATGACCTCGACGATATTCTTAATAGTATCCCATGGGACTACATACCAGAGAGCAGTATGCGTAAACCAAAGAAGATTGGGAAGGTATTCGTAAATATTTGTATGCATTTTAAGTGTGAAGTAGTCTATTTCTGTATATAATCTGGTTATATTTCTGTACTACTGCTCGCTTCACCCATTGTTCTGACTACAACATCGACACACACTACAAACATAACATAACGCAATGCACAGGGTAAATCTGGGTCAAATCCATTGGATGATTTTGAGTATGACGACGAACAGAGCGTATATGCAGACAGCAGCCATCGCACTACAAGTATTAAAGCAGTTCTGTATAACAACGATGTACTAGTTACCATTGATTATGATTTGATTGCTGCTGTTGTTAGGTGAGTAGACTTGTGTATCTCTAATTCATGTGTTTGTATCATATTCACTTCTGCAGTATTGTCGCCGTTCTTATCGCAACAATGTACTTCACGGAGTTGATTACAACATATTTTTACGCACGTTATATATGTACATATGTGTATGTGTGTACATGTATATGTGTGGTACGGATGTATGCTGGGTTCTTTCTAGTTCATACGTAGACGTGTGTATGTGTATGTGTATGTGTACGTTTCTCTCGCTGTGTATGTGTGTGTCTCTCTCTCTGTGTATGTATGTGTGTTTGTGTGTGTGTGCGTGCGTGTATGTGTATGTGTATGTGCAAGTAATCCTTACTAGGGGTTTGATCGTGATAGGGATTTTTTGTCGCTTTCCTTCGTATGTAGTCTTTAAATAATCGATGTACCTCAGGTACGTAGGGTATTAAAATCTTATGAATCGTATAGTGTTACGCGTAATTTCAATGTTGTAGTATTAAATTTGATGCGAGGTGTATGTAGTTGACGGTTGTGTGTATGTACCAATTTTAACTTCACATATGTTTTCCACCCTTATACACGAACAATGCCTACAACCCCGAATCGAAATACAAGCACTGAACAACACAGATATAGATAAGCACATCTACGAATTTATTTCATACGATAGTCCTGACCCAAGTTTCTTCGTATGAATAGATTTATTGTAGAGACCAAGGAGGACGGAGCCATCCTAATATTTATGCCTGGAATGGCTGAAATCAAGACTTTATGTAATATTTTGAATAGCACTAGGTATGTGCAGATGGCACGTACATATACCTATGGATACGAGTTGTGTATTGGTATAAATGGGTAGTATGTGTTTTCTATGTGTGTTTTATATGTGGTTTGTTGGTTTGTTGTCACCCACCTCATTAAACTTAGGCTACTGGTCGTGTACACTATGTGTCAAGTAATGTGTATATTCATTAGTTTTGCAACTATGGGTACAATATATTTGTGGATGAACGTGTGTTCTGGTTCTTGTTAATGTGTTTACGTGTATATGCATAGGGAGGTGTGTTTTGAATGTCAATGTATTAATCTTGTGTTGTGTTATAGGTGTAAAGGCCATCGTCTTCTCGTTCTTCCGTTGCATTCTACACTATCGACCGAACAGCAGCAAATAATTTTTGAACGTCCACCTCAAGGCGTTCGGAAAGTAGTGGTCAGCACGAACATAGCGGAAACATCGATCACTGTGTGAGTTTATTGAACGATATATGTCAGTAGGTTTGTGTGTATGTATGATTCAGATATTGTGTGTAGTGTATAAACAATGATACTTTATGGACATGTTTGTACACACCACCGTACCATATACTCTTACGCACACGCATTGATTTCTTTAGTGAATCTCCTTTATTTTGTATACTCATGTAAACTGCACTTTTATGTATTACCTCATAGTAATCACCCTGAAACCATATACACAGATACACAGTATGTCAACTCACACGCGTACATACATGACCACGCGTACACAATACACAGTGACGATGTCGTGCACGTGATTGACACTGGTAGAGTGAAGGAAATGGGATTTGACGCTACAAATAACATGTCTGTGTTGCAAGACCAGTGGGCTTCCAGAAACAGCAGTAAACAGAGAATGGGACGTGCTGGGCGTGTGACTGAAGGGTATTATTATGCCATGTTTAGTCGAAAACGATGGTCGCAGATGAAACAGCAGAGCGATCCAGAGATAGTACGTGTACCATTAGAACAGGTATGTTAGTTTGTGTGTGTGTGTGTGTGTGTGTGTGTGTGTGTCGCGCCTGCGTCTATGTACATATATGCACATATGTGTATTTCTTACCCTTATCTGCTCGAATAAAAATTTCGTTGATGTGTGTATACATTGATTTCATGCATACAAAATTGGTAAATATTGATTTCTTTACTTCCTGTTCACATTTTTCTCAGCTGTGTCTCAGTATAAAAGCAATGGGAATTTTCGACGTCAATTCCTTCTTGAAAAAGGTGTGTATGTTCCTTTTGTGTAGAAATTGTGTTCTATGTTTTGTTGACTACATAATGAAATCTCCTTCCTCTTTGTTTTACCTGAGCTAGAATTTGGATATGTATTTTCCTGCTACTAATTGTTCTGACTTTTTTATATACTCTTCCAGTTTGTTTCATTGCGACCATTGTGTATGCAAATACACGGGGGCCATCATTAGTATACACAAAGCACACTTTCCTCTACTCCCACGTATATTATCCATTTACACGAATATTTTGTAACTCACGTACATGACATATACATACTACTGTAAAACAATACGTAGACTATTACTCCACCTGATACAAAGAACATCGAGGCAGCGTTAAAAATCCTGTCTAACATTGGGGCAATCGATCAGGAGGAGGAACTAACACCACTCGGGCAACATATCGTGGGAATACCGGTATGCGTGTTCGCATGTGAGGGATTCTGTTTATTTGTTTTTGTCCTTCTGCACCATAAAGTATATTCGACAACTGGATAGTGCATCGAAAGTTCAAAACCAATCTGTCAGCGCGTGTGTGATAAATATTCATTTCCACGCTTGCACTCATACTGTATTGTTCATAAAGTTCACACGTTCTTGCACACCGAGTGTTGTGTTAATTTAATTCCGTTCAATGGAATTATATTGTCAAATATGGTAAATGCGTATAGATAAATACTTACTTATACATGTGTCTTACCTGCTTATTTGCAAATATATGAAAAGGTGGACGTACGAATCGCCAAGTTGCTAGTATACGGTGCTATATTTGGATGTGCTGACCCGATTTTGACTGTTGGTGCTGTACTATCAAGTCGGTCGCCCTTTCTCTCCCCTCTTGACAAACGAGATGAAGCAAACGCGTATGTACGTGTGTGTACAAACATGTCCTACTTATATGTATTCACTATCTGTTATTTACCTCTGGCCAAATAGTAAAACACGAATGAGCGTAATGCATGATCATTGAACGTCTTAGAGTGTACGTGTGTGTTCTGTCGCGATTTTCCAGTCGGACTTGTTTGATTGAACACACCATAGGCCTGAACATATGTATTGATCAATGTATTGGAAATACATGTTAGTCTGAGTGCATATGCTTGTATGCGCAATGTACAGAAGCTTTTGTTAATACACCCTCGTCCTTTCTCTCTAGTAAATTTGTGCACGTGCATATATACGTGCGTGTGTACCTATGCGGATACCACATTACTTATCGGACACAACATACTGTTCATTAAACGCGCGTAATTCGCGTGTAGGGCCAAGAATGCGTTCTCTTTAGCTAAAAGTGACCATCTGACGTATCTACGAGCGTATGATAGCTGGAGAAATATTAGGAAAAACCTCAATGGAAGGGAAGAGAGAGCGTGGGCTGACGAGGTGTGAACAAATAGCCAAGATTCGCACTTGTTTTTCATCAGATATTTGCCCGAGCCATGCATTTAGTGTCTCTTCACCCTCCTGCATACCATGCATAATTTCAGACTTTTTCTTCACTGGTCCAGCTCAATCGGTT
Source organism: Creolimax fragrantissima (assembly GCA_033442365.1). Taxonomy (NCBI): domain Eukaryota; class Ichthyosporea; order Ichthyophonida; genus Creolimax; species Creolimax fragrantissima. Next base: position 75,989 of record JAWQFL010000021.1, on the reverse strand, counting down.
GTCCACAGAACAGATGTTGTTCGAGATTTTTTTAAAATGCACTTGCTTGTTGGTTTGTGGTTTAAATATATACAATGAATGACATATATGCGTACAGAATTTCCTCTCCTTGGCAACTCTGAATATAATCCATTCAACGAAGAAGCAGTACCTTAATGCGTTAATTGATGCTGGTTTTGTAGACCGAAAAATGAGCATGGGCAACACTGATATGCTCGGGAGTGACGTCGCCGAACACGCAAGAAACATAAAGGTAAGTTCATAGACGAAATGAATATACTGACTACAACGCCGTATTGTCGGTATCAAAGATAGAGAGAACGAGAATGTTGTAACTGTGGAAGCTAGTTACCGGTCTCTGTGCTAACGCACACACATTTATACTTGAGAAATACATATATGTTTACGGCTGCTATAGACACATCACGCACAGTATGACAATATAGTAGTGCAATGTGCTTGTTAGATGTATAGTCCGACTAGTTAATATATAAATCTACATAAAACCGTATTACATATACTCAGCTATGTGCTCGTAATAATATATATATATTGTGTAACAGGTGTTGAAGGCTCTACTAGTTGCAGGCCTTTATCCCAATATCGTGCGTATCGCTCACCCCAAAGACACATACCACAGTGTTGGTAGCGGTACGATTTTGAAAGAAAACAATGCCAAAGATTTGCGATTTTTTGATCACACGCACAGCCGTGTATTCGTACATCCATCGTCTGTCAATTTTTCAACAACCAGGTACGTATGTGTATCAACGTGTGTGCGTATGTGTTTACGCATGTTTGATGATATATATTGCCAGTAGTCTCCAATGGAAAATTATGCCAAGGGTTGTGTTTTTTTCTAATATGAACGATTGTGTGTTCGCAAAGCCGTCTTCGTTCTCCTGTCATTTACCGTGTGCATGTATACGTATGTGTGTATTGTGTGCAATAGATTATGTCTATATATCTACGATATAGTACATACCTATATGCATACAAGTATACGCAATGAGTGCATAGTCGCCCTGTGTTTTATTGATATTTTTGCGACAAGTGTTTCCATATTCGATCAAAGCCACACATGCACTTACCTCGGTTGACAGTAATTCAATACCCCTGTGCGTACATACGTATACCCATAACTACAAGATACGAGGCCCCATTCGGTGTGTATCATGAAAAGGTTCAGACCTCTAAGGTGTTTCTCCGTGATTTGACTATGGTGAATGCCTTTGCACTGCTACTTTTTGGAGGAGGTATGTGTGTACAAATGTTTGTTTGTGTAGGGTAGACTTTGTGTATGCGTATGTTAATATTTGAGAGACAAACTGAACGACAGATTTTTGTGTGTGTTCGTATGTGTGTGTGTGTGTGTGTGTCCGTTACTGTGTAAGGCGGTATAGTACACCACAATCTTTTTTGTAAATAATGCCACTCGGCCTTCAAATTCTTTGAACATGATCACCTACATAATGTATATAGAATGGGTAAATAAATGAAATAAGTTAAAGAATTAGGGTGAACATTGACGGATAGTACACAGACTAGATACACGTTCCAACAATCACCAAACACTTGCAATTTCAAATCTGGACCTGAAAACAATTGAATGAGAAAAACAGTCCACCCACAAATACACCCCCCCACACACATGCAGGTGTGATCGTAGAACACGCCTTGAATAGGATTACTATCGACGGATGGATCGTCATGGATGTCCCTGCACGTGTAGGAGTTCTTTTTAGCGAACTGCGACGAAGATTGGATGAGAGTCTTAAAAACAAACTGAAAAATCCAAGAGTTGACATCGTAAAGTCACCCGTGGTACAAGCAATGAAAATGGTGCTTATGGATACAGCATAGAATAGTAATATAATAGTGGACGTACACACTATGTACATGAGTACGCTAATATGTTGTCAGAATACTCAATTTCTGCCTCCGTTCGATATTTTGTACCATTCCGATATCAGCATTATGTTATTTGGTAATCGCATAGCGTATTACATGAGCACATTATGAGTACTCTTGTACATGTACGTATAGCATGTGTTATTCCATAATTCTTGTATAGTAAAGGCAAGCGTAAGTAAAAAGACTATTTGTGCAGATATGCACGGAAATACACTACCGCTTATGAAAGGACGAGTCTTATATTTTAACGTATTAATTGCACAGCTTCATTCGCAGCCATTGATGTATTTCCCATTGTTGCGATTACGATTTGAAGTGCATGTGTAATTACGATCCAATCGTAGATGACGCTAACGTTTAATGCACCGAAGATTCACTTGCTGTTGATATCCAAGCACAAACCTCTTCATCTGAAATCACACACTGTAGTTTCAACTATTGTCGTGACACAACTCCCGGTAGTGTATGGTACGACCGACCATCTATCTTCTACGGAGCAGTATGATCAGTGATCTGACATTTTGATATGCGAAATCGTAAGTTAAGGGCGCGAAAGCGTTATGGCATTTATGATATTGCCTCTGTAGCGTATGAATTGTAAGTGGTGAATTTAGCTGTACACAATCAGCCTTCAGAAACGTTATTGAATAGCTCACTGCCCCCGCATACATTAACATATATATAGATGTTAAAATTTCCGGATTCGTACAACTCAATCAATCGTAGAGAACACAATCCTGTAGATGTCTGTGTTGCAGTACACACAGCTTACTACTCGGACGGAATTCTCAAAGCTTCATAACAATTCCCAAGTAATTGGCAAGTTGGCATGAAATAGTTTGGCGTTATTTGTGGATAGCCGAGTTTAGTTTAAACGTCGACAAGTGTTGCAGAAAACAATTTGTGCTATTAATGTCCCTTTCGTTTTCACTACTTATTTTCAGCAATGCAACCAATAGCTCATGCTTAGCAATATAAAAACTAAAATAAGTCTTGAATACAGACTTACTATACACGACAAGAAGAAAAGAAACTACTTCATTCTTCAAGGTAAGTATATTCGTACATAAGCAAAGGCAGGGTGAAAAAACTTGGCATTGCACATATATATAACATAACAAGCAATGACCCGGTCCCATCTTGGTTGTTATCGATTCAATCAGTAATATCAATAGTAAAAATGTATTCCCAGCGAGGGGCTCGAACCCTCGACCTTGAGATTAAGAGTCTCACGCTCTACCGACTGAGCTAGCCGGGAATTAGTAGTTGTTGCTAGGTAATCTATTTGAATACTGTTTTTTCTGTGTGCATTTTACACGACTTTATATCAGCAACTTAAAAGAGCACCTGATTTATAGATGCAAGTTATAGAATGGTCAGAATGCATAGATTTTCCCTTTGACTATACGTATTCATCATAACAACCTTAAATACGAGAGCATTTCTATCCTCAGTAAACCTTGAAAGTTGCTCAAGAGATTTTCTTTCAAGGAGCTATTAGACTAATACATGAGCATTCGAAATATTTCAAGTATGTAGACTGGTATATATATATATCCCCAAAATATACATAGCAAGTTTAGAAATATAATACTTCGAGAACTGGAATACTCAAAATTCTCACCAAGTGTGACCATACATAGTTTCTTTATAAATAAATACAATTTAATGCCTTAAAAAGGTGTGGAAGATTGACCTTGTAAGCACAAATACGCGAACAGCCATATTAATTCGGCGATCTCATGTAGGTGTAGTAAATTTGTATACAATGGATATTGTTACTTCCCAAAATACGGTTCAATGACTACAATGAAATGTATAGTTATGCTTTACGATATTCTATAATTTGTATGTATAGGTAATTTCTCCCTGTTGGCTATAATCTATTTTGTATGCAGATTTCGTCAGTTGCAACTACCTTACAACGAGGTTTTGTCTATATGCTCTCGGAACAGTCGATTTAAAGTGGTATATTGCTAAGTTTTAGTGTGGTAGAGACAAAAAATAGCCACTATAGTCCAATCTAATAGCCAGGCTACGAAGATTTGTGGTCTGACTAGAACTAAGCATATCGACAAGGCCCTGTTTACATGTGCGGAAGTACGTGTGCGCATGAAAGTGAGTGTACATCAACGAGCGCGAAACACAGAAAACATACAAATGAAAATGAGTGCAAATGAGGTCAACATAGTGACAGCTGATAGCAGGATTAGATATATAGTACGCATGACAGGAACTAACCATAACACCACAAAGAACTATACATGCAACGCAATGTGAATGTTTAGATACGTCACAGGTCAACATGGACGAGAGTACGACATGACCAGATCTAATTACGCACCTTTGCGCGACTACGAAACTTGGCATCAAAAGTGTCGACCTTTTGTCTAAATCTGTTGATCTTTATCTCAAATTGTTCGGCGTGTTCTTTTTCGCTTAATTTGTCCTTTTGCGTCACTGCCCATTCACTGGTAAAAATATTTCGAGTAAACCGGTAAATTGGCAATACATAGTTTCCTTACATGCAAGACAATCACGCGGTATATTATCCCAGGAATATGCGTATATGTTCATGTATGAACACACTTTCGCCATTTCATGAGTTGAATATACATATAGCAACATACTTATGTACACTAGCCATGCAATCAACCTATGTTAGTATACACACACATGTACTTAGTCTTCTGCTGCACAATCCTCTAATTTATCATCCATGTGTTGACCGAAATTGAATGATATTGTAATATATTCACAAAATGGGGGGTACAAAATATTGCATAATCTATTACTATCACATAGCTTAATGCAAGAAGTAGATTGGTATGGATGTTACAAAGAACAGTTACACGATTTAACTCGAATGTACATACACAAATACAGCCACACTTACCCCTTTCTGGACCTCTCATCACGCTGACTTTGTGCATGTTGAAGACTTTCATGCTCCGTCTCAGCCATTCTTTTAAAATTCTTCAGAAAATCGCAGAATGCTAAAATAATAGATGCAGTACTCTGCAGACATATAGCATTGTAGAAAAGCAATTCTCATACGTTAGATCGGGCATATTTGCATACTTAGTTGTGTGTGGTAGGGTCATGAAAACATGAGAACGAAAAATGCATGTGCGTGCCAGCATTGTATACATTGAATAAGGATGAAACACAGTATGGCAGGAGTTTGGGGGACTGAACAAACACTTGCAGAAACACGCACGCGCATATCCTCGAAGAAAGACGCATACAGCCACACCTTGATCATATCGAATAGATCTGTGGACTGGTCTCCCAGCAGTGAATTGTTAACTACATCCGAAAGGAAGCGATTATGAGCATCTATGATCTGAATACACAATATAAAAAAAGATTTCTAGTTAATTGCTGTACGAAACTGTCCACACAAAATAAATTACGCTGGGATAAAAATGCTGCAGACAGGTAAACTCATGCTTCTAGAAACAATTTCAGTGTATGTGTGTGCGCATTTCTTTCATATACACCAACACTATTTATATGTGTTCTTGGTTCTGACATTTAGTAATTGGTATTTACAGCATGTATTACGCATCTGTGGGACTATAATTCGCAAACATACCTGGTCCAAGTCCTTGGCTTCCGCCATACTTGTGTTTAAGCGTTTAGTAGCTGTCTCGAGAACTTCGAACATCAGAAAGTACTGGAAATAATTTCAGAAACATAAGGCATAGGTACGATATTTGCTAAAGTGCGAATGACGTACAATAGCAGGTGAATAACAAGCAGAACGCCACACCTTTTTGTGTATTGTTAATGTTTAATAACGTACATACATACCTGCATTTTGCTTACAAAGTGACGCATAGCCTGGCTGAGAATGTTACATCTGTGCAGTAGAGGATACAATCGTGTTATGTAGTTGAAGCGTTTACTAATATCATTTTGGTCTTCCCAGGCAGAAGACAGACATCGCTCCAATCGCTTGAGACGCCAGAGCTGACGGAACTGTAATAGGTTGTCATATATATATATAATAAATACGTGTCAGTGAATTATATATATGTATATATGGCAGTGTAACGGATGCAGGTAATAATTTGATTCGCCTACGTTGCGAGTGATACTCATGCGGCTGGTCGCAGTATACATAATCTGTTTTGTGTGTTCGGGCGCACGTATGTGAGACTATATGTTAAGTGTTCTCTATACATTGCAGTTGCTCACGATGACTGTGGAGACATTTGTAATGTAGAATTCATGCTCATATCCATGTGAATGTATACATTATATATGTATGTAGGTAAATCGGTTGCTCATATCATTTGATCGCTCATGAACAATGGTGAGTTGCCCATATATCATCTACACATACCACACACAGTAATTATCCGTACTTTCGAAAATACATTGTAAACTTGTGTGACGGTGATGAAGGATATGCTTCTAGGCCTATGTGTAAGTTATGATCATATGTACGTGTGGGTGTGTGTTGGTTGGTACCAACTTAGAAATTTGTGTAAGACTCATCAATATCATGGATATTTAATCTACGGATTGTCTGCAGTCATGTATGCGCGTACACACTGGAGATTGTAAAATGCAGCGCGCGCACTCGAACATAAACAAGACTGGAAGAAAAAAAACTCCCACACCAAACAGTAGCACAAGTGTTGTCATATATTCATGCATTCCCGATTCTACGTCATCAAGTGTCTGTTGATTGTGTGCTAGTATGGGGCTTGCACATATGTGTATGAACGTGAATGTATAGGTACACGCATACCGTGCTGATATATATATTACAATACGTAAATATACATGTCTGTATACACAACGTACCAAACGATGGTATTGATGCATGGCTCCACCAGTAAACACTACTTTAATAGGTCCATCGACGTGGTAATCTAAGAGGAACAGATCATAACCTGTCTGTGCTTCCCTGCCGGCCGCCTCTAACCGCACATCCAAGCGATTGATCACAAATTCATCGTCATATTTGGCAGTGGTCGTCTGTGAGGTGAGTTTACGGTATATATAGTTAAATGAAGAGAGTACTTGTGTCTTTATGTATTCTCCTACACAGCCAATCAACCACAGATAATTTTGTCACAAATTCCATGGTCATATTCCGTAGTTCTTTGGTAGACTCACACACCTGTGCATATAAAAGTATATCCAGTCGTTTGGCAACAGTTTCGTACTCGTGTTAGGAAGGATATATAACACCCAAGAACGCATATCATATATGCATTTGTATATATATATAATGAAGCAAACGACACAGACGTGTTATTCACCAGTGGGTGTAGCTTACTATACACAGATATCGAACATACGTGCGATGTAGTATAAACTTACCCTGCCAAACAAAACGGACAAAACAAGTATTTTCAGTAGTATGTTTGAGAGCAGATCGTCAAAAACATTTACAACAAAGAGCATAACACCACATACGTGTACCCCCACTTACCTCTCTTGATTGAACTGTTTCAGGCCACGTATGTATTTAGTTGCAAATTAGGGAATCGCAGCGTTTTGGGATATCCGTTGTGCATGCACCCGCATCCGAGATATGCATACGTGCATCTATTTCTTACTATGGCTAGCTACGACTAGATGCAGCAAGTACATACATACAAACGAGCACTCAAATACACATAACGAATACCTCTTTCGCTGTGTGAATTGACCCTGCTAAACTGTATAAATGCATTTCGGTTGCAGGTGCAGAGAGTTCAGCGTCCAGTGTTTCCATCAATGCTTGCACGAAGTCACCCTGAGCCAATAACAGATACCGTTTTAAGGCTCGCATGTGAACACCAAGATGAAACTTCTCGTGTAGTAAAGACAATACACGGGCACCTGTCACAGAGTATGCATGGTCCAAAGCTGTACATATATTGTAAGCGTGTGAGTGTATGTCATTTGTCTGCAAATACGTGCATAGGAGTGTGCCGTTCGTGTGTGCATCCGTACGTAGGTTCGCCGAATCTTGCGTGAGCCGACATCAAGCACACATAACCCTAAACTCTAACCCTACGGCTCTAAACCCTAAACCCTAATACATGAACACACTATAGATTTATTGGACGATCAGCAGCGCATGCGTACTTGTAACTGTGAATATGCTGAATACTATATGTACAATGATATATATACTTGGGAGAGAGTATACAACTCGGCAAGCTTGTGAGTCTAAACCAGGTACTTCCACCTAATACGCTGAAATGTTCAACCCATTAAATACACTTACGAATGAAGTTCACAGAGAAACACCTATACGTTTAACACATATTATGTATATCTATACTTTTCCGCATATTCAGATCGTGCTTTTGCGTCTTTTCCGAGTCCAAACTGGCAAAAATCATACCTTTCTGCATACTCATCAAATGGCCATGCTTGAACAAAACTTCATCCCTCTCCCTCGTGACAGAGTCCATAATCGTACCGAAATCTGCACAGCATTGTCTGATAAAGTACACAGACTTGCCTACCTGCAATATCTTTCTCGCCGTCTCCATTGGAATGAAGTTTGGCACTAAGGTCTCATCTACGTCGTGCTTTTCCTTCCATACATTATCACTGTCGTCTTGTATGTCTTCGTTTACTATTACAAAGAACTCGCCAAAGGGATCTTCTAATTCTCCATCATATACCCAGCGGCGCTACGTGAGAGTATATAATTGGTTGGTTAGTTGGTTGGTTTGTGTGTGTGTGTGTGTGTGTGCGTATATGTTGCTAAACAAGAAACATTGATTTGTCTCATTAAGCTTTGGCTTGCCCACGAAAAGGCCGTACACACTTGCCCATACAAAGTTCTGTAAATTAGCTTCCACATTCAGTGGACAAGATAGATCTACGAGTTCAGCATTGAGCTTGTTTACTTACGTACGTAAATACGTAAATACATACATACATACATACATACATACATACATACATACATACATACATACATACATACATACATACATACATACATACATACATACATACATACATACATACATACATACATACATACATACATACCATCATGTAGTACAAATGACTAGAAGATGCTTCCACAAAGTCGACAGCCAAGCTCTGAAGTTCGGTATCTCCATAATAGGTAAACTCGTTCAGAGCCGAGAGGAGGGCCCCACCAGTATGTGGTGTTATATGTTGAACCATATTGCACACAAACGCTAGCTGACGTCCGGGTGTATGACACCATACAAGCAATCGTTTGAGTGTGAGTCTGTATGTGGGTGTATGAGGTGATGTGCCAGGCAATGTATTTATTTGGCTGTCACTGAGAAATTGATCTTGAAGAACGGCTATGAGTTGGTAGTAGGCGCTCAGAGTGGCCCTCACTTTGAATAGGAGACTCTGGTACACGATGCCTGTATGTGTATTTCAACAACGCTTTTAGTAAATTTGTATTCGCCTGGAGTAGAGCCATAATTTTATGTGCTTGGTTGAATATAGCCATTGAATAGTAGCAGAAGAAAAAAGCAAATGCAGCGTGCGGAATGGAAAGTGAGGTTCCATACCTCAAATCGAGTTAACCAAATGTACATGTTCAAGACAAGCAATAACGCAAAGTTGGAAATCTTGTTACAGGCTTGTGCGACGGATCATACGAGATTAGACACTCAGTAGTACGAGTTGTATGTGCTCGTCACATTTTGTAAACAATACCTGTCATACACGTATATGTATACATAAACCCACTTACGCTCCACTTTTACATAGACCTGCAAATACCCTCACTGAGGTTCAGTAGTACAGATCAAAACTTACCACCGAGAGAAGATTCTTTTGAAGAGTTATTGACAAAATCGTCCAAGAATTTGTAACTCAGCCCAACTGGTGCCATCTGTTTGTATGTATTATTTGTAAGTGTATGTATGTACGTGTGTATTTATGCGCACATGTGCAGGCGTGTGTCGCATGTGTGAATACGTGTGGTGCGAATATCGTGTGCATGTGTTGTATTGATAAATGTCAAGGAAGCAACCAAGTCAACGCACACACATCACACACACGCATACATATATATAGCACTTGGCTACACACACATGCCTGTTTCATGATTAATCGTCGAATGGGACCATTAACAGCCTTATGGATTTCTACGTGGTAATCATCTGGTCGGGAAAATCTGTAAAGTGTACAGACGTAAGAAAACTTTACACACATTGGTTTAGGCTACTGCTATTCCATCTACATAGACATCGGGCGAAGTTAGTCGTAGGAAGACGTTCAAAACATGCATAAGTTCTGCAACTATGGTTTCTGTATGTATTTTGAGTGTATATGCGAGTATTGGTAGAGCTATTCATTTACATACGTAGGTTCGACGGGTTTAGCAGAATATACAAGAGAAGAGGCCGCAGATTTTTCAGTGCGTTTAATTTTGATAAATTCGCCGTTGATCCCTTGAAGAAGATATATTACGTCCCGAACAAGTTCGGGTTCGGGGACAGAGCCTGCAGACTGCGTATACATATATTTAGGTATGTGTATGTGTATGAGAGTACATGTGAATTGCACGTGATACGTGCGAGATGAGAAGACGCTGCGTGTATAGGCGAAATAACCTATAACAGGGTGCTGGAGCACGAAACACACAGACCTACCACAACATCATCGTCATGGACTATCGCACTTCGCTCAGGGTTCTCATTCCACTCCGCCCGTTCCCGCCGATAGTTCGGGTTTGGGGAAGGCTGCCCTCGATAGTCCTCTGTAGGGTCCAAACTTGGATCTACATTTCTCTCATTGCGAGCTGTTTGTCTGTGGGCTATTCCAGAAATATTACTTCGATCACCAGATGATATAGCCGGGTTTGCATTGTCGGATGAGTATTGATCCTGTGATTGTCGTGGATAAACCGGAAGGTTGTGAAATATGTTGCTTGTCATGATTCCTTTATAGCAGTATGATATCAGAACGTCCATTGAAACTGTCTATTTCTTGTACGGTTGTACAATAATTACAACCCTCAAAGGCACAACACTCGCGTACATACATACGCAACCAAAAAAAAGCCATATGCGAAATGCATATACAATGAAACTTGCTCGTATTTCCTACACATATGCACACCACGCGCGAAGACACTGCTTACTTCAGGTTCTTCTACAGTGGACTGGCCTCGCAAAGCCCATAGAAACCGAATAATTTCTGAAGAAATAGGGCCAGCAGGACACGCACACAGCTTTGTAAATAAATGATCGAATGCGATGGCGTCGCTGTATTAAAGAAAACGACATGTGTGTGTGGGGTTGCAGACGCAAATTGAAATACTTCCGATAAAATTTGAGGAACATGCGCTGCCTAATGATCGAACATAATGGCGTTGTTGTATACAACAACAAACGAGTTCTGTTTATGTACTTTCGTTAGTGTGATCGTATGCGTCTGTCGAGGTATGTACGAGCGCGTACAATCTATGAATACATAAATGATAGAAGCTTACGACATATTTAAGTTCACTTGCCTCCTTCCGAAGTATACACAATATACGTTGTGTGCACACACGCGTGAACACAAAGCCGCATATCATTCAGGGCTTCGGCGAACATGGCTTCGTCCAACCTCGGAAAGGTTATGTTTGACTTTCCCAGTCCTTCATTATTCAGTCATTCAATTGTTTGTATGTGTGCGGGTTCAGGAAAAGGATATATATGTGCATAAACTACTGATATTAATGACATACGTTTTTCTACCTGCTCTATTAAGTTCGCGTTTGACCCCCTCATTCGTTTTCATTCCTTCGGCTACCCCTGTGGCTGGTTTTCCGCCAGCTCTGGCGTGGCTCTCTAACCGTCTAGATGAGTACAACAATTTTTCCTTTATCTGATGATCAAACTCGGCCTGTATGTAAGTTAATGTACAGGCATGTGGAGTATGATTTATAAGTATGAGTGCTTGAATCGATTTTGAGGTGCCCGCGCGGGTGCGTATATGCGTTTGCCGTGAAAGGTACCGACGGCCATATCGATTCAAATGAAGTTATGAGTTCGTATATATGTAGTGTGTGTTGACAATTAGTACACATGCAACTGCTAACGGACTCGCCAGCTTTAGGAGTGGACATATAACTACTCGTGTATCCGTTAATCAAGCTGAGCCCGAAAGTGGTTGGAAATGCATAAACACGCAGAAATGTCGATGCCTAGGTCGTATTGCTTCTGTTTCGATGTGAAAATGCATTCCCAGTTCTGTTACATATGAGTGCTTTGTTCTGTAGCATATACATGCATACATGTGTAGAACACCATTAAATGCATTAAAGTATATACTCAGAAGAAGAAGAAATGATGAGAATATACAAATCCCAGTTCTGATGCAAGCGAGTAAGTACTTGTTCTGTAGCATACACATGTTGGTATCTGCAAAACATTATCTTTTTGTGTACATACTTGAGCATTGTATCATGTAATCACGATACATGTCATCGTCAAGTTCATACCTGAGATACTACGCCTGTGTTCACCCTAATCTGCCTCTCAACGAGATGTTCACACAACCGTTGCAAGAGTGAATAAGTCTCCTCTGCTGAACTAGCAGCAACCGTCTCTACTCCATCACGTGACTGTGATATCCGAGATGTTCGTGTGGGCTGTGGGGGTACTCGCTGTGTAGAGTGGGCTGAATGATGAGAATTATTAGGGACCTGGCGTCGATCTACCAATGAAGGTGGAGGGTTATATGTGCGATAAGCATACTCTCTCGGTGCTTTTTCAAATGCATGTGACATTTGCTGTGTCGGCTGTGCTCGTATGCGTATATCTTGAGACGATGCTAGTGATGTGTGTGAAGTATTCGCGGTACTAGATGGCTGTGCATGGTGAGTGTATGCCTGAGACTGGTAATTCACTCCAGAGATATAAGATTTTGCTTTCGATATTTGTGGAGGAAGTGCGGGTTGTTTTTGAGTATGAATTGAAGGCACCGGAGGGTGTGTACGAGTTTGGTTGTTTTCCGGTGGAAGTGTCGGCTGAAGACGTGCATATGACTGTCCAGTCTCTGGAGGCAAGATGGGTTTATCAGCTACTAGCCGACCACCATATGAATTCGACATACTATCCTACTTTTTGCATTGAGCGGTATATGTATGCGAGCGCGTGAGTGCATGCACACACGTGTGAACCTATATGTTTGTATGCGTTTACTCGTGTGTTTGTACACGTGCGTGTGTGTGAGAGTGTGCGTGTAAATATATATATATATGTGTAAATATATATATATATATGTGTATATATATAGGTGTGTGAGCGTGTGTGTTTGTGTGTGTGTGTGTGCTGTTTTGTTTATACATGTCTGTTAATATTTGCCCGCGCATTTTGATGATGAGCCGTTATACTACCCAAACACTTCTATTAGCGAGGTTTACGTACTTTTTACTTTAATACGTCTTTAAAATTAGTCGGCTCAAAAGAAGAAAAGTTTACGTAAAATTAAGTTTCCGTCATGCATACTGCCGTTAGTGCACCTTTAGAGGATTTAGTCAAGTTAACGGTTTATCGCCAAAGTGTGTATATAAAGCGAATTTAAAGATGGAAATACTATTATACACTTCACGGCACACACAAGCGTGTATGTAGGCGCATGATTTGTGTATGTAGGCGCATGGTTTGTGTAGGAGTGGTCGTGTTGTGTGTTGGTGCTTTAGCCCATGCTTTCCTGTACGCATGCGTACGACGTAATGCTTGAGAAGAATCATCACGACTCCAAGGCACACGTCTTACCTTAAGAATTTTCGATGCCCAATTATCGGGATAATTAATACATTGTGAGATATAAGTCGTACAAAGCGTTCTTGATACATGATCAACCAAATATATGACATCGAACTTTGTCGACAATGACGTATAGTAAAGTACACCCGATGGTTACTATTGTATTATTTGTTGTTCACTTCTCATACCATACAATTACTAGACAATCGAATGTTAGACGCTGACTAATAAAAAAATAAGAGCACAGAGTTTAATATAATATATTTTATGTACACTACAGTGCGTAAGAATCTGTATGCATGTACACTAGTACTTGTTTTATGTATAGATATTAAGCAGTCGTACTAATACTACCGTAGAATGCATGGAGACGGATATATCGTACTACAGAATATATTAAAGTGCAGGTAGAAAATATTTAAAATCCACATACATATGTATGTAGCAATAGAGTTACGTTTAATTTACATGAAAAACGTTGGTCTGGCGAATTCGTCCAATACCAAAGAAAATTCTTCAACAATCGCTTCATTCCAGTTATATTAATAGCGTATCAATGGAAACCATGTTTTCAGATAAAATCGTATTGTGTCCAATTCTTCTGTTCATGGGAAGACAACAATATCTCATCAACAAAAATTAGAGCGTGCAAGACATAGTTTGCTACGGAGACGGTAAGAATGATCGAACAGCTTTGGTTGCAACACTCATTGCGTACTGCATAAGTAGCTTCGTATTCAATCAAGAAAGGGTACAATCTTACTCTATTTATGCTTTAATTATTTGTCTATAGCGATATACACACTGGGTCGACGTTCAATCCATGTCGATCACGTGGAAGTTTTCTTAAAGCATGTAAAACACAAGACAAGCGATAGCTCACCAGCATCAATGTTTACGTAAATGTTATGAAGAGGTAGTAGTTTTTTACATGACTCCGTCACACCAACTACAAATACGTCTCTTACGTGTAGTTGCGAGTGTTGGAGAACGATAGAACGCCAACATTACTAGCAGAGATTGTTAGTTTGTAGTGCTATGTTGTAGTTATGACTTTTGTTCCGTCATAAGAGCTTCTTTATGGTCCTTCTTCATTGCCGCCTTGAGCTCGGTTTCATATCTGTCGATAGTGAAGTACTTACTCTTGGGGCCAGCCGTTCTCTGGTTCTTCCTCCTGAGTTCTGCCATTTCCATAATGCTTCTTTCTTTGCGCAGGTTCCTGAAGGTGCATTCGAGTCATTAAAAGGAATTCGTATTATACCTGGTTATGCTATCCATGGTGAATAGGGGTGCAATTATTTACAGTTATATGCTTATATAAAACATGAAAAACAAAGAAAATGAATTGCATGAGTTCTACCTATACGGATTGCGGGTAGACGCCGAGAATGAGAATACATGAGAAATAATGCACTCTTTCATGGTTGTCTCTTACTTGGCAGTAGGTGTGCCTGTTCACAAACAAAGCTAAGCAAGGGATATATACCTACATAAATTATAATTTCACAGCTTAAACAAAAAAGGAATGCAAGTATATTTCCAAGTCATGGAAGAGAGTGCAAGCGAGCATACACAAAGACTATTGTATCAAACCTGACTTGCGCGCCAGTGTGCCTGCTTGCCAGCGCAACTAATGTTTGTCTCATGTTGCAATAGACAATACAAAAACGAACGGAGGCTGTCCACGTGAGAGTGATGTATGTGGAGGTGAATTTAAGCAGCTGCTTTGAGAATAGACGGTGAGAAGCCAGTCTGTACGTGTGTACGTGTTTTGTGTGTTTGCGTGTGTTGTGTGTGTGCGCATAAAATTGACACATGCGGTGTGGCATGTAAGATAGAAATTTACACATGTTTTTACACAAAACACACGAACACAGAAAACCCAACACACACGCACACAAGCTTCCGGACACGCACAAAAACACATGCACACATCGCACACACCCACACATATACATACCGTTCGTTTCTACTACGGATTGCATGGTTTACTGAGACCTTGTAGCTGATTCTACCCAGTCGACGGACTCATATTCTGCTTGTAAATGTATATTTATTCATACAAATACACGCACAAACGCACGTACCATTCGTGCACCAAATAAAGTAAACCATGCTTATATATTGTAACTGTCACGGAGAATAAACACAACAGATTACATTTTTGGCCGTTATGTAGCAGTGAACACTTGTACATTCCTCTACGTGTATTTTTCTTTACAATGGAATTTACATGTTCGAACAAGACGAGAAATCGTAGTATAACGAACTATACTCTTTGTATAGTTTTAACGCATGGGTCGGTATACACATGAATTCTGCATAATCCACTCCCAAGTTTTATGAATCTACAGGTATTTGCGCTGTTTAGTACTCCGTAGTTGGCACAACTACGTGTTGTTGCCTGTGCGGAATAAGTACATCTTTTGTCTTTACATCCATCCATCTACTCAACTCTTGTTACTAGTAAGTGCTTTTATCTACTCAACTCTTATTACTAGTAAGTGCTTTTCACTTCTCGTTGGCATTTTTGCGTAAATCAACGGATTCAATCTATCGAAAACGAAAATCTGTAAGAAACTGTTAAAAATGAGTACTAGTGAACATTGCATGTAACTAACTTTTCCCCAATTAGATACAAACCTGGGCTTATTTTCGTTTAATAAATGAGCATCAATTATACGTAGACGACTAGCGTTTCTCTCTGGGGAGTTTCTTTTGTGGATACCCCAGTACTCCTCACTTTCATGATACAATCACAATGCTTGAAATCGGTTTAGATTATACTTGCCACGAAAATCCTTGTAGCATGCATAGGACTTGCGTTTCGAGTTTGCACGAATGTGTAGATAAAAAGTATTTCACTTGTATGAGTGCGCAGTCGCGTCATAGCCATCTTGAATAACTCGTTGCGCTCAAACCTGGGTACTAAATTCACTATACCCCAACCGATATTTATCTTCTAAAACTACGATCTAAAGCGTGCAGCCCTCATGCACTATTCCGAACTTTCGCGTAAAACTTTCATGGTACATAGATCCCATTTTGACATGTGTTCATTCAATTGTATGTTCACAGGTATGCACACACTCAACAGCATATGGAACGTCTCCGTCTGTTCTTATACTAACCACACCTTACCCCAAAGAAGTTTTCGAAAACCACAGTAGACTACTGTCGATTGACGGCGGATCAAAAATTTCTCAAAATAGTTGCAATATACAATACATTCATTACGAGCTCCCTATAATTCAGTCTTGTCATTATTTGGAGAACCACCAGCCATACTATCTGCGACAACTGCATATTTACTCTCCTTGACCAGATCGTAGTTTACAGTACGTTCCTGTAGAGGTGGTAAACGTCCAGTTGGATTTCCTGTCGCAAGCAAATTACCCTCATCATCAACTAGTATAAATGTGTTAAAATCAGGTGGGCACCAAACAAGCTTGAAAGCAATGCGAGACCGAAACTGTGTATGGGCAACATCATTCGGTGGTATCATGTTGCACCCCATCATGCAAGTCGACCAACTCCCACTCTCGTCTCCCTCAACTTCACCATAATCCTTGCTATCCTCTATCCCCATGTCGTGTAGGCTTACACTTGCGATGCGTATGCCCTCTCCCAAGGCATTCCCACGTGAAATCCCGGAAACACTACCGTCGTGTCTGTTATCAGCTACGTTAAGCTTCATGGCTGTAAGGTCGCAGTGGTTGAAGTCGTTGAACGAGTGCCCATTGTATCCCCATCCAACAGCAACCCCCGACAAGTTCTTCATTCCTCCAGCCCATAAGAGACGAAGCCTGGTAACCCGAACCCAGTCCTGCGAGAAACCGCCTGTGAGTGCGACGTGCGCAACCCGCGCATGAATCGCCTTCAATCGGGCATACGATGTACCGGGGTACTCACTTACCATGACGAATTTTTTACGTGTATCTGCGTAATTTATTTGTGTAGACTCTTGCGATTCCAAGTGAAAGAGCTGACAGATGAAACGAGAAGTTGCTATATTGTAAGTGCTTTCTTTCTTCCTGGCTAGATGGTGCGTTGTTTGAATTTATGTTTTGATCTATTTGTTCTGTTCCATCGCCGAAACTGTGTACGCAGTACTAATTTAAACGGTCAAACAGTAACACTATACAGACGTAGCGCGCTTATGATTAACTTCAGAAAGTCGAGTGCAAGTTGTGATCTCTACTACATAGTATGGTAACTTGCACGTTACATAATCTCTTGTTATAGGCAACATTCTAAAAATAACTTAGTCGCCTAGTTATTTCACAGATACGTTTTAATGTTCATTGCATAAATTGGTGAACTTCAATGAACACCTGATATATTGTTGTAAGGGTAGCGGAAGAATATAATAAACTGATTTAGCCCTCGGAAATGTAACATCACACAGCGTGAATGTTATAATATATCGCATTCAATATCTATGAATATGCTGAGTCTTGTACACTGGACCAAATACATTCTGAAACGATTTTTTACTGTTTCTCTTCATTTGCTAGAGGAATTGCAATTTGCTGCACACATATAAACTCAAATATGCATATGGACATAACTGACATATGTGTATAGATAATACGTATGTATATCTGTAATTGTTAATACGTAGACGTCTAATACCATACAAGTATATTCATTCAGATATAGAGGAATATATATTTCGGTTGCTATATTGCGCGTACGATACACTGTTTTCTACGACGGACGTAAAGCAAGCTTATAGAGAGTTATAAAGTACTTCTATACTTGGAGGTAAATTATTGCTGTGGAAAACTTTCAACAACTATGAAGCGCTATATACTTTACACCGCATAAGTATGCCTTTATCAACAAAGGAGTAACATATACGCACAAAGGACTCGTTCGCGCTCAAACTTGCGTCAATACGTATGGCTCGACCCATTCATTAAACTTAAACTGGTATTATAAATATGTGATAACACAGGAGTAATACAATTCCATGTATGCTCTTTGTGCTTGCCCACAAAGGCTTTCTCTCAATTTGAGCTAGTAACCTCGGGTGATTGTAGATATACATCTCCCTAATGTTATCCAAATCAACAACATATTTGCCTGTATCATATTGAATTCAGAAGAACATGTAAATAGTTGGAGAGCAAGTATATTTTGTACACACGAAAACATCAATTGAATTTTGTGCTTCTCTCCGTCTTGTGTGATTTAGAAAACAGATGAAGTTTTCTTCATTTGAGTTGACAAGTGATATTACTGAGCCTGCTGTAGGCATTCTCAGAGTAATATGAACTAATGGACTCATATTCACGATTTCGTTTTCATCACTCATGCAACTCCATATGCTTGTAGCAACTGTAATTCTATTAATCATGGAAAACTAGGATTCCTCTCAGATAGAATGGTCTATTGAGAACTGAACAAAGCAACTGGCTGGGACAATCGTAAATTCAGTAGTTCGCTCAGCGTGCCGATTATGGGGGAACAATGTTTATTTTGTGGTTTGTCTCGAAGGTTTGTCCCGTTCTCTCGAACGTTGGAGTACGTCCCATATCAGTATATTGGAATTTTGGGGAAGATCCTAAAAATAGAAGTGTGCTGCGTATGTGCAGATAGATTATAGAGCAACACATGGCCAGAGCAAAGGCATATTTTCATTGTGAATGTAGTAAAATGTACGCGTGACATTTAAATTCGCAAGGAAAATTGACATTTAAATTCGCAAGGAAAATGTTTTCTTTATAATGTGGTATCTTAAGAGTTGGAGTTCTTCGAATCTCGGCGCATTGCTCAATCGAAAGGTTCTTTCTTGCTGCTATAGAAAAATCTTTGATTCGACGAAAGGTGAATATAACGAGCAAAACTTTCGAAAACATATATCCAATAGCACAGATATGGAAAGGTGTTGGAAGACCAGAATGTCGAGAGAGCAAGCGATTTCTTGTATGCTTACTCAGCTATGTTGTCCGTGTGCGTGCTTTTTGGAGATACGGGCACAGTAGGTAAGTTAGGGGGATTGGTTGGCTCATCTTATTTTTAACAACAGAAAAAAGTGGCCACCTGTTGTGCGTATGTACAGCAAAATTATAATCCAATCACCCCGAATAATTGTAAACATTCCGTGTTGTGCGCTCAACGATTAGTCAAGATGAGATACTTTCCTTCTTTTATGTCTGCAGTGAAAACCGAAACTCTTCCACTGTACGTGAACAGTAAAAAAAGCATTCCATTTATTTAACGATGATACGAGGGGTCGAGATGAGATTCACTAAATCCATTTGCAGGTAAAGACTATGAAGTAAGAGCTGTAAAAATAACTGCACGACTGTGATTGCAGATGTTAATCTATTTATGGCAGCCTGTGCAAACAGGTTGCTTTTTTTAATACGTTAAAAGTGATCGTACCTTTCCATCATCCTCGACGTACGAGAGTAGCTTAGATAGACAGAAAAAAATGAACCTAAAATTGAGTATTCGTAAAGACAGGAACAAGTGTCGGTTATGGAGGTAGTTCTGTGATACCAAGTTGCATGACAAACGCAAACGAATAAAACGTAAAACAGGAAGAGAGGAATCATTACTTTAAAGTGCTTTTGTTTGTACGCTTCATAACCTTTATCATCCTGACAAAGTCAACAATATGGCTTGTTCTATAGGCACTCGCCCAATAGGTGGGTTTGTTCCAAATAGTACTACATCAGTCATGAAGGGTAGGGCAGTGCGGACACTGTCCATGCGTAGCAAGGATCCCAAAAAAAACAATGTGAAGGAAACACTGAAAGAACCTCCAAAGTCTGACGAAAACAGTATCAAAGATACACATGACAATGACAAGGTTGATAGAGACCAGTTGACTATGGAAGAAGCAAACAACAGTAAGCGACGAAGGCGAACATTTAAGGAACTTGAGCGCTCGTTCGTATGTGAGTTCACGAGTTGTCAGCGACCATATGCTTCTGAACACTCTCTCAATCAAGTAAGTATGCTCATGCTATGTATTCGTATACCCCTTTCAGGGCGAACGATTATCTACCAGTGTTCGTTAGAAGAATCCAATCTCTGAATAATTTGTTGTTGTAGACATTGTTTTTTCTCACCTCGTGTTTAATATCGTGGATGTATGCAGCACATTCGATTGAAACACAGCCCTCGAAGCCAAATCCGTCGTAGGGGACAGGCTCCTGTAGCAGTTATGACCGCAGTAGCCGGCTGTCATGGTATGAGTCTTACTAGAAAGATGTATATATTCAGATGTAATATTGCATACTACACTGGCTTGCTTTGTTTTAGTATGCGTCTTTTTCTAATGTTCCTTTCTTTTCTCTATAGCAGGCGCAGAAACCGGGCAAATACAACCGATTCCTATCCATAAGTATCCTGGTCACCCACCTAGTACATATCAGCAGCGTCCACCACAAGAACACGCAACACGAATCCATCCCCCTTCATCACCATACACAAAAAAGAACGGTCATCATCCCTACACTGCTTCGCTTCACAGACGCAAGGACTTTCACCTCTATTCTTCCTCTCATGGTCAACCCCCACCATTCAACTTACTCAGACGACATACCAGTCCAGTGGACTACAGAGTTAGCCAGACAATGCCATCATCCTTTTGTCAGCAGCCTCTACATCCTTCCAATAGTAACGGATTCTTAACACCTACATTTGGGCATAACCCGATCGAATGGTATGTTTGGTGCTTCTAAATCGTCTGAAATCTGCGTAGTTTGCAGCATTTTAAGATCTTTGGCAAATTTTGTTGCTTCGTCTGGCGTATGGTTCACTCGACTTACTTTTACACATATCACACGAAATAGGGATGGTTGGCCACCATCACTATATGAAAGAAATGTAGATAGTACCGATCTACCCAGCAATGGGAAGTGGTTTGCCCCTGGTGAGATGATACCTTTAATGGGACGTACTAGCCTATCTGAACACTCCTCACCAGTAGGCCGCTATCCAGAAGAACCCGTGGTGGTTTCTGAACTGTGCGGTGCTGGATTGTCAGCAAGGTACATGCAAACTAGTGCATGCTGAGTTTTGAACACTTGCATCCTGTATTATCGTATTGAGCAGTGCAGAGGAGTATCATGTTTCATTCGTATTCATCTGGATATCGCGATTTGAGTAATTAACACATGATGATTTTGATTTACAGGTCAATCAAATCTCATTGTTCTGGCAATTCCACTCCCGTTCTTGCACGAACAAGATCGCTTGACCAAGTTGCGTCCAACAGACAAGCACCTTATCCTTACCGAATGCACTCCAATTCTAGCTCTATATCAACATGTCAAACTCCACAGCATGGTCAATACCGAGGACAGCAATCTTATGCCTTGCAATCTCCAGCATACCTTGGGACCCACTTCCCAAATCCTTTCCGTCCATCTTCGACAGAACCTAGAAGTACGTTTAACTTATCCTCAGCCAAGTTTGTATCTGTTATAGATAGTCCAAGCATGATGCCAAGTCCCGGGGAAAAGATTTCAGATGAAATAGCACAATCTCCGCAACAAGATGAATCGAGAGACCAGGGCAAAACTGAAACAAGCACACCTTCTTCTAGCGTTTCCAACTCGGAAACATCTACAGATATACTCAAGGCTACGGCTGAAAGCATATTAGACTCGAAAGTTTGCTCGACCGGAGGAACCTTAGGCGAAGAGGCTTGTGAACACTTTACACCGGAGAGCGACTCGCTGCCACTGCTTCAGCTTGATATGCCTTTCCCAATGCCTGGTGATGATCTTGTTGGTAGCATTGATCTTGATAATTTGAACGAGATTGAAATGCTCAGTTCTACAGTGGACAGGAATACGAACGATATGAACTCCATATTATTTGACGCATCTGAAAGTTTCATTCACGCCACTGTATAATAAGGTTAAGAAACTGGTGATTGGGTGGCACAAAATTCGGGCGAACCAACAACTGTATATAGCTTTACGACACTAACGCGTTGGTATAATTATAAGTACTCTTGCTTGAAGTACTGAATCGCTATTAAGGGTTGGGATCAATATGATATATACCGAATATTGAACACTGTTGATAGCCGTAGGGTTTAAACACCCTGAACAAACAGAAAAGCATGGCTATTTGTACATCACTCGGTGTAAGATCAACACACAGACACATAGTCGGCAATAGAGATTGTCGAAAGAGACAATCTTTCACTACCTATTTGATCAAGCGAAAACACGATGCGCTTATGCCCCACAATTACTCTATAATTTTGTATCCACGATTTCTTCGTGAGAAGTTACAATTGAATGACTAAAAGATATTATTAAAACACGTTGTGGATGGAAAACTGTTCAGCTGAACTACTTGAGGAATCCTTACATATTTTACCGCACTATGTTGATATCAACCACTCTTTCTGACACTGGTATCACAAACATAGTGTTAGAAACAGATGTTGCAGAAAGCTACTTCAACTACTGCAATGTTTAGAATTGGGTACGTTGAGTGCACGCTTTATAGTGTTCTTCGACGCCAAGTTCCATAGTCTACAACGGCAATATCAGTACATCACAACTTACGAATTTTATTGTGTACTCACTATTGTTGCATTGTAAAACTTTCTTGTAAGCAATCCTGGAAGTTGCGAGGAAAAGAGATTGCAGTTATATATGTTCAGAATGCAGAGAAACCTTGAAGCGACAGGTGGACGAGCACAGGAATGAGATATATTATTATTCTTGGTGCATGGATATAATACTCCACCAAGAATCCCTACAAGTCGAGGAAAGAATAGGTGTTGTGCTGCACGCTGGTGATGATTTCTTTCATGAGCACTATGTTATCACGTCGAAAAGTCAAGACTGTTCGGTACCATAATAAGGGTTCATGAAAGTTAGTGTGGTTTTGAAAGTTTAAATAGTTTGAACATAGTGATGATTTTTCTCGGTACTAGTAGGGCTCTGATGCTTTTGAGAGTAGCACATACACAGCTTTTGGCAATAACGTCATGACATCGCGCGCAAGTACACGAACGCTCAGAACGGTCTTACGATAAAATGTTCAAACCACGCCTCACATCTCTACGCACTATCATATTTCACCACACCAAGTTCTGGCTGTTCTTGACGTAGAGCTAGCGATCATGTTGTCTTCGTCCTCTTCATTATATCGTTAAAGGCCACCACAGCCCAGGCAGTGTCTGGCTTGGAGAGAGCAATCATATTCTCTTTTACCTCTCCTTATATCGTTAAAAGCCACCACCATAAGCCCAGGCAGGCAGTGTCCGCCATTGTGCTGCAAGTAGAGCGAGCGATCATATTCTCTTTTCTTACTGTGTCGTTAAAAGCCACCACACAAGCCCAGGAAGGCAGAGTCGGTCATTTGCGTTGCAAGTTGAGTTTGTTTTTGTTAGTTAGTTAAGTTTGTTAGTTGGTTGCTTCTTTCTTCACGCTTCGGCTCGTCGTAACCTGAAGTAGGTATTTCCGTACCCAATCGTACAAGGTATGCTAGTGTAAAAAGCTGTGCACGTGCCGGTTTCAGGGTAAAGGGAGATTACTATAAACGGCATTCGAGGTGAAAGCGTTACCAATTAAACGATTTTCCTCAGAGCCGGCGGTCGCAAAGTCGACGAAATTGCGGGTAGGAGTGGCCGTTCGTCGTAGCGCAGCAGTTGTGTTCGTTCTCACCACCAAAAAGTAAAAAAATCATTATACGCGCAAGTCCACAGCAGGAGAGCGGAGTATAGCGCAATTCGACTTTTTTTCATTTTATTTAACAACACTTAAAAACCTTTGGAATAATCATTTATTGTATACTTCCGAGACCAGTTTTTATTCACAAAAAGCTAGAGGGAAGCGGGCAGGAAGGCAGGCAGGCAGGCATGCAGGCGGCATACATGATCGAAAAGACATTGAATGACTTCTCCCATTTAATTCTTTTAATGTACAACTTATTGTTACTATGGATATTCAGAACTGAATAACAGACAGGCTTATACCTTAAGTACTGTCTGGTTATTATATTTGCTTCATTTGACATTACTGTTAATAAAAACAAATCTGTCGCGAATCTTTACTGTCCACAAACGCAACGTCTATTCTTAGTAACACGTTCCAACATCGATCCGCTTTGCATTTTAAATTTGTGTTCTTTAAGAAGATAGATATCTTTTGACACAAAAAAACACTTTGGTGCTCTTGTGTATGTGTGTGTGCGTGTGTGAGTCTCTCTGTGTGTGTCTATGTGTGCGCGTATCTTCTGTGTGTGTGCGTGCGTGTGTGTGTACGGTAGCATTCTTTTTATTTAAGAATGAGAAGCACCTTTACCAATGCACTACGCGACCTCTACGCTCCTCTCTTACTTGCCATTTACGGACTTTTACATTCGCGCTCGCACCAAGTTTTAATTTGTTTGTTGCCCTATCGTTCAATACTTGAAAAGTGAACGTTCCCTACGGTTATTTATGTGTTCTTAGGTTGTTAACAAACCTTACACTTGTGCACTGTTGGGCTATCGTTTGGGCATTTTGTTGCCCAATCTAGTCCACGTATACATCCAACTCTAGCGTTTACATAATACACGTCGTTATTCAGAATCGTTTGTTCTGTAGCACTAACAAGACAATGGTAATTCGTACAGATTCCTACACTGACGCCGACCACCAAGGAGCACAGGCGCTACTATACTTTGTGTCGTCGGTTCATTCGTCTTCGAACCACAACTCGCGTTCTGCATCCCCCACACATGCACATGCAAATACAGGCTGTAGTAGAAGTGGAGATGACGGCGATGTGATGCAGGGTAAGTCACAGAGCCACTCGAATAAGAGCTGTGATAACGGATATTCATACACCCATGCACAACACACCGTCGAACATGTCTGTAAAAGCAACAGAGATGTGTACTCCTGCTCAAGAAGTGGGCACCGTACTCTTTGGTCTAGTTCTCTTCCATCATTTAGCACAAACAGCACCAATTTCCATCGCGACACAACGAACGATTCCCCTTTACAGCCCGCACCTGACAGTCCATCTACAACAGAAGTTACAGAGTTAGTCCTTCAGACTGAGTTATGTCCAACGAATCGCCAGGTTGATGAAGACGAACAGTACGACTCTATATCTACACTGGAATACACGCGAACACACACGCAGTCCAAATCTATTTCCCATCACTGTGGCACCGAATTGCAACAATTGTACCCGGACTCTGATATAGACGACCATCGTACATTCGACTTGAGCTCTAATAGGAGTGCCCGAATGATTCGACCTAGAGAGAAAAGGGCAAAGAGTGTTAGTAGCACCGGGGCTTTACCACGGTACTGTAACTTTAACGATAAATATAACCAAACAAAACTTGAGCAGCGTCAGAATCAGAGTCGTTCCGCGACTCCGTCAAGCTTATACGCTCAGCCACAGGCTCGTGTAGACGAGGTGGGGATTATACAGCAGTTTGCGCAGAGGCATGACAAGAGCAGAAGGGCATCTGCACCATCACAAGATATAGACTCCAGCCAGCACCGTATTCCACAAATAGCTTCACGGTCACAGTCACAGGAACCACAAAAACTAACCGGACCAAAACCGGAAATGGCATCGTGTCCACGTTCTCCTCTCACTCTTCATGAGCAACGACACCAGATTCGAATGCCAACTCGTCACCCGTACTCTGTACAAGTATACTATTCTAATCCCTCCAAGCAGCGGGAGCAGCAGCGGCGATTTTCATTGAGCTCAGCGCCCACATATTTACACCCACAACAACACTCATCAGCCTTGGTAGTATCCAAATGCCCGGTATCTCCTGTCCACACTGCAGTTGCAAAGAAGCCAATTAGTCGCCCGCCGCCCAAAGCGCGCGGGTGTCTTGGTTGGTCTGTGTTAGGAGTCTCAGACTTCAAAGTTAAGGAGCAAAAAAGACATGTACGTAGAATTTCGAAGAGTTTGCCAAAGAGTGCGCCTGATTCGGTTGTAGTTAATGGTGGTGGTGGTACGTAGTGCGCACTAATCGTTCCCAACCCGGAGAGTGAGAAAAGTAGCATGTATGAGAGTGTGTACAAATGCGCGGCTTTCTCTTTGTAAATACTTTTATTAATTGCACTGAGACAGTCCAACGTTTACATACCATGTTTGGGACAGTATAGCATGTCACAATTTTAGAATGTTTTACGATTTTAATGTCTTGCTGGAAAAAGACAAAGAAAGATTTTGGTAGTTTATTAGATAGTCTATGAAATCCGTGTAAATACACCACGTCATTCAAATTAAAGTTGGTGTTAAGTTTTAAATGTATCAGAGTAGTGTGTACTGGTGATGGCGCGCGCGCGGGGGGTGAGATGCATAGCGCTAGGGGAGAATGAAATACATTCATCATATACGAATCTACTTTAAAACGTCACTCACTACTTCGAATACGCTTTTATTTATTATTCATACAATTACATCCAAGCGTAGCAATGTAATGTGTTGGCGTACGTCGTCGTCGCATTCATGCGTTCATTCATTATTTGCCTTTCCAGATGTTACTTACAGTTTGATCGCATGGGTCTTTACCCACTCTGCCGCCTTCTTCTTAAATGCACCCGTATCTTCCACATACAACTTGGCCGCCTCGTTGTTGATGGGGTCTGAAGGGTTTGGCTCGTCGATAAGATTGCCTATGGCGCTAAGCACTAGGTATGCACAGAGGGGTAAAGTATATACTATAAAAACAGCGTTTGAGACAATACCAACACGGTTCATTATTTCTGTAGGAATATTTCACAAGTACATTCTGTGTTGATGCCTTTGCACTTGTACGTTTGCTGTATATTTCAACACAACCTATATAGATGAATTGTTCCTGGTGAACTTCAAGCTTTGAGGTATTTACAATCTCTCCATTCACAGTCTAACAAAGTCATCAACACTCCCAAGGACAACATTCGCGTTACAGAACACACGCACGGATGCACACAAACAACAAATCACAATTATTGTATGGTAGTGAATTATTTATCTACCGACAAGCAAATAGTAGAGGTTTTGAAATGCTATATGTATGCATGCGGATTACAACCTCGAATGTATACGTAGGATATGTACGTACGTATGTATGTATGTATGTATGTATGTATGTAGGATGTATTAATGTACCCCCCCCCCGCTACCTTGAGCTACTTGAGTGGCAGGTTTCCAATTATCACTTTTCAAAATTCCTAAGCAAACAGAGCCCTCTTCGTCGATATTGGGGTGGTATATCTTTGTCAAAAACTGAATCTACGCAAATAGAATATTTTTTTTGACATTTTTAAGTATACCAAGTGAATCAATTCATGTTTCCAAGTACGCACAAATATGACCACTACACTCGACCTCATCCATAAGCTGTAAGAGTAGGCTGTAAGAGTAAGCAGTAATCTAGTTGGTACGGTTTATAAAGAGACATAAAACATACTGTCGGTGGTTTGAAAGGATAACTCGGCGGAAATGTGACTGTGAACTTAAAGGCACCTTTGTTGAACGGCTCGACTGTCTGTGTTCAGCCAGAATACAATGAAGTCCATATAATGCATTTACGTAGGCACATCAAGACACAAAAACTAATCGTGAGTTTGTCAGTGAGCTCTGCGTGTGCGGAGAAAGCTTTATTTTATTGCTCTATCAAAAAAGCTAGACTACAACAAGCCACTGGGAAATTATATATATATATCTACGTAAACGGTTGTGATAGAGCGACTGTCAAAATTAAACTACTTGGACTCATTTGTCCTGGCAACTATGACATGCATACGTCTCGACTATGACATGTATTTGAGAGAACTGGGTACGATGGGACGGATATTAACTCTTGACACTTGACATATATCACTGA
Organism: Creolimax fragrantissima; assembly: GCA_033442365.1. Taxonomy (NCBI): domain Eukaryota; class Ichthyosporea; order Ichthyophonida; genus Creolimax; species Creolimax fragrantissima. The sequence continues at coordinate 47,538 of JAWQFL010000021.1, read as the reverse complement.
ACTGTGTGAAGAAGTCACGGCACGTAGAATGGACAGTCATAAGCGACTGATATGAGTCATGCGAAGTCCACTTGATAAGTCAGACAAACCAGACACTGAAATGAACAATTTAAACAATACCGGCAGGATGACTGCTGTCCAAATCAGAATATTAGAATCGTCGCACTCAATAGATTGATAGGCTGGAAGAGAAGTCTTCATTGTGCTAGTGACAGCGGCGAGCTCCTGAGAACATGATAAGCAAAAGACAGTGTAAAACGCTTCTAACAAATATTCCTTCCATCAGAAACAAATTTGTGTATCTATAATCGGTCTACTGATTTATAACTGAAATATACCAACACAAATGGAGCTAAACGCAAATTTTGGAGATCTGGGAAAAAAATATGTATTGTATGTACGACATTTACATGTAGTATATATAATAGCATGAGAAATCCTAGTGCATACTTAATGGAGAATACATAAATGTGAGTTCGATAATATGTTCAAACGCATAGAGATTATTTTACAGTACACCGACTATTTTTCTCACTTTATATAGGAATGTGTGAATCACTACATGCGATCAAATCTACACTATAGATATAATACATTAGATCAGTTTGTGCTGAGTTTCTCCAAAACGAGATATACTTGCTTACTTTTTGTAAGCGTTTCGACATGATGCTCTATAAATACGATTGCGTCTGTCCGTCTGTCTGTATGTCTACATGTACGCATATGTCGTGCGTTGTACACATAATAAGCATACGTATGCGTGTGTGTAATGTATCTATGTATGTGTGTGTACGTAACAATTGCTCCCCCCCCCCCGTAACGTGTTTACAGCACACAGACAAGTGTGTGTGTGTGTGTGTTTACATTCTTTGCACCTGATAAAAAAAATGTTGCATGTAAAACCGACTTTGGTGAATTAAAAAGTAAATTAGTTCTGTGAAAAAAGTAAATTAGTTCTGTGAGAGAGAAATTAATTATGTGGAAGAATTATGCCCAGTGGGATGGATAGGTACATGAACTGGATTCAGTCTCAATTAATTCTATCTTTTAGACTAGACTAAATTAAAGTAGGTATTAAATAGTATCGGACTACCTGAAAGATATATTATATAATCTATTAAACTAATCGTTATAATTAGTTACGAGTAATGATAATTAGTTTTAGCCCATATCCTATGATAATTAGTTTTAGCCCATTTCCTACTGTGATGTGGTATCGGATTAGTGAATACTAATAAACTAGTTCATGGTTGCAATATTAATTAGTTTGAACCCCCTGGACATGTCACCAACACACACACACCCAACACACACCCACCCACCCACCCACACATACATACACACACACATACACATAAACACACACACATACACATAAACACACACACATACACAACACACACAAACAAACGTTGAGAAAAGGCATTGCGCAAGTACAATTCTAGTACACGTCTTACATGACCAAACACCTTCCTACTTTAGTATCCGCTCGCGAATAGTCTAGAAGGTCTTCCAGTAATCGCACTGCTCGATCTCACTATGTCAGTTAAAATAAAGTTCTGTCAAGAGTGGTAAGTATAGTTACGATGTATCGGGTTGGTACGTTGTATCGGGTTGGTGTTGCATGTATGATCTCTGGGTTTGCTCGCAATTTATACGGTATATATTTGTGCTTTGTAGTTATTGCACTATATCATGTGTTTTCTTTACAGTGCTTTTGGTGTTCATGCTGGTCTGATTTCAAAGAAACGTGTAAACACGAAGTCATTACGAAGTTGACTACACAGATGCGTGTGCTTGTAGTGTGGTTTGATTGCACAGTAGATATTATATCAACGTTCAAAAGATAAAAGGAGATTGAGCGCGTGAGTCGGTCTGTTGTGCGTACGTATCTTTGTGTGCGCTATCCCTTCCCGGTGCACGTACTGTCGCTGTTGTGTTTTTCCTTACAATTTTTTGTTGTGTGTGCATAGAGATTGTGTCTGTGTTGTGTCTGTTTGTGTGGATGAGCTCCTCTCTTTCTCTCTCTCTCTCTGTATTATCCAATACGAATTTGGTGAATATGAATTTGGTACATCTTTCGGTCACCAATAACAAATGCACTTGCTGTGTCTATATGTATATGTATATGTATATGTATATGTATATATATATATATATATATATATACCATCTCGACCACTACCGATATTTTCGATTACTAGTGTTCGTTATCGACAGGTCTTATATATACGTGTCTCACGTACTCGTCATCTGCTGACATGTTGTCCACGTATTTGAAGTGTGTTGATGAGGTTCTACTTTTCTCTTAATTCACAACTACGTCTCATTCTCATCACAGCAACAACATGTTGTATCCGCGCGAAGATGTTTCTACCCGTCGTTTGATGTACCACTGTCGTAATTGTCCGTACAAGGAGCTGGCCGAGTCCCCCTGTGTTTACAGTAACAAGATTGCACATGGAATGGAGTATGTATATGAATACTTGCTTTGTGTATATATGATCTTGTTTTGTCACATTGTCAAAGTTTCAGGTGTGTATGCCAGTGTCGTTTTGCATATAGCATTTTTTTGCACCATACTCTCGATTTTCGTATCAAATCACTTTAGTATTTGTGAGATCTTGTTGTGGTATGTTTTCTTTGCACACCTTCATGCCATGTATACGTAGAATTTGATTGTTACTTGTATAATGATTTGCGCAATCCGATATATAGGATTGTGTTGTATATCCGCTCGCGTTTATATGCCATGTGAACTTCATATTCCTACTTCATAGTCCACACGCCATGTGGCATTGGTTGGATATAGATGAAGTTAGCTGTCTCATATATTCTACTTATTTTTTCTACTAGCGAGCTAGCTCAAATCATCACCGATGTGGCAACAGATCCTACACTCCCTCGAACTCGGTATGTTTGGGTTTATTGTACGCATGTAGATCGATCATAAGTAATGGGTACGGATGACATTCTTCATCTGCTGCATGCAAATACCTCGTACTCTTGCTCAGTACAAGTGTTATACGGTCATGTGTCCGTCTGTCTATGAGTGTATTGTGATTTTTCTGTCTAAATACTGTGCAAAATGTGTTTCTTGGAAAACCTTATAGAATGAACTGTGTGTAAAGCATAATGATAGATTTTGTTTTATCTATATATTACTCACAATATATATTCATATACAAGTGTGTCGTATGTGTAGAAGTTCGCCACGAACGATTATTGTTAGCCCTGTATGTTAATTTTGTTTCCATTCTCTACTGTAAATCCAGAGATGTTTGTTCTGCGTGCGGTCAGACCGGACCCGTCCATTTCCAGGCGCAATACAGACGCTCAGAAATGGGTATGAGATTATACTACGTGTGTCGTAACCTAGATTGTGGTCATCGTTGGTGCGTGGTAGAGCACTAGCAACTCACCTGTGCTACGTTTGAAGCCATTCCGCTTGTTTCACGTCGGACTTCCATTAGTACAATAACCCTCTCATGTTCTCGTCTACGTGTTGGTCGAGCCTGTACGCTTATGTAGTGGCACGTAAAAGATACAAACTATAGCTGTGTTTGTTATATAGCTGATGGTAATGCAAGATGCAGTTACGTACATATGTATCAGCGCAGCATGGTCGTTCTGGGCTCCCCGTTTTCACAAGTATTTGTTTTGTCTAGAATGTGCCATCGCGGGCACGAGGTATGTGGAGATGGGTGAGCCAGAACATATACAGATATTCTTTCATACGAAAAGAAATGTACATAGACATTCGATAGTAAATAAAACAAATTTAAATCGTTCACAGAAGAGTTTTTCGTCTTTTGTCTTTTGTGTACTACATAAGAGGTATGGTGTGTTTGTAACTTGTATGTATCTCTCAACTCCAGAGTGAGATCGGGTTTTCTAAATGTAAACTCCGGAATATGTACTATTCATTGGATTGTTCCTTTTTTGGTCGTTCGGTATGAGTGCTTCTATAAACATATCCACTTATGCTGTTTGACGTCACGTCAGCCAAACACCAAAGGGAAAACTTATCAGTTTGAGATTTTTGTTTGCCCTCTAACTGCTTAAAGGATAGCTTGATATCATCCACTGTATACCGATCTGAGTGCTTGGTTTCTACTGGGGGTAAGTGAAAACATGGTTTGGCGTTTTAACAAACTTGTGTCAACAATGCGTTCCATGTAACTGTAACAAGATGTAGTAGAGCTTGGCTTTGTAGAAGACTTTTAGTATTTCATTAGACCGTAGAACACAGCGGATTGATTTGTCGCTAGTGGACACTTTATTACCCACGAGAATATGGAAAATGTAATACATTCGTGCACGAAATCGTACATCTGTGTTCTTGATAGAGATGTCGAGATATCTGAGATATGTTTGATCTTGTTAGCAAAAAGCATGACAAACACAAACTCCAAGTATGTGAATGTGAAAATTCTAAATAAAAAGTAAGTACTGTACCTCATTCAAACGTGGATCGTACCGAGCATTAACAATGCAAGTAATCATTCAAAAAAAATTCGACATACATTGAAGTCATATCAATAACTGATGGATTCCTCAAACTATTTGTAAACCAGTTAACACATACATCCCAGTGAACTTGGGGTTGATATACAACGAAGTTGTTCAGAATGGGATGTTTACAGGTTTGTGACAGCTGGTCTGTATCACACATTTACATGAATAGTTTACATACAGTGCAACTGAATTTGAGCATGGCTACACTAATTTGTATCGGCACTTTTGTCACCTTTTCGCACCGGAGTGAGCAACTCAACACTGGCGTCATAATGGAGCGACAAAACGAGAATAGAAGTAACCATTTTTTGGGTAGCACAAGCAACGCAAGAGGGACAAGCAAGATGAAGATACAAGGCAATTTATCCAAACAAAAAAGCAAAGACGATTCTGTTGCTACACTCAGCGTAGTAAACTCAAAGAAGTTCCAAACCACAATATAGCCAAAAATGTATTCCCAGCGAGGGGCTCGAACCCTCGACCTTGAGATTAAGAGTCTCACGCTCTACCGACTGAGCTAGCCGGGAACTGATAACTGTTACTAGGTAACCTATATAATTCAATATAAAATATGATTTTCATCATACAAAAATGTACATTGTTCATATATGTCAAATATTATTAAATTGGTTTGAGATGTATCCGATTGTAGTTTCACAATGTACACATCTCACATTCCTAAACATTTTATGTTAACTTTACGTTAATATATACCGGCAGCAATGTGTGATTTGTGTCATCCAGCATCGATATTAAACTACTTGTTGATGGAGCGGTTCTCATACTTACAAGTATATAGTTGTTGCATCACTTCAATGCAATAAAGGACAAGTTTTTATGAATAAGTTGTGGTTCTAAGAATGTCTCTACCTTGCATGTCGACCTTAGAGGTAAACGTCACATATATTATTGACTTATAATTTTGGCTAGGTGGCCATTCACACGTATGGGTCACCAAACTCGTTGCATCTCATTCGACAAATCAAAGCGAAGTCATTTAGTAGGAGCAAGAGAAAAGGTATAATTTCGATCTGGGAATACCACATCTGTTCGCTAATGTCAACGAATGTTTAAAACTCAGCTTAGGTGACTTATACAACACAATTAAATGCTATACAACTCTTTGCTTAGTTCACAACGGTATTCGAGATATTTTTACGTTGTTCTATTTTAGCGACCTGAGTCGTCGAACTAACAAAGTCCACAAAAGAACAAAATAATGGTTTTTGATCAGTTTCATTTACTACGTAGTGAGACCTTAAACGTGTTAGCAGAAAGAAAGGACAAAAAATGCTGCCAATTCTCTTGGCAATAAAACATATTCCCAGCGAGGGGCTCGAACCCTCGACCTTGAGATTAAGAGTCTCACGCTCTACCGACTGAGCTAGCCGGGAATTGATAACATGTGTCAGATAACTTATATAATCAGGAGTATATATTTGTGTGAAGAATCTAAGTGCGGTGTCATTATATCGGACTATCAAGTATACTTAATTGTCTCTCAGTGACTATCAATGTTGCTTAGGTATGGACTAGTGCAAATACTATCAAAATAGGCGACACTAAATGCTCATTAAGACAACCAGGCCTTCGCAAAGAAAACATGTGAGTAGTCCGTTTATGAGCTGCACGAGGTGTGTTATTATTCACGCACTTTGAGGACATAACAAATGATGATTATGACTTGAGAAAAGTACTGGTGAAAAGATATACATCGTACAATGCACAACATGACAATGACAATCTAAAGAGCGAGAAAAGGAATGTGAGACAATCTTCGCTCGTCATGAATGTACTGGTGGGATGTGTTTATTGTAGACTCGGAAACGTAGAATTGCTGGATATTAACCTGGATACCAACAGCAACAGCAACGGTAACAGTAACTCAAATAGAAAAGCATAAGGTGAGATTGAGTTCAGAGTGGAGTAGACGCACAGAATAAGAGATTATGCTGCTGTGTATATGTCGTGTATATGACAGTTTTCTGAAGCGTGATAATAACTTTATAGTAGATAACAATATTATTCTTCTCAATGTTGGGAAGTTTTCCGACGCAACTCAGTGATGTGATTGTAGCTTATCACTTACACCAGTAGAATCTCGGATACAAGTAAGTGGCGTAAACCAACAATTGAACTATTCCAGAATAGAAGCTACGGCGAGCGCTAACGGAAAGACCGATTGATAAATATCAAACTCCTCAATAAGTTAAACCAACATAATACGGTTACGTAGTGCATAATATTGTTAGAGCAATCCATGGCAGAACGGATGCGATTTAATAGCATTAGCGACAGCGATCTATACTACATGGAAAAATCCCCGCCCATATGATCCCTTAATCTAAACTCGTAATCTAGCTGCAGGTTCCATGTGCATTGCTAGTCTGCGTCAGACCAGGGGCAGCTACAAGTATATTTGTAAGTACATACTATACACAGACATTATCGGAGGGAGGTTCAGTGAGCTTGCACTCCCACGCATCTTCAGGCAACCCGTTATAGAACAAAGAATTCTTGACATGGGTGAGAACTGCATTACTTTAAGTAAAGAGAGACAATTGGGTGATATATGCTTCCAAGTCTAGGTATTTTGAATAGCGTAGGATTCATTTAGTGTGTCTTCAGCGTATTCTTCAATTCAATATACCTTGCTAAATGTTTACTCGAAGCAAGTGAATGATGCCATAGCATACTCTGTACTATGTCCTGCTCACGACGGCTTTCTAATCTATCCATTGCTCTCGGAACAACTGTCGTCATTAGGTGCTCAGCGTTGTCTTCCCATGTGAAGAAACGAGAATGGTCAGCTGACCCTTTTTCTTGCACATGCATCCATAGCGAGGTATCGGTATATAGGTTAACTGCGTTCGAAGCAAAGTCCTCGGCAGTCACAGCATTGCACAAACCTGCCCACTCCACAACATTCGAAGTGACTGTCATATCATGTAATATGTTCGATGTAACGTTATTAGTACGTTCTTTGCGCATGTACATATGTGTACAAGTACAAATCTGACCGCCATCTAGATATTTAACTTGACCGTTCAAGTCAGTGTCAAAATGAGCTTGGAGATGACAAAACTCTGAGATTTACTTGAATGGAGGTTTTGTGCAGGATGATTCGATGAATGCATTTTGGGACACACCTTGCATCGTCATACACGAGTGTTGTTTTTTGTTAGCGCAGTATTTGCTGTGTATACTGTGTGCACTCACGTTGGGTGTGTATTGTGCGTGAGTATGAGCCGGGCCCATCCCTTCACATCCAATCGGAGTAGTGACTACCGGTAGTCCTCGGCACCAGGCATCGGCAATCTTTCCTTTAATACCAGCGCCACAGCGTAATGGGGCAAGCAAAACCCGGTATCTGAATAAAAATCCAAGTTGTAGAAGCCATTCTTATTCTCGTTCAGAGTAAAAATGTTTTACTGGAGTAACATTATTACAGATTTAAGTTCGACATATCACATACTATATGGGAGCTATCCACCATTTTCACGTCTTCAAATTAAGACATGTTGTTCATAGATGTTCACTCTCACAAAGCAGCGAAACTGTGTTCACACCCAAACATACATAGCATCTACACCGATGTGTAAGAATGCATGCCGTATCAAACATTTCCATACACCATAATCCTTTCGTGTAGACATCATTGGCTGTACCATGTATTCCAGTCCCATACTACAACTATCGTTGATTACTCATAGTAATTCCACATATATTCAAGAACTAAGAAAAGAAAATTAGTTGCAAAATAACCTATGAACCTACCGTGCCATGTCTTCCAAGGACTCCATCAAACCTTTAACGTGGACACCATTGGTCGGGTCATGCATCCTTACTACTCTTCGCTTACAATCCGACGAGTTGTTCTCCACGTCACCAGTCGTTGTGTACGTCAAAGAACGTTGAGGATTTGGGGGAAAATGGGAACCGTATATATGTAATTGTGCACTTGGAATACGCTTTCGTATCATGGGCCAAATTATTTCACACAACCACCGTAGACTATCGGCGTTTGGAGGGTGGTCGTGCCGTCCAATTGTCATAAAATGATCACGACTGGGTGTGACCGCGAGTGGGTGTGTATCTCCTTATGTATTGGTATGGAAGGGTACGGGAATTAGAATGGTAAAGTTTGCGGGAGTGTGTACACCTAATAGGATTGCGAGTAGAAGTGGTTATGGGTGTAGGGATGAGAGTGACATTACCTGTTGGGTTGACTGCGGGCATGGGTTTTGGAGAAGGAGCAGAAGCAGAAGTGGAAAGGTTCAAAGAAGATACGCGTGTAGGCTCATTAAGACTAGACATGATATCTTCGGAAATGGGTGATGTTATAAACGGAGCCAGTGAAACTTTACATTGTGAAATGGCATATACATGTTTCAGTATGTGTTGTTCGTAGGTTGAACACACAAGAACTACATCACTTCGGTGGATGGCAGCAAGCTCTCTGCTGGCGGTTGGGCTGCTGCATATGATTAGTAGGATATTTCAGTAAACACTTGACCGTATGTACGTACGTTTATGCAAGTGTAGAAGCATCTCGCCATACAAATACATACATATACGCGAAAGTTTACTCTTCACTTTTAAGAAATATATTCGTGTGGAAGTAGTCTGTAAACGAAAAAAAAACTCTAACTAATCTTACTTGTAAGGACGTGGTATATAATTCAAGCTCTCTATGACGGATCCACCACGCTGAATAACCTTTAGCCTACCTGTGTGATTATTAAGTGCACATATGTGTATATGATGCATTTCTCTTACATGGGGTACATCAGTGTGAGTAAATGTTTACAAAGGCAGCCATTTAGAGACGCACACATGTGCGCAACCTTTTTTATGTAAATGAACAAAATCACAACCCACTCACAAGAACCGGACAGATACGTGCCTATAGGAGTCTATATACACATCAGCACACACCTTCACGCAACGAATGCAAATCCTGCGTGTCCAATATGCGGACTGCTTTTGGAATAGTTTGATGTACATAGTGGCTGAACATCTCTTCAACCCACATACGATCAAACACCACCACATGTGGATTTATAGTTTGTAGAATACGAGTTATTCTAGCAGTGTCATTGGGTACAACCTTCATATCAAGTGTCACATGTATGTGCGAATAAATGTGTTCATGAGACCTATAGATTCATATGATTATGGTTATGTGCTTTAATACATGCGCAAATACACCTCTGTGTAGAGAACACAATTCGTTAGGTACAATAATACAAACAATAATCATATTTGAAAAGAATGAATAATCGTGCGCCTGACGCACCTGTGTAACTCCTTGCAGATGATCCTGGTCTTTTGCCGTCACATCCGTGTCAACTTTCCCAATGGCCGCACTATGTGTAGTCCATCCGTATTTCTGAAAAGCACGCACCAATCCAATGGAGCGCACACTGGCAGCCGACGAGCTTAGTACTGGTTGTGAGGCAAATAGAAATAGAACAGACGAGGCCAGAGAGGTCATGGTGTGAGAGAATATATTTCATGCAATCTGCATGTACATCATGTTTGTTCGTACACAATCACGTCTTTGTACACAATTGCTTATACATGCATGTATTCATGTGTACATGTACGGGTGTGTATGTATTCTTGCACGCCCGTATGGTCTATATGTGTACTTTACATGAATATTGAAAAGTAAAAACGTGTGTGCCAGAGTTGAGTGAGTGGAAAACCATCCACACAAAAAAGGAGTATTATTGGTCGGGACAAATTAACGCACGGCGTCGTGTCATCAAAAATTCTATAAATAGCCTTAACCGCGTTTATTACCAACACACACAAAATACGTACAAAAACACAGACACGTACCCCTCATGCCCAGAAATGCGCATGCCTGTGAAGTTGCCCCAACTTACGTATATCCTCGCCGAGACACGTTCACTGATGCACGTAGGCACAACTGTGCACGTTCATGTGAATACATACTTATATAACTCGAACAATAACAACATTCGCGTTTTTTTCCATTCACCACTGCTCGTACGCAGTGGGTGTGAATGATTATCACGCACATTACGAAAGAAATGTACTCTTAGATATACATGGACACTCATATATGCATTTATAGTCATGCACTCAGGACTATAGATATATACGTAGGTACTTTATATAGTTAACAAGTTATTGTGAACAATGGGGACGCGAGTCTGCCGTGGTCGACTTCTTCTCTTCTTAACTCTCATATGGCATGTTTACATACGTGTATAGATGTGTGGGTGTTTTTGCGCGTATATATGTATGCTAACGCATTGAAATCATATATTTTGCATATTTTCGTGCGCGCCGGTATGCTATTTCGTTTGCGTCAACATCAACGTTTCTTTATGTTCCCATTTTGTCACATGTAGTCGAAATGATGTTCACATGAAACCACTGGAGTATTGTCAAGCAGTCGGCGGTGTAGTTTTGACCCCTATTATTCTCATCATTTATTTCTATTCACTCACCCTCATTTCATACGATTGACGCACAAGTTTTCACCTGAACACAACTCGTAGGGCTGTTTCCATAGAGATATGCATTGGCGTTATCATTACTCCGCCTGAGAGTACCATCATACAAAGCGCTGTATCATCAGACGACGTATGCATTTCTATATCCGTATACTTGTACGCAAATGTTTGCGCTTTATATATTGTGTTAGAGTTATGTCATTTGTACAATTGCTCGTGTGTATATGTTGTGATTGTAGGGTTTTGTTCTTACTTTGACCTACGTATGATATATTGTATTGGAGTTATGTCATTTGTACAATTGTTCGTGTGTATATGTTGTGATGGTAGGGGTTTGTTCTTACTTTGACCTACGTATGATATATTGTGAAACATGTGGGTCAAGTGTATTTTATATATATACGCATAAACTATATACACAACATGCATTATATTTATATACACAGCGCATGTATATGCGCATATATTCGCGCATGCATGCATTCATGTTTATATGCATATAGTATTACATACATTGTGTAACGTTGTAAACATTTGAATACACGACTATACACATACACAAACTTATATATGCATGCGTAGATCAAGTATAGCACTACTTGACTAGAATTTATCCGTGTTATAATCCAACTGCGCTGTATATAGTCCCTATCGACCTTACAACATACACCTATACACGTGTGTATATAATATACAACAATATTTTGTAAGTATACATGCATTTACTTATGTACATCAATAACACGTGCTGCAACATAGGCCGTAGATCAATATGTATCAAGCTTGCCTGGCAGAGAGCAAACGTGCTCGCCTACGTGTAGCGAAAGCGGCGGAAATACAAGAATGGATAATAATGAAGGTCTGCGTGACATCATAAGTGGTGGACTTGGTGATGGATTGAATGAGATTGCCTCGAAACGTAGTCACATACACACACACACACATACACACACACATACACATACACACACGCAGAGCACACACACGAACAGGGCATTGTCTGACACAGTGGTTACCATTGAGATTTCATCGACCAAGACAGCGGAGCGTATGTCTGATGATGTGGGGCACAAACAAAAGATCGGTGTCAATGCTAATGGTATACAAGAAAATGTAGAAGATACTGCTATAAATGTTGGCCAGGGTTGTCTGCAACGCAGTTCAGAAGATATCGAAGCGGATGTTGAAGCCGACATAGGGGCAGACGTTGAGGATGATGTTGCGATAAAAAAAACAGTAACCAGAAATACCGCGCCAGACTTAGTACGCGAAAGCGGAGACACGCGTGTGGGTGATGAAGACATGGCAGATGCGCTCATGCACACTGACACTCAAACTTCGATGCTTAAAGTTGATGGTGTTCGTGCTAGTGAAAATGAACACATACATGGTAAACGACTTGATCATGATGAAAATGATGTGAAGAATAACGGTGGGAGTGTGGCTGAGGGGTTGGGTGTATTAGATAGTTTTATAACGGGCACTATATCAGGTAAGGATGCTGTGAATGAATTTGTGATTGAAACAAATTCTGAACGCGGAGACACAGAACAGAGTCGTATTGATGTTGTGTCTTCTTGTGCCTTGGGACATGAACTCGATACGAATGGTGAAGATGCATCACAATGCACACAAACTACAGGCATATCCTCACCCTCCGGTCGATGCGAGGTAGACGGTAGAAGTGGCAGAGGGAGGGAGGGTGTAGACATTGATGAGGGTGACGGTGATCGTGAAAGTGTGGGAGTTGGTTCAGTCGTAAGACTGGGTTCCATTAATAGATCTGGCTTTAAGCTACAGCCGCATAATACCCAACAACAGTTACAATTTAATCGAGCGTGTGAGTCAACCGAGAATGAGAAAATCGCAAGTACCTTGCGTGTAGAAAAACCCAATCTCCAACCACAATCACAACGAAAATCTGACACATGTAAAAACACACTTCCAGCGTATGCTATTGGCATGAACAGCGGTATGCGTATGGGTGTGCAGGACGAAAATTTTGTGGATGTGGATATACAGGTCGTCGTAGATGACGTTGAAACAGGAGCGAATGGTGTGGCCATCAAGCTAGCTGTGGGTGGGTTGGTGAAGAGTGAAGGTACGATTGTAGCCTCTGAGCTAAAATGCCACCCCAAAGATGTGAACATAAGTTTGGGCGCGGATTTTGGTGTAGGAGACAATACAAATGATACAAACATGGCAAACGTTAGTATCAGTGACATGAAGACGGAAGCCAAGGTCGAGATACTACAGAACGAGATCAACGAGTTAAAGTCAATAGTGCGCTTGTTGTCTGCAGCTGGTGGTCAACCAGAACCGCAAACGACAGAAAATACCCCTTTAAGGAACGCATCCGAAACCCCATCTACAAGTCCCCCATCATCCGCATCCACGCTTTCTCAGCCTGTTGAACTTAAACATACAAATCACATACATTCAGAAACGCCTTCACCGAGTTTATATATTAAGTCACAAACACAAAAAGATAGACAGAATGATAAAACGAGAGAAAAGTATTCATTCAAAGATGGTGATAGGAAGCCTTCAGACGAAGCAGGTATATATATATATATGCGATTATGTGAAAGTGCAGTCAGTATCAGTGATGTGAGTGTGAAGAAAGGCGTGTGTGGCAGCACAAGCACCAGCAGGTACTTACAAGTGTATTTCTCCCTTACATGTTAGCGTAACAAAGAGTAGAGATAGCAGCCACGTACAATTTGCGTTGAAAACTCTAAAATATCCCAGTACATATACAGTTTATATTTTGTCTGTAGGGTTTGTGTTTGGAATATATCCATGTATCTATACGTAAAAACGCAAACTCATGTATATGTAGAATGATAGACTCTTAACTTATGAAATATCGCGTACAAATCCCAGCTGTCGAGAGAAAGAAAAAACTCATAGCAAAGGATCGGACTTGGCTCACCACAGATACTCGGCGATATAACTACGCATCATATGACTGTAACGCGAAGGTGTTATATAGTAATGCCGAGTCCGAGAGGTGTGTGCGGGATTGTCGATATGGATATATTTGTTGTATGTATGCGCCCAAGTGAGAGGTGAATGAGTTAAAATGGTAACTTTATGTATGGTTGACAACGAAGACAGCGATAGGTTGTTGGCGCACACAATCGTTCACAAACATATATGTATTCGATGAATCTTATCCTGTTGTTATTCGTTTGTAGGTCTAAAAGCATCCTTGTCGACGACAAAGACCGATACTCGTTGAATTTATGCAATGCAAAGAGCAAATTTTACGTCATACAATTATGCGAGAGTGTGCGTATCCTCTCCTTCCAGGCAAGTCACCAATATGCATCGCATTTGTACGCACACATGTACAGTACCTCATATCCACACCTTACGAGATAGTAATAGAGTGGGCTATATTCGCACTCACTTGGTGGAAAATTCCTCAATTATCGAGTAGTAGTTGTACTGTGTCACCTATCGCATTGTCGATTCTAGCATGTGTGAGTATTTACAAGCGTACATACACTCACACAACCAAACACACATACACCAACGTTCTTAGGTGTCTAACTACGAGTATTTTTCCTCGATTGTGAAGACGTTAAGTTTATATGTAGCGGATCAATACCCAACACAGAACTGGCAGTATGTAGGCACATATACGAACAACCATATGAACAGGTATATATACATACATATGTATGTATGTATGTATGTATATGTGCATGTAAGTTTGTTTATGTACGATCATGGCTGCAAATGTTCTTTTTGTAATCGTTTGTGGATGCATATAGCTAGCGCTCTGTTGCATTTTGGTGTATAAGTATATGCAAGTATTCGTGTTAATGTGTATGCCTGTATGTAGTGGATATAATTGTGTGCGTTCAATTATAGCTGTTTGGGTGTGTGTATGTTGTATGATTTATTACACATCTACGTATTACACAATAGGGCACATTTACGTATACACAATAGGAATACAATTACGTACAAACATACACCGAAACACACGCGTATATCAGGAGCATAACTTTTGATGTCCATCAAGAAGATGATTGGTTCTTGTTTGATTACTTCAAGTACGTAAAGGTACAATTTGGTGATCACTATGGCGATGAAACATACTGTCCTACCACTCAGATAAAGGTACATATACTGTGATCTTTGTATTAAGTGCGTATATATATTTTTACTGTTCGTTGTGCAGAAGCACATTTGTGTACTCTCACATGTATTGTCCTGGTATATGTGATACGTATGACTCTATAACCACCTCGTTTCGAGTGGTTAAGCATACGTGCCCACCCGTATACTCACACGTTCACACCACCTGTACAGTATGATATCAGTCATATCTACATGCACAACTCTCATATCTACAAGTATAGCTTCATACCCACATACATGCGTATCACACTCAAACACAATCAATCAAGCAATTGTTTACATCTGCTTACTTACAACTCTTGTGCGCGTTATTCGTACTAACTGTGAACAGATTTGGGGTAAAACTATGTTCGACGACTGGATAAAAGACAGTTCGGCCAAGAAAAGCAATGCCACGAAAGGGGCTATTGGTAATAGAATATGTGTATAAGTATGTATGTGTTGGGCTATTGGTAATAGATATGTGTGTAAGTATATATATATGTTGTGCGTGTACTCATATGTACAATATTACGCACAACCATATCAATCATAAAATATGCAAGCACGAGCATTGTAAGGTTAGATATGATCGTACCCCATGTGTGCAACATGTCTATAGAGATTACTACTATTGATTGTACTATCTGAAACATACACTACAAGCTCATGATTGTGTTTTCATAGATGTGTTACATATCACATTTGTACACATACTTTCAGCTTATATTTGCACATACATCCAGAAATGTGATGTACATATACAGGAATATATAGACATAGTCATTTCTTTTTCTACACATACAGAGGACGATGAAAGCGTGCTGTCCTTTGACACAGATCTACTTGCTTATTGGTGGGAACGTGTTATGCAGCTGCCAGAGATCATTGAGTGTATATTCACACGTGCACTCAACAAGCATGACCCGTGGATGTGCGTGGGATTTGGCGTAAACGCGCCCACCTTAACTGATTTCCAAAAACAAGGCACTGATGACATTGTATGGATGGATAAATGTATAAACGCATATAGTACACCCATCATTAATACTAGGATATACGTGCATGCTTACCAACTTTTGTTGGTATTTTTATGTGTATTATGTTCTTGATACTTGCTCATGTGTAGTATTTCCGTACATGAATGTATGAACACATGTGCATGTGTACCGATGCATAATCATGCATGTGACAAACACAAACTCAATATTTTTAGCAGTTTACTCACTACTAGCTCTCACTCTCAGCCCGCCACCGAGTATACGGAATCTGACGAGCCAAACCTTGCCGATGATCTATGGGCTGGGTATGTATTCTGCTGTATTGCAGTATATGTATAATGTGTTTGTGTGAATGAGTAGTCGTATCGTTGATGAATGCGCGCGTGTGTTGTGTGTGCGTGTATGTTCAGATATATACTTTTCCTTATTTTCCTGTGTATGTGGGTAATGTCAAGTCAAACCCTAAACGTGAATGTCCATGTATTTGTGTACGTATCCAGTGGGCAAAGCGGACATTTTCTTTCCGTGTATACTGAAGAGAGTACAGAGAAGGGAAGGGCAAGTGGCAAGGCTTGTAGATGAATGTGTATCCTTGGGCAACCACATACTATCAGTATCTAGACAAACTAACCCTGCACATACAAACTTGCACTCACAGGCTACCGATCTATCCGCCATCATATAAATCTGATGCAATCTGCTTTGAGAATGAACACTGCAACGTAGTGAATTCCATGCGCAACGATCAAGTAAGTCTAATCATCTTGAGTGCGTACACATGTCTATAACCCCACATATACAAACAAGTTGTATATATCATCACATACACGGTTACTTGTGTGTCCGTGTGCACCCTGTTTCATAACAAGACAATTCCAAGTGCTCTTAGCTTCGTACGATTTAATTACTATTTCAACTTTTTTTTTCAATTACATAACAAATTTTACTTTTTCATCGTCTTTGAATACAATAGCTCGAGCCAACACCTTCGGTTCGGGCGCAAATGGAAATCAAAACTCCTGTCACTGTCACACTACCCCCAACACATGAACGTACCTCACAGTCTAGTATAACAGCGCGTGCAGTTGTCTGTACAGAGCCAAACTGTTCTGAGGAACCTCCCAACCCCGTAGGTATGTGATAGGGCGGCGCGCGTGTGTGTGTTTGTCACTCCGTTTAGTTTGTTCTATTCAATCTGGGTTGTTGTATTCAGCGAATGTTTAGGCGTATATTATTGAATTATTGATGCCTATACATTCACATGTGTGTGGATCAAATCACTCCTTACGTACACACAGAAAATGAACATTGCGTGTTTCTATATGTTTACATACATTTGTAGTTATTCTCACGCAGTTGCATCTACCTGTATATTAGCAACCTGCCCGCGGCTTTCTACACTCGCACTCAAACTATTGTTCAAACCATACACATATATCAAACCTGAAACTCTAACCCCGTGTAGATCATAAACTCGTATATAGTACTAAATTCGATAGTTATATATGATTTTGTATCGTTCAACATCTGTCTAACAATCCCAACGAGTGCATATACTCAATCGTATACCCCTCATAAATCATCCAGAACGTTGTTATACTATACAGGTAAAAAATTCAATTTTGTCAAACAATCACAGTCATACAGTGCCTGCGCGGAAGCGAATATCACACGCAAAACTATGTTCGTTGATACTTCAACTGTATGTACGCGTCTTGCATGTTATACACGTGCGCAATTTATCATATAATACACACATGCATGTTTTTAGATGTCAATACGGATATCGATGCCGGCATCTCAAACAGAGCTTCCATAGCTCGTTCGACGACCACAACTCCCGGTTTATACTCTCATGTAAGCAAGCATATACACAAAGCTGAAGTTGTTGAACAAGTAAACAGGGAACAAGATAATATCAAGGATGTGGAGGAGATTAACGATGTGCCAACTACACCACTCGTCGAAATTAATAAAAATGTGGGAGTGAGGAATAGTATAGGGAACTATGCTCCTACATACAGCGTCTCCCCTACACCGTCAAGTGTGAGAGGGAGTGCCGAATTGAATGAAGGTTTAAAAGGTGCCCACGTGCGTATGGTGAGTGAGAGTATATTTGATTCTGTGATAAGTCATGCGCCTCCACTTGCCTCCACGATGAAACAACTCCACAATTCTGAAAGTGTAGGTGTGTATGTCCGTGACACAGTAGATGAAAGTACGGAAATGGGATTGGATACTGGTAGGCATGTTAAGGCAGGTACGGATATGGATATACCTACAGACACTCGCTCACGTATCACTGGGGAGCGTACACGATTGTTAGACACTATGGTACTCGCACCCCTAGAATTGTCCCTAGCGAAAGGTTTGTGTAAATGTTCTCTCTATCCTGATAATATGTGTATGGGTCCGTGTGCGGTGTTTGTGAGTGTGAAAATGTACATTTATTTGTTTAGGATTACAGTCATGAAACATAGCTCTCCATTTGTGGACGGATCACTAACTTGTGGTTAACGAAGAAAACGTATGCATTTATTCGCGTACACGAACACGTGTAAGAATTTAATTTCATACATACATACATACAGGTTGGTATTTGTATTTTAACTAATATATTTTTTCTATATATTCCCATACACCATATCTTTAGGCTTTCCTGATTTTAAAGATTTGGTTCACTGCCCTCCTATTGACAGTGATAGATGGAGGAAGTTTCTTAGTGAGACTCAGTGCACATCCGCACAAGGACGTTGGTTAAAGATTGATCATACGTTGCGTACATACTCACACACTACACATACCGCCACACAAAGAGGGATAACAAATACAGACGAAACTATGGATATGGGTACGACAGCGGGTCCAGAAGGAGGCGTGTGGAACGACGTAAGTATACTAACGGGTATACAGGAGCTATGTAGTGAGTACGAGTGGTTGTGGAGGTGCTTCAATATGAGATCTCTGCTGTCATCCATTGTAACCCAGACGGTCGGTTTGGTTGGAGACACAGTCCATAAAAGTACGATTATATATGTGTCATATGTGATGTACTTGTGTACGTACGTGGTACATTGGATATTCGTACTTGCAAACAAACAACTGCACATCTCCCCATAGGATTTATGTATACGTACGTGTTTCGTATGAATGTGAATGCACAGGACTATTTACATATGCTCACACAGATTCACATACATACATACATACATACATACATACATACACACATACATACATACATACATACATACATACATACATACATACATACATACATACATACATATCGCGTACGATACTATAGATACCGATGGAGACTTCGCATTAAACGTAGATATGAATGAGCATGGACTTAAAAGTGAGACGAGTGCTGACGGACTCGACGCATTGCAGGCTTCGGCAGATGATCAAATGACTATTCATCCACCTAAATTAGATCTACGAGAAGACAACGATGGCCCAGGTGTCTTGTGTGTATGCCGCATGTGTATATTTAGAGTTTCTTGCGTCAACAAATTATCGTTCAATATTCTACGAGTCATGAGAAATATACAACAACATAGATGTGTAGCAATGAATATATATCTTGGATGTATCTTTCTACCTATTCATAGGGAGTTGTATGCCATTCGAAACTTTTTTTAATTGACATTTCACAGAAATTAAGAGAAACACAAGAAGCCACTCTGATAGTTTCTTCTGTTTGTACACACATAGGTGGAGTTTTCTGGAAGTTCGACGCGAAGATGCAGCTACTTGAAGCATATGCGGAAGAGAACAGTCGGTATGTTTCCAGTATATGTGTATGGTTTTGGGTTTGGGTTTGTTTGGATTTGAGTGAATGTCTGTAAGTATGTGTGCTCGTCTTTGTTTAAAATTGCATACTTAACCTTTTGTCTTCGTAGGTTGTATGTATATATGTAGTTGGTAGATATTATATACCAGCATGTCTACACTCACTATGTGAAAAGTGTGTTCTGTATGCGAGCATAAAATACTCACAACTCGTGGATGTCCACTTAAATAATATTTCGATATGTGTCCTTGTAGTTAGTATAATACAAATACAGCAATATACGAAACACAAATATATCGCAATGCATAGTCTGATACGTTAGCCAATAGATATGCCAGGTTTGACTCAAGGCTCGCTAAGTCGATAAGACGTACAAAAAAGTTATATATGAAGTAAGGCACATGCATATTGATGAACAGATGAACTTATGAGTATGCATGCATTCAAAATCATTCACACGCCGGGACACAATTCAGATATTTGGAAGAGTTGCATGAGCGATATGTAGCTCCTCACACCGCCATGCACACGGCAAGTGTACTTAAACTCAGCCAGGCCTTGCGTAAACAGCATGCGTTAATCCACCAAGTATGTTCGTATTTCTGTGTATATGTTCGTCGTTTGTGTATACAGCACTCATTAATGTGTGGTTTATATATTCACACATACGTAAAACGTACACAAAACGCAGACTATCATACCACAAATTGAAGAACTACAACACACGTGGCTGGTTCAATATAACGACTTGGGTTTGGTTAAGACCAAAATGGATGTAATGGAGGATTGGGGCCGTTGGGGGTTCACAGTGACCGTTTGTATTGCAATTCTCTACAGTTTATTAACTGTAAGTTTGTCTGTGCGTGCATTCGTTTATACATACACTGTGCGTATTACATCTGTGTGAGGCTGTACATATTGTAGCATATCCAACTGCATAATTGTTCTTTACCTCGTTGCTGGTATCTGTCATTTCGCACGATTGTGAGTTAATCACATGTTTTGTATCATTTTGCTCAATTGTTCATTTGGTCATGTTATTTATGATTTAATTTATTAGATGTGCGTATATGCCGGTCGGTTCCTAATGACTTTCTTCAGCAGAAAACAGGTATGTAAAAAATGTGAGAACTGTATTTATCTAAGCGAGTCGGGAATTGCAACTGCAATATTTGCTTGCTATTTCCTAACCTAAACCTTTTAAATTACTTGTATTTGGCGGAATTACTACAGCATACTTTTACAAACAAAGTCTAAATTGCACTATTCAATTTTTCCCAACAATTTGTACATCTATCAATGCCAACAAGTTGTTTAATATTAAACCAATTATACAACTTGCTTGCCTGTTTGATTTTGCAGGTTAAACTAAATACTACGAAACGTGTTACACACCGTGCAAACTCGAGCGATGGCACTATTGATTTGCTGATGAACGGGATCAAGCCTCAACCTCGGCTTCTCCCTCATAAGTCTACTATTCAATCATTGGACCTTAATGATCCGAATGGGCGCTCTGCTAGATACCCGACTACAGGATACGTCGCACATAACAAGGAGAGTGGCGGAGTAGGACTAATGAATATTGGTGTACCTAGTGTAACTTTGAGTATGGATACACACAATATGCACGAAGATGAAAGGGCAGAGTTGGGTGGGGGTTCGAGTAGAATGCATTTGCAAAAGTTGATCTCGAGTAACGTTGGCGAAGTCGAAGATGACGATAGCAATGACCTTGTGAGGCGAAACATGTCGTTTAAGCGTGAAGGGCTGCGTACCTCCGAGCTCACTTCAGGGAAAAGTAGTCCTGATGTGGCATTGCACGGGGGGATTGGGAGTGTGAGAGGTACCATACCTACCCGCACAAACACCGATCATAAAGTCAGTCCTCCACAAAATCAATGGCCTCAGATGGGTAGAATTCCAGTTGGGGGTAAGGGCGAGGGCTTAGGTATTGCTGGGAAGTCCAATACAGATCAGGGTATATGTATATCTCCAGTGACTGTTGAGCACAAAATTGTAAAAAGTTCGGCATCTGTTCCTAAAAAAGGTAAGAGAATTCTTATTTGGAGTTCATTATTAAGGAGTGTAGAGGTATAAAAGGTAGAATATGACACGTTAATATTGTTATCTATCTCTATTGTGGATATTTGACGAGAATTGTAAATCAACCCTCACTGTGTTGCACTATTTGGGATTTGTGTTTTGTGTAACGCTTCTCCATTGTGCTGATAAATGTATGTAAGGGAGTTAAGTAAAGTACAAACTATTATCCAGTGTTGATCCAAGGTCTTCGATGTGTCTATTCTACGGAATGTTGTGCAGTGTGCCCGTGTCTTATACTAATCTGTTAATACACTTTCTATTTATTCTTGATACAGCCAAGAAGAAGAAGAAACGCCAAGTGGGAATCGCCCTGACAAAGTCGTAAAATCACCCTTCTCTCTTTGTATAAATGAGCAAATGACGAGCAATTCATATTGCTAACTACACGAGGGATATGTCCGTCTGAGTCAGATTGCACAATCCTGCTCACATAATCGGAACTTTCTCACAAACATTGTACTCGAATATGTGGTTTCATGAATGTCCTGCGTATTTAATCCATAATTTCTGGTTAACGGTAAGATTTGGTTATGGTAACGGCGACGCCAATTTTGTACACGAATACTGTTATGTCGCACATGATAAAAGTATCGCATGGTCCTTGCTCTATGGTCCAAACAGTAACCCTTGAAGTCATAACTATGATTTTTCATGCCGTCCTACTTAATAGTGAACGAGTTTCAAAAAGAATGAACAACCTCCAAACTAAGTGCTTGATGTACACGAATACATATAAAAATTGTTGCAAGTCATTCCGTGACTTCTATTTTCACTAATGCCTACCTTCGAATGATGTTTGCGTTTACGTGTATATATGTACGTGTGCGTGCAGCAGCGTATATAACTATATGTTTAGGTGTATGTGTTTACTTGTGCGTATGTTTTTCTAGTGTATCTATATTTGTACACTGCCGATGTGTGCATGACGTTGGAAGTTTGGATGGCAAATTGAACTCGGATACGGTTACAATAAACTATATTTACAATCAGTTACAACTGGACTCTGGTCTGTATGTATACATATCGCGGAGAGGGATGGGTTCGTTTGTCTGAGTGTTCGCTATCTGTCCACGTGGCCTGCCAACGGTTCACCCACGTGTGCAAGCGAGACTTGAAAATCATTGGACGAACACGGTGGCACGCAAATGTAAATAAACCGTTGCAACCTGAAAGCAAATTTGCCCACAATATCTTCCTCTTTGCTGTTTGCAACTAATCCACGCGCACGTATTCACCCTTCTTTACATACCTGGGCGTGATTGTTGGTGCACAAGTATACCAAAGTCAAGGGACGTGTATCTTGCATTGCACTGAGCTCGATAGCTTCTCTTGCACATTCGCAAATGCGTTTGTGTGCGTCGAAATTCGTTTGATACGGTCCTTAAATGGGCCCTGTCTCACAATATGTCTCCTACCTTATAAATACACTACAAACAAACAAAAAAAATGGAATTATGGGTGCTTGGGCTCTGCACATGTGTAGTTGTAAGAACACATACCCTTCCATGTACTTGACATCCATTGTTCTGCTATTTCAACTGTAAAATTATAGTCCCACACTGTATATCACTCAGTGACGTTTGGACGAGATGATGGTGAACAGACATGTCAATTTCATATTAGTTCCTTCTCAGCATTTGCTGAAGTTCATTCTACGGACTGAACCTAAGACAAAATCTAAGAACAACAAGATGTTACAGTTATTGAAGAATTATCGCCAGCGATATAACCCAATGCAAGTAGTACTTTAGATCTCTTTTCTCTTTGAACAATAAAATGTAGAAGATTTATGTTACTGATTCGTATATACATTCGTACCTAGTGAATGTGAAATTGAGTTACAGTTAAAAATTATCATAAGTATTAGCAGCTGATGACCATCAACAAATAAGCAAAACTTGTAAAATCACATTTACATGCGTCTGTTGTGATACCTTCAAGCTCAACAGAGTCTTCTTTCCTCGCTGATTTTGCCAAGCCTGTTCCCATGGCTGTGGTTTCGATAGATAGTAAATAGGGATAGTGGGAATCTCATTAATCTATTCATGCGTGTCACTAATTAATTAGATGAGCCATTTGGCGACCTCCAGAGAGTTATAGTTGTGAGTTCAGGCTACCACTACACCAGTTTGGATTGAACAATTATATACAACATTTTCCTAGTTTATGTAATCACCAGTCAGCCGTAAATCTTGAATGAATATACATTCCTGTTCAAAATACTCTTTGCAATTAATCTCCTATTAGCGACTACACTTTAGACATCAGTTCAAGCATTTGACCTTTTTATGTTATGATTTTAATTAAAAATGAAAGCAACTCTGTTGCTGTTTCATTACGAATTATGTCTCGAAGGATATAAGAATGTGCATGCAGGTACATGTGCAACGCGTATACGTTTTGTCCGTGTATCCCAAGTCGGTTTCCAAAACAACTCAAGTGTATATATACACACGAATCTATGTTCTAATGTACTACTCGGCTGCCTTCACTAGTACCATCTAACGACAAGGATCAACACTTACAGCTCGTTGAAAGGTACGAAGGACCGTCCCGTCGAAGCTATAAAGACCAAACAAACGCATGCACTGCGAATTCAAGTACACAGCAATTCCGTGAGAATACCGTGAGCACCGCCAAGTCCCAAGTACTTTGATTCACCTCATTCACCTCATTGACATTGCTAGATACCATAAACAGTAAATCTAGTCTCTGTTCGTTCGCAACGATTCGTACCTAATTTAGCATGTTATTAATCTATTATGACCCTCTCTATTTGTATGCATTTGTCGAGGGGCGAGTAGATGAGCGTGTACAATCTGTGTAGTACGTGTCAGTTTATATTGACTATAGGTGTGCACTTGTGCCAAAAGCTTCCATGGTACTCAGAAGTTGTTTGTAATGTCAAAGAACACAAACGTTTGTTATTATAACAATACGGCATGAAAACTTGTAGCTGACGTATATGTCGAGCAAAGAGGCATGAAGGAAGGTCATTTTTATTTACTTTATACCTACAGAGCATTTAAGGGAGACAAAATCGCTTCTCACAGCAGACTTACATTACAGAATTACGTATACTTGTCACATACAATAATGTGTTATATACAAAATACGCACATAATGTGTATTTATTATAACTTTCCAACTTTTTCTTTTGTTTGCTTTTTGTTTACAGATGAATTAGAGAAAGAGTTGGACCATTAAATGGTCCGCGTCAAACGAATTTCCACGCACACAAACATATTTATGAATGTGTAAGCGAAGTCACCATGCTCAGTGCAATGCAAGGCACACTTCTCTTGGTTGATCACATGCTTGATCGTGATCAGCCCCGTGCAGGTAAGTAAAGAAGTGAACTTCTGAGATCGGATGTGTATATCTCAATGCATCAGATGGGGAATTGTGGGTTTGAAGTGGTTAGAATTGGTGTGTGTGTGTGTGTGTGTGTGATTGTGTTTTGTATGTTTGCGTGTGTGTGTATGTTGCGTTGAGTGTGTGACTCACTATGAGGGGTCTACCATAACATGACGTAGAGCATAAATAAGGGCCTTTTAGTGAAAATTCTAAATCGGATCATTTTATTTTGGCTCATTGATCCAATTTATCGTTTTCTTATTGGCCTACTCATTGTGCATCAAAATCGATCCGACGTGAGAATTGGGATTTGTAAATTTTGGTGGACAAGCAATGCAAGTCGAAATGGAAAAGCATACAGAAAGATATCTTTGATTTTACATGAACACTACACATATTTTGAGGATGACCTCGTTCATCTAACGCGTGTGCTGGTATGTCAAATTGTAAATTTTGCGGACACAGTCATGGATGGTTGTACAGACCATAGTTGTGAAATGGTTTGCTCTCCATGTAACATATAGCTGTTTGCTTTCAAGTTTGATGCTGAACTGCAATAATCAGTGATTTCTAAGTGTGCGGCTAATACATATATCCATATTTAATACTACTTAACATACATATAACAAGTACGATCTTTCACGTATGTGGATGTGATATCGGATACAACATATACCATCTTTTACAGGTATGTGGGATGAGAAGCATGTGTCACACATTGTAGAATTTACTATTGTGTACGCCGATTGTTGTGATCTTGCCAGATCATGTGAGAATTCCCCGCTTTCCCTGGAGCGGAATTCACCAGTGGTAGTTGAGAATAAGGAAAGTAAAGCGTGTTTCAAGATACAGAAGACGTAGTGTGCATAATATATAATGAGTCAAGGTAGAAATTGGACCAGTCAATGGGGTGATTCGCAACAGAGATATCGAACAACATTCTTTCACAAATTGACGCTTGTCCATATATGATTGCTATATGCATCTCAAGGCATAGAGTACCCGGTAGAGAGCTATCACCAACGTTCAAAAGCGCAGAGCTCACACATCATAAGTTTGTCATCCTCAAAAACCTCGGTGCGTTTTAGTTTCATACAACAATGACACAAGGATTACTATGCTTTCGCAAGAAATGGCATGCTACCGATCATTGTTGTCTTTAATTATGAAATTTGTTTTCTTTGCAACTCTAGACCAGCACGCGTATACTTGAATCTCGCACGAAAATGTACTATGCAAGCAATCTGACCACAAGTAAAGAAACCAAGTGTGCATGTGAGTATGTAAATTTAATAAACCGATCGATATATTTTAGAACTGTATTGACCACTGAGAAGGGCTGAAAGAAATAGCATTTGTATCTTGGATGACAGTTTCATTCTTATTCATGTTATATACAGCATCACCATTGGACGTATCCTGAATTAAGTCTGTATCCACTCTGGCATTTTATAGAACGATTGAGCAATACAATGCATTGTAAAAACGGGTGTAAACGTCAAAAAGGATACGAGAGATTCGAGGATAACAAGACTGAGACTCATTGGCATCAGAAGCTGCAGAGCATCAATGTTGAGTACACAACAATTTCCATGCCATTCTGCGAATAATATTTGCTGACTTTTTCTTAGTATCGAGAAATCGCTTAGCAATAAAGATCTCTACCAGATCTTTTCGACTCACGTGAATCACGATTCACATAGTGCCATTCATGTTTCAAACAACTGTCACCAAAACTCACACTACCTCATCGTTTAAAAGTAGCCACTGTGGATGCGCAATGGTTCATACTGTTTTGTTTGTTTTTTGTTTTGCAATACACTCTGGCCAACATGTCGAAAGGTCTGGCAAAAATAGTATCCGCTCTTGTTGTGGGATCCTCTCTATGGACCTCTACACTGGCGGCAACTAACGGAATCTCAGATATACAGTCTGCGTATGACATGCCAACAACGTGGGATACAGTAGACAAGTTGTATCTAAAAACATTTGTCACTCCCGAAACGGGCAACATTGAGTTCAATGAGATGTACAATAATCCGCCAGGGCAACCTAAGAAGAAGATGGGTGTTTGTATTCAGTCTGTGGACTATCCGAATAACCTAACCACGTCATGTGGAACGATCAACGTTCGTGGTCAATCATCGAGAGAGTCCGACATGAAGGGAATGAAGGTCAAGCTCGACAAGACTGTGAAGAAGTGGCGTGGCCGACGAAAAATTATCTTAATTAAATCTCCATGGGATAATGCTCGTATTCGAAATGCGGTTGCTTACTCATTGTTGTCGACAATTGATGGCTTCATTGGCATTGGTGTCGCGTACGTCCATCTCTTTGTTGACGAAAATGACTATGGTCTGTATCATGTCGTCGAAGATTTGGATGACAACTACTTGGTCAATCATGGACTTGGCAAAGACGATTTTTTGTTGAAGGCCGACTATTTTGAGTGGAGCCCCCGTTCGAATCCTGACGCCGATTGGGTTGACGTAAAGAATCCCGACGATTCGGTTGCATGGCATAGTGAGATTATGAGTATTTCAACAGCAATGAAGAATGCAGAGGAGGATGGAGATTGCAATGCTGCCGAAGAGTTGATCAAACAGCATATCGATGTAGACAGTCTAACGACATTCATTGCTATTAACACGATCATGCTAGACTATGATGTCCTCAATCAGAATTTTTTGTTGTATAGGCCTGCTACAGGAGGTAAGTGGTCGCATTTGTTTTGGGACAAAGATGCGGGTTTAGATTTCCAGAGACAAGAAACTGAGATAGCAGAATATACCAAGCATCCGCCACAGGACACATACAGGTACGGGGTTATGTTTGAAATGGCAATGTCAAGCAACAAGTTATACATCAACTTTCTACGTGTGAAAGGAAATTTTGAAATGGTCAAGCGTAGAGTGATGGAACTGACGTCAAGTACTGGACCCATGAGTGGTGAAAAATTTGCGGCCGCAATCAATAAGTATGCCAGTAGAGTGCGTCCGTATGTTGGCTATGGCATCGCCGACTCTCTTGAGCTCGACATGTTCGACAGAGAAGTAGCTCGACTGTTAAATGTTTACGATGATCCTTCCGCTATTTTCGCCGAGTTCGAAGAAACCTACTGGGGCAATAATACTCAATCCACACCTTTCTGTGATTCATGGCTATGGCCCTCACCTACGCCCACTAGTTCAGCAAGTCCATCTTCAGTTCCATCGTTAAGTCCAGTGTCGAGTCCAGTGTCAACCCCAAGTTCGACTCCATCATCAACTCCAAAGGAGTCCAGCAACCCTGACCGTATTGCGGATGACGATGACGATGACAATTCATCTTCCTCAGTGTACAAATCATATAGTCTCGCCCTTTCCCTGGCTTTGTCGATATTAAGTCTGTACCTAAGATGTTAGATTCGTACCGTTAGTATGTTCAGAGGCTGCTAGAAGCAGAAAAGAAACGAACTCAAAGTAAATTATGTTTTCTGGTACATTCAGTTTGCTATATATTTCCTCCTACACCTGAGTAAAAATGTTCTCGGGTAGATCCTTGAAGAATTTTGGGTGCTAAAAGTTTCAGTTTCCTCCGCTTCCATGTAAATTTCAAGAACTTTAGTCTTTCCTTTTCAGACTGCACTACAACACAGTGGTGTTATTACCCACACAACAGTAATACAGGTTTATACCAACTGGTCCGACATGAACGATGGACTGAATACGGGCTGACAGAATTGTTGAGTTTTCATATGAGTTGGTCAAGGAAAGTTAAAAGTGGTAGTAGTTGTGTCTGTCGGGATTTCAGGAAATACAAAGCCCTGAATTACTCGAGGTGATAGTTGGAAGATGTACATTGTCTCCATGTTTGGCATTTTCTCATACTGATTCAATCAACACAAAGCCCTGAATTACTCGAGGTGATAGTTGGAAGATGTACATTGTCTCCATGTTTGGCATTTTCTCATACTGATTCAATCAACACAAAGCCCTGAATTACTTGAGGGGATAGTTCGAAGATGTACTTTGTCTCCATGTTTGGCATGTTTTCATACTGATTCAATCAACAAAAAGCCCTGAATTACTTGAGGGGATAGTTCGAAGATGTACTTTGTCTCCTTGCTTGGCATTTTCTCAAACTGATTCAATCAAACAATTTAGGCAATAATAATTTCTACCAAAGAATGCTACCAATACAAAATACAACTTGTAGGAGGGGTAGTTGTTTTCAGTGAGATTTAGAATCCCAATTGGATTAGTCATTTTTTGAATTGGCAGGAGTTGAGTTTTCTATTCGAAGATGTTTGCTTTCGAAGATGATTTAAGACACTTTTATATTTACAACCACGCACTGCTATAAAAGGAGCACTTTGAAAGCACATCGCTTATACTACGTCAAATTTCTAAGAATTTTGAAACCTTGCCAACATGTGGAGCGGCCCAGCAAATGCAATGTTCGTTCTCGTTGTGGGATCCTCTCTATGGACCTCCATATTGGCGGCAACTAACGGAATCTCAGATATACAGTCTGCGTATGACATGCCAACAACGTGGGATACAGTAGACAAGTTGTATCTAAAAACATTTGTCACTCCCGAAACGGGCAACATTGAGTTCAATGAGATGTACAATAATCCGCCAGGGCAACCTAAGAAGAAGATGGGTGTTTGTATTCAGTCTGTGGACTATCCGAATAACCTAACCACGTCATGTGGAACGATCAACGTTCGTGGTCAATCATCGAGAGAGTCCGACATGAAGGGAATGAAGGTCAAGCTCGACAAGACTGTGAAGAAGTGGCGTGGCCGACGAAAAATTATCTTAATTAAATCTCCATGGGATAATGCTCGTATTCGAAATGCGGTTGCTTACTCATTGTTGTCAACAATTGATGGCTTCATTGGCATTGGTGTCGCGTACGTCCATCTCTTTGTTGACGAAAATGACTATGGTCTGTATCATGTCGTCGAAGATTTGGATGACAACTATTTGGTCAATCATGGACTTGGCAAAGACGATTTTTTGTTGAAGGCCGACTATTTTGAGTGGAGCCCCCGTTCGAATCCTGACGCCGATTGGGTTGACGTAAAGAATCCCGACGATTCGGTTGCATGGCATAATGAGATTATGAATATTTCAACAGCAATGGAGAATGCAGAGGAGGATGGAGATTGCAATGCTGCTGAAGAGTTGATCAAGCGGTATATCGATGTAGACAGTCTCACGACATTCATTGCAATCAACACGATTATGCTAGACTACGATGTTCTCGATCGAAATTTCTTGTTGTATAGGCCTGCTACTGGAGGTAAGTGGTCGCATTTGTTTTGGGACAAAGATGACAGTCTAGACTACCAGAGACAAGAAACTGAGATAGCAGAATATACGAAGCATCCGCCACAGGAAACATACAGGTACGGGATTATGTTTGAAATGGCAATGTCAAGCAACAAGTTATACATCAACTTTCTACGTGTGAAAGGAAATTTTGAAATGGTCAAGCGTAGAGTGATGGAACTGACGTCAAGTACTGGACCCATGAGTGGTGAAAAATTTGCGGCCGCAATCAATAAGTATGCCAGTAGAGTGCGTCCGTATGTTGGCTATGGCATCGCCGACTCTCTTGAGCTCGACATGTTCGACAGAGAAGTAGCTCGACTATTAAATGTTTACGATGATCCTTCCGCTATTTTCGCCGAGTTCGAAGAAACCTACTGGGGCAATAATACTCAATCCACACCTTTCTGTGATTCATGGCTATGGCCCTCACCTACGCCCACTAGTTCAGCAAGTCCATCTTCAGTTCCATCGTTAAGTCCAGTGTCGAGTCCAGTGTCAACCCCAAGTTCGACTCCATCATCAACTCCAAAGGAGTCCAGCAACCCTGACCGTATTGCGGATGACGATGACGATGACAATTCATCTTCCTCAGTGTACAAATCATATAGTCTCGCCCTTTCCCTGGCTTTGTCGATATTAAGTCTGTACCCAAGATGATAGATTCGTACCGTTAGGGCAGTAATCATATATTTTCGCCTGTGCCCTGACGTTGTCGATATCGAGTTTACACTTGAGATAATAAATTTGTAGATATTAAAAGTAAGAAACTAGTCTACCAAGTTGAAACAAACTAAGTTTTCACCTTTCTGTTATGCATTGATGAAACTAGTCTACCAAGTTGAAACAAACTAAGTTTTCACCTTTCTGTTATGCATTGATATGGACCTCAGTCTCACAAGTTCAACAAGTCCATCACCAAGTCCAACGTCGAATCCAGCGCTAGCCCTAGTTTACCAGGTTACAACAAGTCTATTAGCCTATCGTTGAGGATGTTTCTTTATATAATTCGCATCGTAGGTCAATTCGGTGTTTCATTTCAACCATTTGTTATATTAATACTGTTTCGATACGGAATAAAAAATATTCTACCGCACTCCTGGGCAAGGATTCGAGTTAGATTATGTGCTGTACACAATAAAGTTCAGTAGATGCATTGGGGCATCCAGCCATCACGTATTAGTCAGAAGCATGTACAAGTATTGAATATCTGTGACCATTTCAAACACAACAGTTGCTTTCTATCGAAGCAACTTATTCTACTTTCTTTGCGTTGGGAATAGGATTTTCTCGATTGTATGTATACAAGAACTTTTGCTTATCAACCAACCTGCTGATCGACAACGTTTGTCCATGGGGTTATGGAGAGTTTATGTACTGTAGAGGTGCCATGGGCAATCATAGCCAGAAATGACTTTCTCTTCTGAAGTTGTAAACAAAATACGTTCACCTCGTACCATACTATGTAATGAACCCCACAAAGCATAAAACGAACACCAAAATGAATGAAACGAACACCAACGTGAATGAAACGAACAACGAACAACTTGATCCACCCACCATGCACGCAAATTATATAGACGCAATGAATGTTTTCGTACAGGCATGCATGAATAGATAGATATCGAGCAAAGTGACATACGCAAGGTCGCAGACCAACCGACCGACCGACCGACCGACCGACAGCCTTTGATTGTCGGATGCGCTGGTTACTTCGCTCCGTCTGCAATCAACTGCACTCGTTCTGGGTATTCTAGTCCAGTCGATTGGACTTATTGGAATCACGGAGGATTCTGCTGTTGTGTCAAGCGTGCACGACGAAACGCTCAACTATTGTATTCAACTATCTGTTCTTCCTCGTCTCCATCTCTGTTTCGTACAGAATGTTCTTGGTCAATGACGAAGAAGCCTCGGTTTGTTCAATCAATAGACTTTGTGTCCCAGTTAAATGCTAACATATTCCTACCATCGTAAACCAATCAATAGCTTGGTCGAGGACTGAAAGAGAGCTCGTTGTATCGATGCATTTGTTAATGTAAGGTGTCTTCTCGACTGATGTTTAGTACAACGATTCCGGTCATTTCGTATTGCTAACAAGAGTATTTGTAATTTTATTATCAAGGCTTCGTATATACGTATTAATATTGGTTTACCGTTCTATGGAAAACAAGGTCAACCAGTCAATACCCCACTGTACAACTACTCTTCTTCACCAGCAGTAGGTATATGAACCTACATCCAGTGTATGTCTGTACACACATATAAGTGCGTTGTATACATATGACCTTTTTGTGTATGTGTCGAAACAAGACGAGAGCAACCATTTCCTCTTTACATGTGTATTCTATATACAGTATGCGTATACTAATCAGTTATCTTATCAAAACACTCGATCAGCCATTCAACACACCATTGCGCCACCTTTCTTTCCATGTAGCCTGATTGGGAATCAATGTTGCCTCCTTCAACATCGATGTTCATACCCTCAATATATGTTCGAGCGGTGTGCTGAAGATATATCGCGGATAAACCTTCATGTATATGTACATGTATATATAAGTTTGTGCAAATATGTGTGCGCGTGTGTACACGTGTGTGCATACGTAATGGGAAATACATATAGTAAATTGAATTTTGTTGAACTATGCGTGCATATACTTATACAGTTGTGTATGAATGACCCACATAAATGTATAGCATCTGTTCTTATTGGCACAGTTGACCATATATACCAAGACATAGAGTCACCGATCATTTCATTGCAAATGCCTTTGACAAACATTTATAAAAACTTACCTGAAGGTTTGAAGTTGCCCCAACTTTAGTTTAAACCTTAGGTACACATATCACATACCCATGAACACACCTTCGCGCACGATCACATGCACGAGCACACACGCATATACACACGCGCGCATTCATACATATATGTACATACCAACTAGTATAAATGCGCTGGGAGAGGCACCATAGCGTGCCACAGTCACGTATGCCATTGTGAATATACCACACACTGACACTATGATCATAAGCCTTCCTTCCAACTGAATAGCATAGTATCCCACAACACCAAAGAGTATTGAGGAGATTACGATCGAGTATGTGTGGAAGTATACACCAAGGACACCTGCGCGTTGGTATATTCGAGTTTGTGTGTATGCGTAAACGTGTGCGACTGAGGGCATGGCGATGATTGAATATGTGTGAAATACGTTTACGTGAATATATGTGTGTGTAGCAATAGATTGTGCGACAACTGTACCTCATGCGCTACTATGGAATATGTAATTGGGTGTGCAAACGGATAGGTCTTTTCTGCATGTGTGCATGCTGAATAAATATACAATCATGCACCTTACTGCATATGTTTATGTTACAGGCATGTGCGTGTACAAAAAGTTGTAGCACACGCAGCTACTATCGGAACTTTGTGAAAAATAGGAACAGCACTAAATAAAATAATACAGATTCTGTCGGCAAGACAACGTGAAGCCCAAACGATACACGATTGCCTTGTCTGCACAATTATACTTACCCACCGCCACTATTAGAACTGCACCTATATGAACAAACAATGAGTCTGCGGATATGAGAGACATTCGCATGCCGAGAATAATATAGACAGCTTGCCATCCATACAGCGGGAGTGGATGAACTTTAAACAGGCCAGATGAATTGTTTACGTTGTCCTAGAGAATACACAAACGTTCGGTGTATGTACATAACATTACACGCACAGACAAATAAACACATAGATGAAAACAGTAACATCGACATAAGAGGTGTTAAAGGTTTCTCTCATAAAAACAAACCAGAGTGCAATAATATGTCTAGAGCTGTTTGTGTACAAAATACCGCGCATATACCGTATTTATCCTTCACTCCCACTCTCATTGTAGGCTAATCTATATGATCAAAGCATTCACCTTTCTGCCATACTATACCAAATTTATAGGATTCACATACACACGAGCACGCATATAACTTATATACCTTTCTCACTCTCCCAGTCACGCACATAATTAGCATTATTCATACCCGCCGATCCCAGCGGATGTGATCACTGTTTTAACAACGAAAACACCACATATGTTATGTGCTTATTCACTCGTCATTCTCACTCATACCTTTCAGACCCACTAAAGCCTGATATGTCCAATGCAACATACAAATGTAAATATAAACAAAAATCCACAAGTCTGTGCACATACATTATTCTCGCCTTCCTTGCTATCATCTGTATCACTTGCACTCGTACTGCGAGTTAATCCGAACTTATCTATTTCCACATTTTTTCCTGTACGTCGTTTAACCACGCTCGATGCATTCTTTTTAAGTGACTACAGGTAGAGTAAAGGATGGGGAAGACATGAGCCTAGTATAGCAAAGAATTATAGCCAGACAAAAAATACAACAAAGAGTTCAAAAACGAAAGACAGTGGTCTTTTCAATTTTTTTATAAAAATTACAATGCCTGTCCGTGATAATATATTTAGTCAACCAAGTGACAAAATTAATGACACTGGCACAGAAATGAGGACATGAACACATCATAAAAACATATTTACAGACGCTGCCACCCGGACGTGCGCTTGGGAGCACACCTTAAGCCCAGACTCCTGCATCTCGTCCATGTAGTCGTTGACACTAAAATCTCCTTTGATGATGTCCTGTGGTGACAATAAAATCATTGTCAATATATTTGTACTGAAAGATAAAAAAGTAGGTTTTGCAAGTATGGTTTACGTTGCGTGTGTGAGTTTGTGTTTGTATGCATGAGCGTGTGTATGTATGTAAGCATGTAGACGTTGTATGTATAGGATTCATTGCTATGTTTTTCACTTGGATACCTTGGTCGACACAGTTGTCCGATCGCGACTGCCATATAAATATATAAACAGACATATTAACTCATGTGCGCGTACACTAATAACTCATTAACACACACGCACAAGCACGCATATACACACGAACACTCTCATACACGCACACACAGACAACTTACTTGTACTTTATTGATCTGTACCGTCTGACGTACCAAGTTACGTGTGTTCTGCTCACACAAACGAAAGAGGGATGTGTACATGTTTATGAGCAAGAGAAACGAAGACAGTTTGAAAGTTATCAAGGTAGGAAACTCTACATCCCCGTCAAAACACATGGTACACAACAGCTAACGCACGCATAGACATTCGGACATACACGAATTCACACACTTTTGTATGTGTGTACAAATCTATATACAAAGTCATTAATAAAGCAGTGCACAATCCATCGATACATGACTACACAAACCGGTAAAGCAAAATTAATATGTAAGGACTCGTCATCGTACTGGTAGAAACACAACGCACCAGCGTTCATTACTCATACACGAAAACGAAGGAGAAGCCCAGATCCCAGTCAGTATATACATGCATATACACAACGCAAACACATATACACATAACCAACATAGCATATACCTGCGTATTTAGAATATACGGAGAGAACGGTTGCATTGCGAAGAAAAAAAACCCCAAAGCCGAAAGAGAGTATAGCAGATGCAATAGCGAGTGTTCCTCAACTGACGAAAAAGCTGTGCAGTGTACGCATGTCATGCACATATTTGTGTTGTTTTGTGT
This sequence comes from Creolimax fragrantissima, assembly GCA_033442365.1. Classification (NCBI taxonomy): domain Eukaryota; class Ichthyosporea; order Ichthyophonida; genus Creolimax; species Creolimax fragrantissima. Next base: position 11,187 of record JAWQFL010000021.1, on the reverse strand, counting down.
ATAGTTTATAAATTGCGTATATAATGAGTAGGTGTGCTAATATAGGTACACTGCGAGTGTACCGATGTGGACACACTGTGAAAGAAAATACTTTATAATTTGTGCGGGAGTATTACCCAAGACGACGGTAGTCACCTACGAGACTAGTTCGTGAAATATTGCATGTCTAGAACATACACTCACATATACCCGAGTACACATATATACTTGCGTGCATTGCACATCGAGTTGCATAGATACATATATCATGTTAAATACGTATACAGAAGATACTCTTACCAATTGACAGTTTTCTATCGCACATACACAAACTCATACACCCAACACACAATACCATATACGTGTGTCTGCATACGTGTATGTAACAACCTGTAAGCAGCACAGCCGCACTATACATTACGGCAGTATAAAGAGACGCTGATACGATTCGAGCAGCGTTTGACATGTGTTTCGCTCTCAAATAGTTTTCCCAAAACTCGTGAAAAAGGTTTCCAGCGGCGCTGTACAAGCATACCAGACCTCCAATCACAGCCTGTCTTGCATATCAATGGCCAATTATATGTCAAATTGTATAGATGTGTTAGTACGTATGTTCAATGAGATATAAGTCTAGTACACACTATGCGAGAGAGCTGTAGTATACTAAACGACGGTCCAACTCTGAACCTGTTTTGCATTGTATTTAAACTATCCCTACGAAAAATTTCTCACACACGCACATATACAAAAGATGACAATATAATGAATACCCGAAGCAAACAAACATTCTCAAGAGATACCTTGAGACGAAAGACAGTGAGTATATAGTACATATTCTTGATAGTATCAGCACAAGACGAACTTAGAAGTAAGCACACACACGCACATACACATTGTTGTCTCTTGTACATATCCACATATATATTCAAAGTTTGAAGGATGATGCATGTTAGCTCTATACACATGTGTCTTCATACACATCTACTACGAATATGCATTCTTTATGTACTAGTGTCTGTCCCGCTTGTGGATACATTTCACTTACAAAATAATGAACGTCAAGAAGAAGCTTTGCGTATTCCAAGAACATGCCAGAGAGATAGTGAGAAATTGTTTGTAGCAACACTCCTTTATCGAATTTATCGAGATGCATAGATGACACTAACAGTAAGAAACCAATAGGCAGATGGAACAAAATGCACCACATGCGTGTAATTGGAGCCATAATTATAGCCAAACCAAGTCCAACCATAGCAACTGGTATAAGAAGCATTTCTCCCACTATCAGTCCGAATATGTACAGAGCTGCGAAGAACATCGCCTTCGTGTATGTGCGCGTGAATTCACAATACATTAGCAAGGTAAAATTGTAGTCTTTTTGTATTATTGCTGCGTGTGAGTTCGTCCATGCTAGGTTGGGAGGGAAATATATGCATGCTCATAGCATGCATGTGTTGGTGATATTATGGGTGTAATATATGTACCTGGACTACGACTGCAGCCAAGCCTGTCGGGGTTCGTATCCACTTCCCCACGTTTTGTAATACTTCAGTTTTAGAGCACAGACTGACACCTGGGTGTATCAGACACAAGTGTAGATACGTAGCATTTAGCATGAAGATGATCAACCAAGACAGTAGGTAAGAGGTGCGGAAATCTCGATCGTTGGCCATACATCCCCACGCAAACGCGAAACCAGAGTATACGACTACTGCAGCAGGCCAGACCGGTTTAATGCTGCAGAACCATGGATACTATTTTTATGCGTATGCAGACACATGTACATATACACACACGCCCGTGTGTTGATGAAAGAAGACAATAAGGAGTTCAGGTTTCGGTCATAACAAAAGTATGGAGCAATGATCGAGATATGTGTACATACATCATTTACTTTCATGAATATGCAACATAACTACATACTGCAGAATAAGGACACTGGTGTTAAAAGGTTGGCGTAAACGGTTGGAGAAAGACAGACAGACACTTTGTATATGCACATGCACACAGACATATGACACCTCACCTATACATACACACTCATTTAGATATGCATCGTATCTGACATTCATCGAGATCAGTAATATTTTAAAACGAAGTAAACATACATACCACCAAATCAAGACGCGCTTGTATACGATGCACCGAGAGTGAGAGAAGGCATACCTCGCACCCAACAACAACCAACACAAGCCAACTCAAGCATACCCGCTCAAGAAATACATGGGCACACCCCCATACTCCAAGTAAACAGGATACAACTGTTGTAAAGAATCTTTACGCGTTGAATGTGGAGTGTGAGTGAGTGTGGGTGTGCTAATGCAAGAAAGAAAGCGAAGTAAGTGAGTGACTCTCTATGTTTACGTACGAGTGCTTACAGGAGAACGAGATTATATGCATATCCATACAATATATAAATGTATGTGTATGGTTATCTTTTTTACTGTGTAACCAAATGTGTGCACAAGAAACGACTAAAACAAGCCAGGCAGAACAACAAATACGCATTCGCAAGTGTACATCTAGCGAGCGTAGTAAGTGTTGTGTATGAAACAGGAAAGTGTATATGCGTGTGTGCGAAATATGGTGTTCAAATATGGGTTTTTTTTCCTGTCTGTACGGGTACGTCGTGCATGTATTGTGAGTACATGTTTGCTTACTGGGGTGTTAGACGGTATAAACTGTAATCCACTACCATGACAACGCTGAAAGGGAATGCATAAAAAGGAGCGCACAACTCACGTCTGACTGACGGGGTCCATGTGTATAATTCCGATCGAGTTAGTATTTGTGGTATACCTCGGTTCTGCCAAAAGCCAGGCTGTGTGCGTGTTGAAAGTGTTGAGTGTTCGCATATGTACAGTGCGCATATGTATAACCGCACATATTCACAAACCAAGGCAGTAATACAGATAGTGTACAAGCGAATAACGCACATACCCACTTCAGACATATACAAACGCTTATATCAATAGAATCGTATGCAAAAGACCCGTACGCGGATACTATACACACGGATAGATGAGATACGACCTGCTTGTGTACAAGGATCAACAGTACATATCTACATACACAATTCATATATTGCATACAAAGTGTCGTTCATATTATAAACATGCGAATATACACACCTGTTGTCCAGGGCAATATTTGGGTAACCGCGTCATAATTGATCGTTTCATCGGTTTACCATCCTCGCCTCTACACCTTGTTAACTGTCACATGTATATGCATTGTCGTGTATGAACGTATGCGCATATGTGCTTGTGTTAACGTTTCTACGTGTGTGTGCGAGTATGTGAGACAGACTGTCATTCTGAGTATAATCACATGCACATAAAAGATATCAACTACACATCTACATACCATGTCATCTTGCTAGATAGACATCATGCAAACGTCAGGTGTCACTAGCTGTACGTGATACCCGGTATTTGGTCTACCATTGTTATGTTACACAAATGCGGTTCCATAGTTGAACAAACATACAATCACTATAGCGCGTACTTGCGTACACAGTAATACACCATATACACGCATGTATGTATTGGAGGATCAAGATACTCCGACTATTGTGGTTATCTTATCAGCACATACCGTTTTACCAATATAGACGTCGTGCACGCGCTGAGGTGTATATAGAAGGTCTGGATGAACTGGCTGTGCTACATTGTGTGCGTTGTTTGATTCACCGTCATGGTCTTCATCGACTCGCGCAGTTTCACCCATTATAAACGCGGATATGCGATCCAAAATAGTCAGGTTGCTTACAAAGCGGAGGTACCTACACATGTGAGTGCCCATAAGGATGATATCTACATGTGTCCACCTATGTACGTGCATTTGTAGTCACGTGTATTTGAGGGTGAAAGAACTTACCACCAGACGTACAAACTTGCTGATTTAATGTAATTCTGCTTATGGCATGACGTCACACCAAATGCATATACTTATATATATATGTATGTATGTATCTATGTAAACCACCTCAATGCTGAGCTCGTCGATCCTTCTTGTCCACTGTGAACGTGGAAGCCAATTTACTTCCAACATCAATTTGTAGATACATATATTCGTGCACACCTTATTGTCTCATATATGGGAACAGCCGTAGCCAAAGCGGCCATCACAAACATTACATCACCCATATAGGGTGCAAGGGCTCGATTAATAAAAGCTGCACACACACACACAGCCCAAAGTGTGAGACCAGTGCCCATTCTCACGGCCAAACGCTCCCGTTTTGTCGATACACTGAAATGTATATATAGTACGTATAATCCCACTGCAGTTGTGCCGAGCGTTGCGATGAGATGACGTACAAATGTATCATTTTCATCCTTATCTGTTGGTGAAATGAGTTCATAAAATTGTACCTGTGGATGAGCATTTTACCTTTCTTTTTCGTTCATATGTTCCCTATCATACATAGCGCACGTACTATACATTCATGTGTGAATTCTGCGTCGTTTGCAGTATACTAAATCGCATGCATGTATGGTGGGTGTATCATAGCAAATATTGTATCATCTTATACAAGAGTGTGTGGAGTGATGCTTTGAATCAATTTGCGAACGCGGCGTGTACACATATATTCACTTGTTTATCCATGTTTGTGTGCAACATGTACTGAATAATAAGACGATATAGTTCGTGTATCACGTTAATCAGTATGGCGCAAAGAGAGACGCGAATGTTGAAACGATAGCGTGCGCACATATATTTACTTGGTTCCAGACATTCTTGTGTCGACACTAGTAAATTCCAAACATGTGTGGTGTGTAAAACCGGCGCCCTTTCCAATTGACTTATGGTAAGCAGTGTAGCATAGTTCATGTACAGTTGTTCATGTGGTTCGTCAACACCATCTTCATCTATGGGTAGATATCTGGGTACGTGCAGTATTCACGTACGAGTGTGTGCTCGTTAAAGTGTGTTTGTACTTCTGCAATAAACTTGTGAGTAAATATATAGACAGAAATTTTGACTTGTACACACACGTCTGCAATGCATTGCGATAGAGATTCGCATGGATGGTAGCTTATACTTTTCTACATCACATTTACAAACACATACATATAAAAGTATACTTACTTGTCTTCAACCTGTCGAAGTTCTTCTATTCGTGCTAACTTGGCCACTAACATTTGTGAACGTGTAGTCGCGCGTGTTCGGTATACGTCACTATTATACATGCCAAACACCAGTAACAGAAGGAGAAGTGCTATCATACCATACACTAAGTTTTGTGAGTATTGTGTAGTAGTATGCCTAATTTTCTCATTCCATATGTCTTCAGCATCCTCAAGTTCACATGGTTGGTCTATATGCATGTACATTTGTGCGTGCATGTATTGTGCCCGTGTGAGATTATAGTTGTCAGGAGATTATTGCTTGAACAAACACTACGAATGTATCTTCGCTTAGCCTCACCGTGTTGTTCTGTTCGTACATTTTAGTATACGTACATGATTGGTATATATGTGTGTTACAACGTAAGATTGTAATTTTTACTCTCTCATTCCATATATTTTGATTTCTTTCTGAGGTATCTGATATCTCATCAAGCATGGAGACACACAATAATACACATGAACGCACAGTATAATGCTATACACGCATACTTGTTCACGAGTATGTTTTACTTGTATATGTGCTCATACACTCATATTTATATACCTTTAGCATCTCTCGACTCTGATCTCTCCTGCACGAGTTTCTCATTCACATCGGAATCTGCTTCTGAACCCGGATCTGAACTTGTGACTCCTGTCGTTGGCAAGACTTGAGTGTCATCTTCCAGCACAACTTCAAATGCTGTCAGCTCGGTCTGTGTTCCTTCATCGCCTGTAGTTGTGTTCATGCATTCCGTGTATGTAAGCGAGAGAGAGAGAGAGAGAGAGAGAGAGAGAGAGAGAATATATATATACATATATATGAGTGTGTGTGTGTTTATGTGTTTGTGTGTGGTGTGTGTGTGTGTGTGTGTGTGTGTGTGTGTGTGTGTGTGTGTGTGTGTGTGTGTGTGTGTGT
>JAWQFL010000020.1:977812-1151091 GCA_033442365.1 Creolimax fragrantissima | reverse complement strand
TAAACCCTAACCCTAAACCCTAAACCCTAAACCCTAAACCCTAAACCCTAAACCCTAAACCCTAAACCCTAACCTTTTCCGGACAATCAGAGAAACTTTATTTATAAGCCACGCCCGCCGACTAACCTACCGGCATATATGCTATAATAGAGCACATCTATCAATAGTGCAGATATGACCCGTAGATTTCCAGTGTACGCCGTATGTATAGGGAACGCACAACGCGATATTTCGCCTGCTTCCATATCGCATACTACTACTTATTCTGCAAACTCATTCACAGTTGGTTGGTTCTGGAGGTTCCGGCACGCAACAACAAGCTTTACTGGTAGCATCCCGGTGGGCATCCTGGACCTGCTTCTTCTTGTCGTCGTGAACGGCATATTGCTGGGCATTCCGGATCTGTATCTACTGTTCGTCGTGAACGGCATATCTCGGGGCATGCCGGATCTGTATCTACTGTTCGTCGTGAACGGCATATCTCTGGGCATCCTGGATCTTCAACTTGTCGTCGTGAACGGCATATTGCTGGGCATTCCGGATCTGTACCCACTTCGGTTCGTGTATAGCATCCCGGTGGGCATCCTGGATCTGGAATGGCTTGTCGTCGTGAACGGCATATCGCTGGGCATCCTGGATCTGGAATGGCTTGTCGTCGTGAACGGCATATTGCTGGGCATTCTGGATGTACTTGTAAAGGTTCAAACACACGAGGCTCTGGTGCAGTCGGACAACCAGATGTCTGGCTTGGATCGCAGATAGCCGAACCGAGAGGATTTCTGACCCCGATGGGGTTCGCAGTTACCATCACCACAAATGATAGGGCAATTGCGAGTCCTGCTAGTCTTGTTCTCTGATGATTAGTCATATTTGCATATATGTTAGACAAACTTCAAGATGTCTTGTATTTAAATACTCGCGCCAAGATAATCCTAACGTTGAAATGGCAACCTCAGAACACTCGGTAACTCCCTTATCGCTATAGACGTGAGATGATACCCACGTTGTAGATAGTTCTGTTTTTTCTGTGGAACCAAATCGGTTCTACGGTAATAAGTTAAAAAGATGAACCAAAACGGTAGAGAAGTGTATTCTTTATTTTACGACTTTGCTCCGAAAAGAAAAAATTTGATGCTTTTTAAATTCTCGTAAATTCTGGCGTAAATGTCATGGCCTATGTTTAAAACGAATGGGCTTCTTTTCAAGCTTTGCATGGAAACTGTTTTTGCACATGAATGAGCACTTTAAGAAGAACTTAATCGTAAACGGCACCCCATATTTACGAAGTAGTGCCATAGAAGCACTACACGATATGTATTTTATACAGTCATCCAGTCAAACGGATGGACAATTGGATTAGCATTAACCCCCGCATAGAGTACCTCAAATGGAAACTCTTCCAGATCACAATTGCGGTTTTCCACTACTCTAATCCACTGCGCAATTAATTGTCAATTCGTCCACCGTGGTACAACTCCAAGTTATATACGGAAAGAGTCTCGCAGGAATGTACTAAATCATCATGACAGATATAAAATGAACGCCAGATTATTTCACCTAACGAATTGGTATAATCCCATGAACCAGTATGTTGCCAAAGAAGACTACTTTGTTTAATCCACCTAATATGCACTTGTGCACTTGTTGTCTGTTAGTTTATCAATATACTTTTAATTATGTGATCCCTAGCTAAATCAATTTTAAGCTGTTGTGTTGTTCCGTTTTAAAAAAATTTGCCATGCATTCTAACACAATATTCTATTGTACACTAACATTCTACTATCACATTCCATTGTTTGAACACCAAGGGCATTCTATAATACGTATGATTCAGTTTATATGTAATTAAACTCAGTGTACTGAAGAAGAAGAAGATAATCTTCCTTTCATTGACGATCCATTAGATTCTAAATTAATTTTATGCCATTTGCCCATTGCAAAATAAGGCCACCTAACTCAATACCTAGTTGTATACGATTGCACCTATGATTTATCATTATTATTTCCGTTACTTGAACCCCTAACAATGGATTGGTTTCAATTCTAAATAATGATCAATTTCTTAGTTGGCATGCGCGGCCCAGTATGAAGAAAGATATGTTTTCAGGGTTTATGTTGCTTACTATGATACGCCATTTGATCCAGACATAGCACTACCCGTAGCTCACTTACCCTGCCTCAAGTCTCCTCGCGACAACTGCAAAGTCGTTAGGTATTGGCACAATATCCGACTTTTTTCGTGCGATGTTGCGTAATAATTATAAAATATCATTATTATACATTCATTAACTACGTTATAGTAAGTCGGGAGGGTTGTTGTACATACATACATAGTTCTGAATACAAACATACAAAAGTATGCGTGTGTTCTTTAATGAATGCGAGCATATATATATAACAACTTGGCAAAAGGGGTTAGTAGAAAAAAGTTCAATGAAGTGTGTTTACAAAATCAAATGTACACTATTAGTATAAACCAAGATGATTCCAAAGATACGTACATGAAACGCTTTAGATATGTGATTTTTTCAGCTTCAGAAACGTGCTCTAATACGGTACTAGCATTCACGGTCGAAGTTATCACCTATTGAAAATGTTGAGGACAACACTGCATATAAATAAGACACCGTCTATGACGATTAGAGGTACAGTATTACACGATAAGAGATAAACGAAAGAACTCGCACATACAGCTTTCAGCACAACCATGTGCAGTGCTTAATATACAAATCGGATTCGGGCAAGTCGTTTATGGTTGTATATGCTTGTGCTTCTACAATTAACAGAAACTTGTTACACTATGCTCGTCCTGTTACAATGAAAGAGAGGGACGAGAGGAGGGTTCGGTTGATCATCAAACTACAATACTACAACTGTGGTTCATTCATTGCACATGCATACCCGTTTGATGACAAACACCACTGGCACGGGTTCTTTTGACATCGAGCGCGGAGCGTGAATTGTGATACGTTATTCAGTATACGTAAATTTAGGTTTCAGTAGTACATTAAAAAGACGCGGGCCAGTTAGTCATTCGACACAGCTAAATGTATACATCCACGAATAACGAGTGAGATGTTCTATGCAATGAATATGAATGAATTACACAGGTGATGTTCTATGCAATGAATATGAATGAATTACACAAGTGATGTTCTATGCAATGAATATGAATGAATTACACAAGTGATGTTCTATGCAATGAAAATGAATAATTGTGTTTAAAGTCTAATTAATACTAATGACTGTCGTCTTGTCGCCCCACAATTTTCTTTTTGAGGTGATTCTACCAATGTGTTTGGCGATAATATACGCCATTAGTATGATCGTGTGTACTTCGTGCGATAATCGGAAATTTGTTAGGACCAGCAGTATTACGAGGTTTACATCTTAGTTTACTACAACATTTAGTATAAAACGAACGATAAAGGAATTTAAAGTCTTCAGGGCGAAAGGACTGTTCGATCTTGGTACTAAAGTCACATTGTATAAAATAGCACAACAGTACAGCAGTTCAATTAAGTCGTCTGCTAAGATAGAACAGAGGATAAACCTCAAATGCTTGATATAGCAAATTTATCTCGACATTTTACAGTACCCCGCTCATTTAAGTTGTCCGCAAAGGATTTATCACTCTTGTTATTTGAAATCATCATTCACACAGTTTTTTCTCCGCACTGAACAAGCCCCTCAGTAATGACTTTGCAGTGCGCCACGCACTGCACCACGTACTACACCCTTTGAACAAATGACAAGATTCTGCATGACGAATTTTCAGGCTTTATTGAAGTATTTGGGCGACGATGATGCTCTGGTATTTTAACCAGTACTTGATTATTCTCTCCCGAGTTACATAGGAAGAGTATATAAATAGGGTTTATATTGTAAGAGTATAACACCATCACTTTTTTTTTTGTAGTATTGAAACCTTACCCGGGACTCCTGCATACACCGGAGCTTTCATTATAAACACATGCAGATCGGCATGTTGCGTCTACAATATACGACACAACTTGGAACTTCATTTTTTGGTCGAAATCTTGTTATGTTGACCAGACTGAAAATTTTTACATCAACGAGCAGTAGTTGTCTCCCTACATTGAAAAAAACCAGAACGTTCCAGTCAGACCCAATAAACACATTTAACCAACGAAAACAAATTGACAAGACTGGGTCGTACAAACATGTTATTCACAAAAGGGCACTATATTTCTAGTCCTAAAGATTTGCTCAAAGTCACATTGATAAAATACTTTTCCAATCCTACAAGAAACACGTCAAAGAAAATAATATCTTCACCGATAATTAAACTTACAGGATAGAAGAAGCGGTCACAGTGAGGACATTTAACGTCTCCCTTGCGCATCCCCATGATTTGAGTTTTATTGTGCCACTCCTTATATTGTTCCTCAGGAACCGGCACCTTCTTACGGCAGTGGGAACAGGCTGATGGAAAGTGTTAGGATTTACAAGAATCAATGTCAAGTGCACGTGCAGCAATGTGAACTGCTTGGCCTGCAAGTATATTGATGAACATCATATAATTCTCCATGTCAACATGTGCTCGTGAACCTTGAACATTATGGAACAAATAAACTATAGTCGACCATATCTTCACCAGATCAAGCATCAGTGTCTTTATCTATATACTTTTGGAAAAGATACAATACGATAACAAGAACAAGCTGCGATCCCACAAGTAATGTACAAACGCAGTACTGAAGCGTCTACTATATTCGCACAGGATGTGCACACAGTAGTTACTAAACTTTGGATCCCATATTTCCCAAAAAATTTCAAGGTCTCTAGCTAATGTCACGGTGGCCCCAAGTTTTAAAAAAAGAGGGTACACGCACTACTTACTGAAAGTGAACTCTTGTTGATTAACGTTATCAGCCATGGTAGACGTACGTTTTCTTGAGGTGTTATGTCCCTGGCGTTTGCGACACTTCCTTGTCAGATAAGTAACGTGTGCGTGTATATGTGTGTATTTCCAGGGTGTGTGTTGACACTGCCTTGTCAGGTAAGTAATGTGTGTGCGTGTGTGTCTGCGTGGGTGAGTGGTTGTGTGTAGTGTGTGCTGTGTGTTTGCTTTGTGTTTGCTTGTATACGCAAGTAGCATTCATGCAATACGCAATTTAAAGTGTAATTAATTTCTATATTAATAATTTTAACAACCATATATATATATAGAAATATAACCTTGCCTACATATTGAAACTATTAATATAAAGGTACCTTAATCAATAATAAAAAGTTTCAATTAATAGTTTCAACTAATAGCTTGAATTAATAGTTTTAATTGATGGTAAAGTCTTTGCAATTTGCTTACCCGTAACATCACAGCCAGGCATTTGAACGAACGAAGTAACAAATGTATTTAAAAAGTTTCGTGCGAGGGTTTAACGTATGGATTGAAGCATAACGTACGTGTTGTTTATAATGCTTTAATCGAGGATAACCTTGTCGTGAGTGTCATTTACAATCTGTTATGTGACGCTGACATTGACGTGAAAATCGATCTATAACACGAGTTCGCTCATACGTAAACGTCAACACGCCCTGTGTACCCTTGGCGTGGCACAAGGGGTCATTATGCTGTTGGAGAAAATCGTCCACTCTTTGTCCACAACTCGGCGAGTAGTGGATTAAGGTTATCGCGATAGCTCGCCAACAGAAGATGACCGTGCCCTGTGGAACGGGAATATATAGTAGTGTCAGCGTTTTAGGGGTTAGAGCTAGTAAAGTATATCACCTGTAATGCATGCACTGCCTCTTATCACGCAAGGTTTGTTTTTGTGTACACGGATAGACGACAACGTGATGCGGAGACTTTCGAATTCTACTGTCCCGAAAATATAATTGATTTGGGTGTAACCATGTCTGTGAGTACATTAACGAATCCATACCTTCAACTAAAATATAGGTCGCCTTTATATGTTCAGCAATGTACTTTGAGTTGGAAGCCCTCACTAATATGTCCTCATCTCCTGTCATTACTAGTTTTGGAAAATTCATCTCACCCAGTTGCTTTAGTCGTTCTTCACTCACGTAGTGTGTATTTACAGCTCTGCGATCAGTACGTTAGACATTCATAGAGTGAGAAGGTTGAATCATCGATTCTTCACACCCCTATTTCGCGCTTTCACAGCGAATCATGTACATCAAAGTATATACCACGAATTGGGGTCTCTACTACTGTACTAAGAAACACCAACATATGTAGGCACAGTTGAACACTTGTTGCTTACAGTAGTTGTCCTCGCATTCCGTTCTTGGTCAAAGGGTTGGTATTTCTCATTCTGATTTGCTTTTCGTGATATTCTTTTGCTTTCTTAACTTTTTCCTTATCGTTCCTATAAAATGAATGTATTGTACGTGTCATTGTCACGATGATAACAACACACATAAATCCGACAAAGGCAGGGGGTTTTTTTCTGGTATAGCGTATGTGCAAAGCGTGGGCATACGTACAATGTGTGCGACCCGTAGAGCATTGTTATTGCGTTGTCCACAATACTATCCATATCTGTCTTGGGGTTGTAGGTCATGGCTCTGTGGTAAATAGCAAAAGATGTATTTTTGGGAGGAGGACACTGAATTGACACCATTTTCATACTTCAGAACAGTACGAAGCTAAAGGAAAAGAAATGTTTCTGAAGAATATACAATTGCAGAATGAAGGCTACTAGCCAAGGAAACTGGGAAGTACACAGCATTCGCATGTGATAAACAAGCAATAAACTTACTTGAGGAAACATGTTACTCCGGTCAATGGGGGAATCTTATTGCTCCATCCACTGTAGAAGGAAAGGGTAGATGAATTCCAATTTTACAACGGTAGTCTTATCTTGAATAAACTTTTAAAAATGTGAGATTTGATACTAAATTTTTCTATGCATTCATACATGATTGTGGCTCACTCTATGTTCAATGGAATATATGCGAGTATAATGAACGCACCCAGTTCTATACATTGTAGCTCCCTTAGAGGACAAGTTTCTAAGTTGCATTCGTTTTTCCAAGCAAACGAATTTTGACACACATACCCTGCGTGTGTAGATAGTAGTGTTAGAGAGAGGACTCGTTTTTCACCCAGAAGTAGAGCAAGCTCTTGAGATATCATTCCGCCCATACTGACTCCAACTATGTGTACAGAGCTCCAACCCAATCCATCTAGAAGGCCTCTAGCATCCTGCAGTTTACAAATTTATCGCTACTATTACAGTCTGGTATTGCAGTGAATTTGCTTGGATTTCGTTATGTTCCGGTCAATTAACAACAATACATTCGCTAGGACTCAAACACTTAAAATTATTTTCTCCCTGAGCTAGTAGTTGTGTACACAATCAACAAACTTCAACTATATTTCTATGCTGGATCTATTGTTTTTCATCATAGAAGGAGAGGATAAAACATACGTATGCCATCATCGATGTAGTATAGCGTCCCTCGGGAGACTGGCTTTTGCCGACGCCACGGTTATCAAACATTAAGAGCTGGAAGTCTGTCGACCCTTCAAAATAGGCTTTCTGGTTTTCAATACCATGTGCAAAACTGAGTTAAACGGCGTATGGTGGGTGTGCGACCAAAACTTACGGACATTTTAAAACCTTTGAACAGTTCTCATTTGAAAGTTACGACATTTACCTGGTATTCCCAGGCAGCTGAGGTACCATACAAACCCATTATGAATATAACCTTTACATCTCCGGTACCAACAAACTCATAGTAATGTGTTAACTGACTCTCAGAATTGGTATAGAGCATTGTGACTTCGTTTTATAAACTTGAAGCGTGAATTTAACGTTCTGATGTAGATGAGACTGTCGTGCAATCGAAGACGGTGAAGTGCGATGACCACATGAACTGCACAGTATTAAGTCATTAATTTTCGAATACAAATAAATTCGAACAAAGAGACGACACACTTCCGTGGCGACGGCTTGAAGTGCAAAAGTTCGAGAATGCAGTAATTGCATTGGATGCACACATATACGCACACAAACACAAAAAACGCACACAAAAAACTGAAAAACAAACACAAACACAAAAACACAGACAAACAACACAACACACGCACACCACAACACACTATACTACAGCCCACTAGACTACAGCCCACTACACTACACCACACCACAACACACCACAACACCAACCACACAATACACCATAATACCAACCACACCACCCAATACACCACACCGTTCAGCACAGTCCCCGCGCCTACTGCTTTACTTCACAAAGCCTAAACTCTACTACCCCCCCTGTAATTATTGCGTCCCACCTCATACATAGCTCACACAGCCTCTCTTTCTGTTTGCTAAAATTATTTACGAACGTTTCATTGTAGTGGAAATGAGCATAGCCTATTTTAACGATGTAAAGAAACTGGATATTGAATTTTTTATACGGTCAACAGTCCCAAACCTAGATATGCTATCGTTTTTTCTTACTCCCGAATGTACTTTCGGATACGGACTAGTATTTCAGCGGCTGCGAATGCAGTGGGCATATCTACCGTCTGTTTTAGCTGATCTAAAATTCAATATAACAAAAAGTCCTACAAAGGTGAGGGTAAGATAACTGATTGGAATTTTATCACCACGCTGAATTAAGTGCGGTTCATAGTTTGGTTCGTTAGCGTCTCGGACAATCTAGGTTATCGATTGCTACGCATTCATGTACACGCCACTTCTTTTAGCACTGTAGGCAACTCTCTAGGACGCCGTATGTTTACCCTCCCTTCAGTTCAGGTTGTAACAGACTGTGTTGACATTGTGCGACAACGCCCTTTCTTTGTAGTCATTCTTATCATTTATTCCCAGATTCGAAAACTAGCTCACTGTAGACGGTGGCATGTTCTATGGAAGAAGTGCTCTCACGGTCTGACTTCATAGTTAATTTGCTCTCGGAAACGAACAAAACAAACCATCTTCTAAACTGTGACGTGGTTGAGAAGCACTGCAAAACATACTGCGCTTTCAATTCTTGTTTCTTGTCGAAGTACTGGCCCTACGTTTGGACATGAACTTTATCTTTTACCATTTCCTCATATGAACTGCCCATGTCTCACAGTCGCGACCAGCTTTCATCGATGTGGGTAGAGATAGTATTATGGCTGAGAAAGATATTATTTTGTATTCTTAGATGCTGCTTGGTTTTCAATGGCCTACTTGGACGTATTTGAGGTATACAACAATCAGGCTTAAATTACATGTCCACGACATGAATAAGAGTGGACTGAAGATAAGTTTCGCCGTTGTGGTACACTATCGTATTTTGTTTCAAAACAACTAAAAGCTTTTGTGCTAATTCAACATCCACGCCACACATGAACTATATCGGATACTCCTACTCAGCTGTTTTCGAGTACGAAAAACTGCACGCAATGTAGGGGTGGTATTCAACATCGAAACTTGAACATTTTACCTTTCTTCAAAATCTCAGACGGATCCTGTACCCACCACGAGTGCCCTTTGGGGGCACCCTCGTGTACATATTAGCCCACACGTCGCAGCAATAAGTCTCGCAGAAAACATAACTAAGGTATGAGCCAAGAACATCTGCAAATGGATAAGCAATAGAGACGATTTAT
This sequence comes from Creolimax fragrantissima, assembly GCA_033442365.1. Lineage (NCBI taxonomy): Eukaryota > Ichthyosporea > Ichthyophonida > Creolimax > Creolimax fragrantissima. The sequence goes on along the minus strand of JAWQFL010000020.1, from coordinate 1,141,490 downwards.
TGTACGAGGTGGATTGGGAAAAAAGCTACAAATAACTTCGTGTGTATCATGTAACCGGAGCTGATTTATTGTTTTGCTTTTCTATTCTAATATTTTATTTTATATCTTAACTATAGTTTTCTACGTTTTTTTTCTTCTTTTTTTTTTTGCATGTTATATTATTCGGTCCATTCGCTATCGCCATCCTCAGTGTAAAATTCATTAAAGTTCAAAGTTCCAAATAAATCGGAAATAACGATAATAGATTCGACAGCATGTCCGGAACCATCAGACATTGCGGCGTTTACTATATAGTAGAAAAAAGGATGAGTTGAATCATACAGCATGCCTGCCACAAATCTTAATAAAATATGTTTCATTGTCTATTATAGATTTGCGGTGGGGGCAATGAGTTATTAACGACATGGAAGTAGATTAAGAGCATGTAACCCGAACCCGAAGAACCACAGCACACAAGTTCTTTACATACGTGACCGATGCCAACGGCGAATGCAAGCACTGCCTCTATTGACCAATTCTTCAATCTTTTCTTTATTAGCTGACGTCCGATTGTCAGGTACCTGATCACTCATGGAGTTGCTTACATACTGATCGATCATGCTACACCCTAAAATGCTTATTTCTGTATAGTAATGGATTTATAACGTACGTTATAAAAATATTCCTTTCACATTGTGGCTGTGAACTCTGGCAAGGCACAATATGTAGTGAAGAGATAAAGTCTCAAAAGAAAAACGCATGTATATCACTCTTTGTGCACTGATACTACCATACCTATTACTTTGTCGATGCATTCCAAAAGTGCCCGAAAGATGTGATGATCCACATTCATTCCGCTATAAGAAGAGTAAATGATATACGATTGTGGTCTTAAATATTCTGACATACAGAGTACATCTACGTGACGATGAGGGTACTGAGGTTTAGTACTGTAAAGCAGAGATTATTGGGGACACAACGAAAATATCGCGCTATAAGACTTTTTTTTCAGCAATTTTCGCTTGTTCCATTTCGTTTTCCGTTGACAAGTGGATTTCGGAGAATAGAGGCACTAATGCATTTGTTAATAAATGCACATTATCAGTGCAATTATAATGTTAGTTGCATGGACGGGCATACCTCGATAACATTCTATTCAGATGGCTCTGATGATGGCGCTGGGCTTCGCTAAACGTTGTAGCCTGTGAGGGGGTATGACCAATAAACAATAAACAAATCATACGTATACACCAGGTGATATAAACGATGTATCATATGGAGGTAAACAGTAATTTTGACTGATTACGTACGTTCTCCAAACAAGCAAAAAAGGTTATCCATGACGAGGTAAGATTAGATACTGCGGTCGACAGTACGACAGTCAACAAGTGGTGCGCTTCTGTTCGAAATACATTCAGGCGATGGTAAACTCGTTTTCCAAATATATGCGCACCAACCGCGCGTCCATGGAGCTGAGAACGACAGCCGAGGGTGTGCGAAAGAAGCCGACGACACACCCACATCCCATACTCGACATACAACATCCCATGAAAAATCGATTCGTATTGCGTAAGAGCTTTGGAAGTCACGAACAGGCCAATGTGCTGATCAACTTTATATTTGATTCGAATCTCTGACATTGTTCGAAGCCAAACTGTTGTAGAATTTAGGTTTAATGGAATGAATACAAAAATCCAAAAATGTACAAACTTATCTTGTAAGTGATTGGATGTACCTTCCTCAGATCGATGTTTACTTTTAATTGGTATAACTGAAGCTTTGATCGGATAATCGTCGCTGGTCCACGTCTGTGCCACTGGTGTAGAGTATACGCATCTTTGCAAAAACAATGTAGATACCGAGTTTGTACGAAAAATCTGTATAACAAAATAGTATGTGAGAATATCGCAAACTGCGAGCACCTGCACACAAATTGTATGCATTAGTAGCGCTTACAATACAGCTGCAGTTGTGCATTAGGGTCATGACAGTTGCCCTCACAGCACTAGAATAGACGCAATCAATATGCAAAACTACACACATTCTGTTTAGTATACCAACAAGTAATATTTAGTGTAGAAAATATGGCGAATCGAGATGATCCATGACATAAGATGGAAGGCGGTGTACTTCGAGCTTGAAGAAAAAGCAAGGGTGCACTCAAATATATGCGAGATTTAACTTTCGCCCACATGTGCACAAAACGCTGAACCTTAAACTCACACGCAGCGAAACTATAGATACGGTTGGACACAAGACCATATACACACTATACGTACTTTTGCCCCAATACATTGGACGTCTGTACCTTTTCAAAAACTGTATCTCGAAAAACAGAAATTAGGTCTCGGCCGCCTCCGCCTAGAAACCTGCAGTCAAAATTCATATAAAGACATCATATGAAGACAATAAAAATTATCTTTGCCGTTTCTTCCCAGAACCTCGAAAAAACACCGTTATTGTCTTATTCTATTGAACTAACACACAATGAACGTTCATGCGGAGATTTTGCAATAAAAACCAGAAAAAAATCATGATGCAACATAGATCGCCTCTGGGTCCCTGTGGCAGTTACCTTTGGATATTGTTTAGGTGGGTGAGAAGTCCGTGTTGATGTTTCAGAATTGAGAGAGCAGCGGTTTCCACAGCGCGGGCGCGTTCCTGTAATGGCCTCTTGACCTGATCAAGGATGCTGATTAACAGTGACGGCCGTGTTTCATGATCTGCCTCTGAGCAATTATTCTCAGAATCTGAAATGGCCCACAACGGCCCTCCAAGCTCATCGTTCGACAACATACTAGATGGATACGTCTCGGCATGATTCAAAAGTGCACTCAGTTGATCTTCAGCGTTAACTGATCCGTCTAACAGATGATTCTTTGCACCGGTTAAGATACTAGTGTTGCGTAGTTCATGCGTTTGCCTACCAACATGGATTTCGTGAACGTTGCGATCTCTATGTGCTGTATATACTCGTTGAAGAGTGTACTGTACACGCGGTGTTATAGCAACACTCGTGTTGCGATAGATATGTATTTCAGAGTATGCGCGGATAGGAGGGTAAATGGCAATCTCCTTTTGGAGCCTGGTGGAAAATATGCGTTCAATCCAGCCACTATGAAGGATGGCATTCTCAGAGCCTACTAAAAACCCAGGCACAGTCATCACATTAGTTGCCACATCTGCATCGGACAAGTCCACGCTGATCGTACCTGCCTGGAGATGGCTGCAAAATGAAAGTCCTAATTCTTCATTGGCATCAGGCACGTTACCTTCGTATACCCATATGTTAATTTGATGAAGGTACTGACTCAAAGTTTGTGCAAAAAGAAAATGAGTGATTCGCACTTCTCCCGGTACTGCGAGATTGGTAACATCATAAAGCCAGGAAAGAAGTTCTATTCCTTGTAACGTCCCCGTGGTGGATGGGTCTGAATCGTTATCACATGCACACAGTGTTGCTAGTAGTCTTAGTTTGTTCAAATATGTACTTGTTATATTCGCCAACGCAAACAATGATGGATGGGTGGAGTCACTGGACGAAGATTGTGGTCGATTGTGAGTACGATGGCTGCCATTGAATTGACCGCGAATGGCATCTCCATAAGGAGAGGTGGCAGAGGAGATGTGATGAGGAGATGTGAGTGAGGAAAGCGGGTGGGTAATGCTTGGCGAGTACAAATCATCTTTACCCAACGACCCCGTCCATTGACTTAAAAATGGCTTGAGATTCACCTCCGCATCCAAACCGGACATGTCACATGTGCTAGAACGCATGCTCGGAATATGCGAAGTTGATGATTTTATATTTTCTCTTGATGTGCGTGTTACTGTTTGTGCGTTCTTCATGCTCTCAGAATGCGCCAAACACCATCTATGGATCTGCCCATCGATTGCCTCCAGAAGCCTCCCCACAGACCGTCGAAAGGTTTGGAGCAGCACACCATCACATATCGCTGTGGGTGGAGTGTCCGCATAGTCCTGCAGGCGTTTGCGATACGTAGCGTACTCGCAAAATGGGGATAGGAAGTACTTCATGGACTGTGTATCCATACCAATCACCTGCATTTCGAATTTTGAAAGGATCCAATGTATGTCAGAGTTGTAGTGGCGTAGACATTCGAGCGTACAATCGTCATGTCTTTGGCGTAGAGATATACACGATCAAGCACACCTCAAAATATGGAACCACTTACATTACTCGTGCAATATTGATACTTGGAAATAAACACGTACTCTTATGATATACCTGCATCCTAGGGTTCGGGTAAAAGAGGCGAGATGAAGTGTCATATTGTAGCGCTTCATTTTTTATACCCAATAGATTGTTCAGCAAAAGCAACGCCCATTCTTCAGTGGTAAGACGCATGGGAGTAGGCCTATTCGAAGAGTCAAGATTTCCACCGTTCAAATTATAGAGGTGATCGTTTCGTATCATAGCATCACTATCGCATGCCAATTTCCAAGTATTAACAACAAAGGGTGTTACAAGCAGTAGAGGATTTTGTATGGGTTCACGCGTGATAGGTAAATAGGACTTTCGCGAAAAATGCGCATGAAGAGCCGGGATAGGCGCGCCTCCCACAACCGAGCTCAATGAACTACAGATATTGGTATTGCGTTCACTTAACCGTTCGCCAAGGCGGGATGCGAAACTACCTCTCGTTTGTAATACATCAAGATCTGCTTCTTCAAACATTGAACTTGAAAGTTGGAACGGCGCTTTATCGACCGGTCCATGTCTACATGGGCTCTGCGCAGGTACCGCTATTGTAGGCCAAGACGTGTTTGTGTGCGTGTATGAAGACGAGACATCCTTCAGATGTGGGCTGGGGTGCTTCTCACGTTGTAACAAATTCCTGAGTAAGTTATTGCTAAACCGTATCGTCATGTCTTCAATACTACCATATCGTGCATCATCGCCTGACGTAAATACCGTCGAACTGGAATCAGCCAATACATCCGTCGTGCTTGTTTGATCCCCTAAGTAGTGTTCATCTTTCGCGCGTATGCGATCGAATGGATCACTAAGAAAACAAGTAGCTGGCAATGTTGTCGTGGGGACCACGAATATATTGTTGTCGTATTGCAGTAGAGTATTTCCGACGTCATTCTGCTCATGCTTGCCTAGTCCGCACAGTGCTATGGGCGAATCTCTCGCACATGACGCACTGGTTGATTCAAACCGCTGGGTCCTGCAATCCTTGATAATGCTTGTCGATAGATTATCAAATTGTCCCCTAAACTTCTTTCGTGTTGTCTTTTTCGACGAGAGTAGAAGTAAGAATTTGATTATGTCCTCGTTGTCGCCAAATCCATTGCGCAAAGTCGGATCTGTAACAATAAGCGCCCATGATAAAATTCGTACCAATTATTATCGTTATTGTTCATTAACACACTGCCCAACAAGGAACAAGTTGGTTATATCAAAGGAACATCAAAGAAACTTACCATTGAGAATGTTGGGAGGGGACAGCGTGTCTAGTAGCACATTTAAGCTGTCGATAAATTCGTGTTCGTCTGGTCCACTTTGACTCAGGTATATTTTGGCCAAGATAGCGTGCGTGGATTGCTAAGAATAGACGTAGGAAAATACAACCAAGTGTGTTTGGCAGCAAATATTGTGTGTATCTTGGTATGTATATTGCTTGTGCACTAAAATAATACAATAAACTCCATCAACTGAGTCATGGCTATCTGCATATAGAAGACCAACAAAATCGATAGATACGGTTTTTCTAAGGACTAGAGGAGGTGTATTTAAGTTCGAAACGGTGTAGCATATAGTTTGTCAACACCATTCAATCTATCAATCTTACAATTTCGAGGTTAGAAACTTCTAAAATAATTTGTACATACTTTTGATTTCGTCGCTCGATATTCGAGAAGATTTTCAATAATAGAGTAGTCGCGCTTACCGTCCGTAGACAGTGCATCCAACAGTTGCAGCAGAACAGGTTTTCGCACATAGTCTTCCGCAAAAGAAACACCACCATGTCCTATTAAAGTTGATTTCAGTTACTTAAATAATCCAAAGGTCATTGCTGGTTCAGTGGCCCGGGAAATATTACTCACGATATACACTCATCAACGCCGCAAGGATAGTTGTACACATGTAGCTCATTCATAGTAAGTGGCGAAAACTGCGGTGTGAATCGGCATAATATGTATAATCCACACTAGTGCTCGAGGTTTAAAATGCAAGAAGGGACTAACACAAGTGTTTAAATTACTTACCTCTACGATTATGCCGTTTAACTTCTGGCATGGTGTAACTGTTTCATGTTATCTGCTGAACAGAGATGGACCTACAGTACACATAAAACGTGCTTGTCGTGCTTCGCGGACATGTATAACAATAATATGTGTGTGTGTGCGTGTGTGTGTGTATATATATATATGTGTGTGTGTATGTGTCTGTGTATGTGTCTGTGTGTATGTGTGTGTGTGTGTGTGCAGACGTTTGGCAATTGCCCGCCAAAAAAAAAAATTGCACTATGACACGAGGCGGCACACTATTTTCACAATCTCATCTCTAAAAATAGCCTGGAGTAAGTGACGTCAATTTTCTTAAAATAAACCCACCTGATCGACCCCTGATGGGTCCATTCCTAAGGTAAGCCAATGGTATGGCGTTTAGTGCTCCACCCGATGCCATTTTTGGCACCCACGGGCTCACAGAGTGGTGGCTCAGGGACGGTCACCCGGCACCCGTGGGCCTTCGTTGTTGGTCGCAAATAAAGCATGTGATGTCGTCAATACCCCGTGTACTCACATATCGCAAATAAATATTTTGTATTAAACTCTCCATGGGGCTAGAGTTTTTCAATGACTAGAATACCAGTGCCCATGTTATATATTGCGATGGAAAGTCTTTAGGGTTAGTCAATTAAAAACAAACACCGAGGTGTAATAAAGACATACACTGTGTCGCATTTCAAAACACGCTCAATGGACAGGCCTTTGGGTGCGGTTGTGTGTGTGTCGAGTGTGTGTGTGTGTGTGAGTGTGTGAGTGTGTGTGTGCGAGTGTGTGTGTCTGTGTGTGTGTGTTGTGTGTTGATGTGTGTGTGTTGATTATGCATACACACACACACACGAAACGAGAGTCCTTACATACAAATACGCACGGCTTCGTCTGTGTGTTCTTCATTCCTTATTGTTTGTTTATCATAAAAATATATAAAATGGCTGAACAGGTTCGCGTAGTACTTCTCGGTGCTCCCGGCAGTGGAAAGGGCACTCAGGCCCCCAACCTGAAGAAGGCTTACGACATCTGTCATCTCGCTACCGGTATGTCTTCTTGAAGTGAACTTTTGTTCAAACGATAACAGGGAGATAGTAATACGATTATATAATATGTGATGTTGCAAGAGCTCCTTGTAACGCTCAGAGCGAGCACAGCAGTTGCAAATTGTTCTTTTCTCCTCCCAATTTAGGCGATATGTTACGTGCTGCTGTAAAGAGTGGATCCACTATGGGTCTTGCAGCAAAGAAGGTTATGGATGCCGGAAAGCTAGTCAATGATGAGGTAGAAATATCGCTCACGCATATAATAAATGAAATTTACGTTAGAAAATCTAGTATACGCATGTCTAACTGTTGACTCTCGTTTTCAGATAATGGTTGGTCTTATCGAAGAAGCTCTTAAGCGCCCCGACTGTGCCAACGGATTCATATTGGATGGTTTCCCTCGTACCATTACACAGGCGTCCAAAGTTCGTAATTTCTACTGTATTTTTCTTCTCTTTTAATGCTACTTAAATCTTCGACGAACTTCGAATACATATTTATAGCTTGATCTGTTTCGCACTTATTTAGCTTGACTCCATGTTGGATGAACGAAAAACCCCTTTGAGCCGGGTGATTGAGTTGCGTATCGAAGATTCTCTGCTTGTGCGTCGTATTACTGGTCGATTAGTGCACCCTGGCAGTGGTCGTTCATATCACGTGGAGTTCAACCCACCGAAGACGCCGATGACTGATGACCTCACAGGAGAACCCCTAGTGCAGAGGTCAGATGACAATGCCGAAACCCTTAAGAGCCGTTTGGCCACCTACCACGAAACTACCGCTCCATTGGTTGATTACTACCGACAAAAGAACGTGCTTACCTCCCTGGACGCCTCCAAGTCTCCCACCGCTGTCTGGGCTGGTATTCAGGCCATTTTCGGTGCCAAGTAAATAGTAGCGAACTTGTGAAAAAGATTCGTAGAACCTTGAAGTATCTGGAGGGTTGTGATTGTTGTAATTAAAATAATTTAACCTCAAGAAACCACAGATTTCGAGAGGGAGCAACACTGCCGTCCACGTTGTGCAATTTGTTTGTACCTCTGCCGTTTCTTTCACTGTTTTGGTTTGAGACCGCTCCAATATACAGCCTGTAAGGGCGGTCGATTGTAGTTTGTGAATGGACCCCAGACCACTGTTCCAAAGTGTTATATAAGAGTGACTCGGGATGCTAATTCATGAACTTTATAAGATCACAGAAATGCACACTCATGTGCTACTCAACTCCGCACGGATCCCGAGTTTAGTATGTAATGCTTTAGTGCGCCACAGTCTAGCCCCCCAATATAAACTTTTCCCTTACTTTCAGCATTAGCGGGTCATCTTGGCAGCTTAGGCGACGGTTGGTGGGCGTTGTATCCTATGTCATCTTCAACGCTGGATATACCAGCGTGGACTGGACGAGATTCTCAAAGTATTACCATGGTACCTGTGCTTTCTGTTTAGTGTTTCACAGCATTATGGCGAGGTAAGATGTCTTCTTAGAACAATGATATATAGACTATTTTAAGTATCTCTTGCAACTAAATTTCAAAATCGAAGGGAAATATAGAAGAAAAGATATACTTGCGTTGGCTTTCACTTATTATGCTATATAGGAATAGAGAATCTTATCGCATTTGTGAGTCGATTTATACGTACAAATATGTACGTTGTTAGCGTTCACATGGTATGCTTTGTCTACGCAGCTTGGGAATCTCATCGCTCTCTTAACGCATTCATGGGTCTGTTTGTGCTTGAAAAATGTACGTCGCTATCGTTCTTAATGTCATGCTCAGAGGGAATCTCGTCTCTCTCATATTGTATTTGTGAGTCTATTTGTACAAACAAAAATATATGACGTTACCGTTCACATGTTATGCTTGAGAGGATATCTCGTAGATCTCTTTTCGTATTTGTGAGTACAGTTGTCGTAAATGTATGTGACGTTCCCGTTCACATGTTATGCTTGAGAGGATATCTCGTAGATCTCTTGTTGTAGTTGTCGTAACAAAATATACGTCGTTACCGTTCACATGTTCAGCTCAACAGGGAATGTTGCCGCTCTCTTATTGTATTTGTGAGTATTAGAATATCGTTACCGTTGTGGTCAGAGGGAATCCGTCGCTTTCTTGTATTTGCCCGTATATATGTACGTCCATCGTTTAAGCCCTAAATTCGTTCACCTGTTATGCTCAGAGATAATCTCGTCTGTTATTATGTTTGTGAGTGTTCACGTACATAGTTTAAACTCTAAAACCGTTCGTTCACATGTTGAATGTCCTCCGTGAGACTCTCGTCGCTCTCGTATTGTGTGTGTTATTTGTATATACGAAAGAGAACATGTGACCCAAATTAAAATAATTTTCATTCGTCGATGCACCGAATCGTCAACCCAAATAAATCGTGTATATTTATACAATTCGATTATCATTGGTTTATAATTTGTAGACTTTCTCTGTTCAAGTCCATTTCGCAGACTTTAATCAAACCCTCCTTTTATTGGTTTGTAATTTATAGAGTGTATCTCTTCAAGTACAATTCGCGTTCCTTAATAAAGCGCTCTCTTTATTGGCTGTAAACTCGAACGTTCATATTACACGATTTGTATAATTGCTTTCATGAAAGTTGTCAAGGAAGGCTAGTAATTCCTTCATGTTATAATCTGAAGGCTAGCAGAGTGTTGTATATTGTTTCATGTATACTAAAGATTGTGAGGTCATTAGATTAACATGAATCTTGAACGCAGCAGGCTTGTTTTTCCAAAATGTCTAGATTAACCTTAAGCCCGCGTTTATAATAAATACATTTAGTTCAATTGAGAAACTAGCTTTGTGGCACCCATCCACATTTATTCACTTGGTTCTATATCTTTTGAGGGAAAAGGCCTGCCGCTTCGCAAACTGTCGTTATTAAAGGCCTTACAGTTCCGTCGAGAAAGTGACTAACGCTCCGAGGATGGGAGACTGCATCAAATTGTACTTTGGCCTTCCTCACTTCATTGAAAAGACCAGTGAAGAAATTCAGCTACGGGTGATGAGTGAAGGTCCGTTAAACGCTAAACCTTACATATGTCACATGGCGACTGTTGTGTAACTTTGGGTTCTTCGAATACTATAACTCATGTTTGTTACGCGCAAGTTTCGCACATACCCCAGTGAAGTTTGTGACAATGTAAATCACTGCCGCAACCTGAGTCAACATTGCAGTCATCACCTCTATGTCTGCAGTCATCATAAGGTGGGGCCAAAATCTATACTCTCGCATTCTATGCGACGTCGCTCGCAAAACCCTGGCAGATGGGAAGCAAAGGGAATTCATTTGGTACAATTTAAGGTACAGCAGCAATCTGACTAAATGATGTAATTATCACCCGTACGTGCACAGTCAGAAAGGTTTACTAGCTTTTATATAGCATTATTAAGATACACGAAAACAAAACCTCGATATTTGTGTTGGTTGTAGGCTCTTGCTTTTACATGGATTTGGCACGACTATTGTGGACTTAACGATTAGATCACAACGTCATGTAAAGATCGCTGTAACGTTTTAATATGCGCAAACTGCATACACGCATACGCGTTCCATGATTAAGAACTCACTTCGTTTCTTCGAAATTCATTATCATTTACATTTGGTACTGCTCCCTTCGTCCTCGCATTGATTGTCATTATGCACACGATTAAAATAAATCGTATTCTCGGGCACTACTTATACAAATGTGAATGGATAACTAATATATTCCAGCGCTGTAGTCGTGCGAGTATGTGAGGTTTTAGGGTTTCGAGTGTCCTGGAAACAGTTTTATACGTTTACAGTTTATAACAGAAATATGCAATCCTCGCGCCTCTGTTCGTAGTCATCATCAGCCTGTGGTGGGTTCAGAGCCTATGATGAGATCAGGGCGTAGAAAAAAGGTTACATGGGCGGGTGCGCCAGCGTAGATGGGTACACTCAGAGATGTGCTCGTAACCGGCGCATCCGGAACCTGCGCATCCGTCGTCAACTCTACGTTGGATAGGGCGGGGAGGCCGTCGGCGCTGGGTAGAGACATGGTCGAAGCCTGCGCATCCGAAACCTGCGCACGCGAAATCTGTGCATCCGAGTCCTGCGCATCCGAGTCCTGCGCATCCGAGTCCTACGCATCTGTCGTCAACCCTCAGGTCGCTAGACTGCGGGGGAAAGTGTTGAATCGGTAGACGGCGAGAAGCGGGAGGGCCGGGGGCGCTAGGTGGAGGAGATATGTTCATAATCTGCGCATCCGTCATTCTTGTCGATGTCGACTTTCGGATCTGTAGATCGGGTGGGGCGGAGGGGCCCGGGGGGGGCCGGAGACGCTAAGTGGAGGAGATATGTTCATAATTAAACCCTACATTAACGCCTATTTGGATCATGAGCATTTTACCTTGACCACTATTGAGGGTATTTTTCAGATGTATATGAGCATCAGAAAGCATAATACAAATATGCCAATGCAGATTTTTCATTAAAGTTTACTAGCTTTCATGTAGCATTATTAAGATACACGAAAACAGAACCTCGCGATATTTCTGTTGGAGATATACATTTTGTACAGCTCTTGTTTTTACATAGATTTGACACGATTATTGTGGACGTGACGATTAGATCATAACGTCATGAAAAGATAGCAATATGCGCAAACTGCATACATTGCATACGCGTTCAATGATTAAGACATCACTTCTTACATTTGGTACTGCTCCCTTCGTCCTCGCATTGATAGTCATTATGTACGCGATTAAAATAAATTGTATTCTCGGGCACTTCTTATACAAAAGTGAATGGATAACTAGCATATTCCAGTGCGAGTGTGTAAGGTTCTACTATGCTGAGCCAATCTTTCTGTCCATGTAGTTTAGTTGTTTCGAGTGTCTTGGAAACAATTTTATTCGCTTACAGTTTATAACATAAATATGCAATCATCGCACCTCTGTCCGTAGTCATCATCAGCCTATGATGGGTTCAGCAAAAAAGTTCACTATGGACCGGGGACGCCAGCTTAGATGGGTACATGTAGAGGTGTGATCGAAACCGGCGCATCCGGAACCTGCGCATCCGAGTCCTGTGCATCCGAGTCCTGCGCATCCGAGTCCTGCGCATCCGTCGTCAACCTTTTAAGACTGAAAGAACAAAACCTCGAGCATGGATTTTATACCGTTTGCTACCGGAGGTGCGCATATTTCGCGATCTTTGCACTAGATGCATCTTAGTTGTGCAACGATCCGATAACTAAATTGATCGCCTAACTATAAAGCTTTCTTTGCCATAGAGGGTACATCTAGAGTTTTCAATAGCGCAAAATGTTACATGCATCTGTTTTGCAGCAACAGCATGTTGTTTCCGAAAGTGCATTGATGTAATAAGTACTGTCTCTTGGTAACCCAATAATGTGCTCCCATTTCGCGAAACGTTATGAGCGCAACTATTAAAGAGAAAATACAGAAAACTTGATTTCATTTGTTCATTGTTAAACGTCTTTCTGTTGGTCGAACTACAGAACTAGTTCATGGCAAATGATGGCTGTGCACACCGCTCCTTGCTGTACTTGCCATATCTGCTGCACAGAGATGGATGCATCCAGATGACTTCAGGTTCAAAATATGCAACGTTTGTGTCCATTTACTGACTACATTAACGCAGAATAGGATCATCGGCATTTATTCTTGACCACTCTTAAGCGTGTTTTTCAGGCGTAAATGAGCATCAGAAAGCACTACTGCACCGTTTGTATTTTGTCCTCATTTAAACAATGACTTTATTGCTTTAAATTCCAAGGAACGATTTAGTATACCATAAAACAAGAATGTTGTGTAAAACACCATATGCATGACAGAGATGTTGAGACGGTCAATATCTAATAATACAAATATGCCAATGCAGATTTTTCAGCAAAGTTTACTAGCTTTCATATAGCATTATTAAGATAAACGAAAACAAAACCTCACGATATTTGTGTTGGAGATTTTGTGTTGGAGATATGTGGTTTGTGCGGCTCTTGATTTTACATGGATTAGGCATGACTATTGTGGACTTGACGATTAGATCACAACGTTATGAAAAGATCGCTGCTCGTTCCATGATTTAAGAACTCACTTCGTTTCTTCGAAATTCATTATCACTTACACTTAGTACCGCTCCCTTCGTCCTCGCATTGATTTGTCATTATGCACGCGATTAAAATAAATTGTATTCTCGGGCACTTTTTACACAAACTAATATATTCCAGCGCTGTACTTGTGCGAGTGTGTATGGTTTTATTAAAGCTGAACCAATCTTTCTGTCTATGAAGTTTGGTTGTTTCGAGTGTCCTGGAAACAGTTTTATACGCTTCAGAGCCTATGATGACATCAGGGCGTACAACAAAGCTTACTATGGGCCGTGTACGCCAGCGTAGATGGGTACACGAAGAGATGTGGTCGAAACCGGCACATCTGAAACCTACGCATCCGAAACCTACGCATTCGTAACCTGCGGATTCGTAACCTGTGCATTCGTAACCTGCGGATTCGTAACCTGCGGATTCGTAACCTGAGCATTCATAACCTGCGCATTCGTAACCTGCGCATTCGTAACCTGCGCATTCTCCGTCAACCCTCCGATCGTTACATTGGGGGTGACCGTTTTAAACGCTTGGATCGGTAGTCCTTGGATCGGCGGAGCGCGGGGGCCGGGTGGTCCGGAGGATCCGGGGGCGCTGGGTGGAGATGTGTTCATTCTCTGCGCATCCGTCGTTCCTGTCGATGTTGACTTTCGGATCAGTAGACCGGGGGGGGCGGGGGGCGGTGGGGCCCCGGAGATGGTAGGTGGAGTAGAAGATATACCGGGGGCTGCGGAGATGGTAGGTGGAGTAGAAGATATACCGGGGGGGCCAGGGGGGCCGGAGATGGTAGATGCAGGAAAAGATACATCGGAGGGGCCGGGGGGGCCGGAGACGATAGGTGGAGGAGAAGATATACCGGGGGGGCCGGAGAAGCTAAGTGGAAGAGACATGTTCGTTATTGTCGATGTCGACTTTCGGAGCGGTAACCCAATTGTACCTGTTGCGGCAGTCATGGCCATTACGGCGAGGACGATTTTAGTACAAACGTTCATATTGCAATATCAAGACTGAGAGAACAAAACCTTGAGCATGAGTTTTATACCGTTTGCTGTGGAGGTGTGCATATTTCGCGATCCTTGCACTAGATACATTACATCCATTTATAGTTGTGCAATGATCCGACAACTAAATCGATCACCAAACTATAGAGGCTTCTTTACCATACAAGGTACATCTAGAGTTTTCAATAGCGCAAAATGTTACACGCATCTGTATTCAGGTATAAATTGATATGCCCTATTCGAGTGATTAAACTCATACATAACACAAACAATTTGTAGCTGCTTATTGCTTCGTGGCAAAATGATGGCTGTGCACACCGCTACTTGCTGTACTTGCCATAACTGCTGCAAAAGATAGATGGACCCAGAGGGCTTCAGGTTCAAGATATGCAATGTTCATGTCCACTTACTGACTACATTAACGCCTACTTGGATCATGAGCATTTTACCTTGACCACTATTGAGCGTATTTTTCAGGTGTATATGAGCATCAGAAAGCATAATACAAGCATGCCAATGCAGATTTTTCATTTTGCTCAATAGTGAGAAATTCAGCCCAACGTGGGTTGACGGTACTACTATTCACTTTACTTGGAAATATGTTGATACACAACATTATACAGAAATTTGTGTGGTAAGAGACTAAAATAAATCATCGTGTGGTTTGCGTATTTCAGCTCCTCGACGGTCGTTCCCATAGATTGGTTAATTGGTCTCACTTTTCAAAATAAAATTAATAGGAAGACGAGCAATCGACACACTGGCATAGGTACGAGAATACAATCAGCATATACATATGAATATACATACCGTCTTCAGTTTCAATTCAGCTTCCTTCGTGGTTTCAGGTAGAAAGGTGGCCACGAAGACCTCCTCCAACTGCTGAGATTCAATATCGGCCATTTTTAGGAATCAAGCTAGGCAAAATCGAATATCTATCTTATACTCAATCCCAAGCTAAACGAACAAGCACACCCGCACAAAAAAGGGACAACACGAACGTTAATAATACATATACGTTTGTCTACTACGAGATGCGTCTTACGCAATGCGAGATTAAAGTTTACTAGCTTTCATTTTATACCGCTTGGTGTCGGAGGTGGGCATATTTATAGCTGTGCAATGCTCCGACAACTAAATCGATCACCGAACCATAAAGCAAGGTACATCTAGAGTTTTGAATAGCGCAAAAGTTACACGCATCTATTTTCCAGCAACAAGTGGTCTCCGAAAGTGCATTGATGTGATACGTACTGTCTCTTAGCAGTCCAATAGTGTGCTCTCATTAAACTTTGTTATGAGCGCAACTATTTAGAAGATACAAATAGAGAAAAACTTGCATTCTAATCTTGCCTCATTTTTAAACGTCTTTCTGTTGGTCGAAACGCAGAACTAGATTGACTCAACCTTCCTCACATCATGACAGAATAAATGAGCTTATTAATATGTTATGTGCTACTTGGCATGTATTGCAAGACATTTGAGTAATTGGTACATCACAATAGAAATTGATAAGCCCTATTCGAGTGATTAAACTCCTACGTAACGCAAACAATTTGTAGTTGCTTATTACTTCATGGCACAATGATGGCTGTGCACACCGCTCCTTGGTGTACTTGCCATAACTGCTGCAAGAGATGGATGGACCCAGATGGCTGCAGGTTCAAGATATGCAATATTCGTGTCCACTTACTGACTACATTAACGTCTACTTAGATCACGGGCATTTTCACTTGGCCACTCTTAAGCGTATTTTTTAGGCGTATATGAGCATCAGAAAGCACTACTGCACCGCAGGTATTGTGTCCCCATTTAAACTATGGATTAATTGATTTAAATTCCAAGGAACGATTTAATATGCCATATGCCATAATACAAGCATGTTGTGTAAAACACCAAATGCATGACAGAGATATAAAGATGGTCAATAGGTAATAACACGAATGTGCCACTGTTAAGTTCATGTAAATACATATTGGAATGATCACATGGAATGTATTGTCATACTCTTTATACAAGTTTGTGCGTATGCAATGACATGGTACTGACCAGTGCAACACCATACACGTAATGCATTTCAAGCTCGAAGAACAGTGTTTTACGAGTGTGATGCGGTGGGCTCACAGATGATAAAATATGTTTCTGTATTAGGGATACAATAAATTTTATAGGATTGTTTCTGATGGTTGTGTCGTTCACAAACTAGATGTGTAGACATCATTTTGAAGTCCGTGAATTTAAACAAATCGTAAAAAGCGCTCGAGATAGGTCCTAGTTTAGCACAGTTGTTTATGCTCCTTTGAGATGTCCGTGGGGAGAGGAATTGTCTTGTAGCAGAAATATATTTTGATGCTGGCGACATCATATACATTGCTACTATCAAAGACCATATAGTACGTTTAGGGTTTACAGGAAATTACTGGTACTATTAGAATGTTTTAAATCCTCTTTACGTTGACAAAGGCCAGGAACACCTAAGGTGTGCAAGTTTACAGCCGATAGTCCACCAAACTTATGCTCGTGATACAGAAAGTTCCCCACACATATGTACATCCCTCCAAACAAATAACATACCACGATGAATACTTAATGTTGCTGTGGCGGTGGACAAACTAGAAAGATTTCATTGATATTTCAAAACCGTGCGTGCTCCAGTCATGCCTGAATGATGCGAAAAGACTGTCGAAGACGTTTTAGAAACTTATGAGACTTACGAAGCACATAGACTAGGCGATAAATCAAAAAGAGTGACTATAACTTATTGAAAGCTTGAAGAATAAAAGGTATGCATACACTGGGAGCTGCAACAAAGAACACTCAACGTGAAATTTGCAAAATCATGTTACATTTTTGTTAAGAGCTAAGCCTTTCTTGGAGAATCCGTTTTTAGGTTAGGATTTATACAACAGCAGGGTACGCCTATGGGTGTAATGTTATCCTGAAGTTCACGGCTGTTATCACGGAAATCCTAACTAAGATCACATTCTGAGAGGACTAAACTTCACCAGGACATCAAACTCCGCTATTTAGCTGTTCGTATCAAGTTTAAGTTGTACCAGAAATATCAAGAGTGTCTACATTCGGTTTCTTGCATGAAAGGTACAATTTGATGGGAACAAGCTTGTGCCCTCTTCGTACAAGAGTCCATCTACTAAACCCCAGTCTATGCATTGTTGAGATGACGACAACCGTGTGACCTTACCAACGCCAATTTCTTACACTTTGAAACATTGCGAATAAGCAGATTGTTTGTCTGTCGTCCATATTAATTTGCGTAATACAACGCACTAGAGATAAAGTGTGTTCTGACAGTGTACCTGAACGATAACAATAATATACTAATAGATGTCTATTCACTTTCATTCATATCTCAAGAATAAGATAATAGAACTAAGGGTATGATTTTCGGATATGTCTATACGCCGATGATGGGAGTGTATTGGGTGGTACAGGTGGTCTGGACGCAAATACTTGAATTAGATTGTAATGTGATGATACATGAATATCAGTCACATCATTAATGACCTCGCCATCGGCCATCCAAACCGACGGCTTTTGAATGGCTTTCAGCTCGAATTCTAGAACCTGTAAGTACACAAATGGGAGTGAAACGCAATAAGCAGTATAAGAAGGAATAGATGGACTCTACCATCAAATACAATCTCATATGCACAAAAGATGATCATATATAGACATGCTGCTCGTGAGCGAGATACGTACATTGGCGGCCTCGATGAAATCGTAATCGAAGTGATTCGCCTTTTCACTTTGCAGGCTGAGGAGATGTTTGAGATAGCGGGCCATGCTACACTGTCTTACCATCACTAAAGTCATTGTCCCGTCCGAAAGATGTGCAAATGGTGCCATACCATTAAACGACTGACGAAAATTGAATATATATACAAAACGACATTTTTGTGCATTAGTTAAAGCGAAACAAGTTGAACTTTTTGTAAGTCTCAATCTTGATGACATATGACGGTCCTATACTTATATGTGCAGGTAATGTGTAGGTCAACTATATAACAATTACATTTGATTACATAGATTAAAAACATGTATTTACTACATATGCGTACAACACAGGTCAAGCGCATAGGCTTAAGTACTCCGCATTGTATGTACATCAGTAAACAACGATCAAGCATCTGACCAAAAAGTTACGAGGGGAAGCAGTGATGATTTATACTCACATTCCACAGATCGTAGCGTGTCTTTCTTTCTCTACTAGTCTGAACACACCATCGTACTATACGGGTAAGAGCATTCTACTTTATACCCACACTAGAGACAGACTTCTAACAGTAAAATCAACAAACCTTTGGATGCTTGCATGACATGGAGAGTGCATTCACGGCAATGAATTGGCCTTTTCGCACTTCCCATCCGTCTTCGTCCACACCCTCTTCAACATCACTTGCATGATGAGATGAGAAAAGATCTGTTTTCATCACATCTTGAACTGAACAGCTTGCTCTCTTGTCCGCTACACTATTATCATCTGGTTGAAATCTTATAGCGTCAAAATTCCCGTTTAAAGCAGGTGCGGATGCAGAAATTATTTCAACACCTTTACCCGCAGGTCCAATATTGCTTTCAGCCCCTGTTCCACTCTTACTGGCATGTCTACTCTTAGCATCTTCATTTGCATACAAATCAACATTGCTCTTGTCCACAGTTTCCTTGCCTATCATTCCTGTTAGCCTAGTAGGAATTGATGGTGCAGACTCTTTTACAGAAAAGCTCTCAAGCAATCGTAGAGAATAATTGGAGGTACTACGTGCAATCGAACTGACAGATACAGCGCTGGGCATGTCGGGTAAACAGTGTTTGCACCCTCTCAGACACAAATTAGGATTAGTTATTTGTGATTCTCTTACATCATCGGTCAAGTAATTTTGATTATACTCGCTACAGGGCGCAGGCGTGGTTGTGCTCGGTTTCTCAAATGAGGGTGGAGCTCGACGAAATCGAATCAAACAGTCATGTGCATTCAATTTCACAAACTGTTTGAATCCTGTTAGATCGTATCGTAGCGGACCTAACCATCTGCACCAGGCGTGCATTCGGAAAAATGACCAGGTTTGTGTTAATGAATGCGTATTGCATATGAATGTGTGCGTGGTGTACATACGTATCTACACTATGCAGTTGGTACGATGATATGAAAACATATCTTCAGCTATTCATTTTCTAAAATATGGACCCTATACATCACTCGGTTCGACACATACTTAACTTTGTAGAAAAACGAAAAGGCACACAAGTACGAGAACGATTTATATAAGCGTGTACGACTATACGTGTTTTCGTGTACATATTTGAACAACACGTGTGTACTAACAGCACACTCCGTAATACACGCAGCGAATGTTCTTATCTACCTATAGTCTTCAGAGTCCTTTACACCTTCGGCGTAAAACCCGTATGCCACCATCGACGCTGAGTATGTTAAATGATCGCCCTTCAATGTGGTAGTTTTACAAAGATCTAGTGGCTGCCGGTCTCCCATGATGATCTATTCGAATAATTAAGGTATTGCAATAGTTAACAATTCCACGTACACATACTTTCAATATATATAAGAATATGTATTCTCAACCGCCAACTGGGAAGCTGTTTGGTAGAGATTGTGTGAACCTTTCTATTCTGGTGTGTGGTCACATACGTGCACTTGAACACGTACCACATATTATTCCACTACTGTAGAGGATACTGAGGGTTTTATTATACTGGAATACGAGCTGATTTAGCACATGACTGTCATACCTTGAGAACGGAGGTAGGGATATCGTCTGTGCCGTGTAGAGAGAGTGCAACAGTATTAGTACTGCCTCCTGGGATTATCCCCAGGCGCAACTTGGAATGCACATCACGATCAGATCTATTGAGAAGCGCGTTAATACATTCGTTAAAGAATCCATCACCACCCACAATCACCACACCGTCGTATTGGCTAAGATCACAGGTGGCTACGAAGTCCTATAAGTGACAAGAAATCACTATGAACTATGGAATGCCTTTTGATAAGTGTGAATGAACTCTCACAAGCATGTATTGACGTATAACTTATGTGTGCAGGATATGTGGATATGCAACTACAGCCATTATGTATATATTAAATGGTCAAAACGATATGCTATATGTAGTAAACTCACAAACCGTGGATTCTATATAGTGCGGCGCGTCCTGATGTACATACTTTTGCTTCGCTCTTGCGTTTTGTGATGATTACATATGGCAAAATTTGTGCGTTCGTAAACATCGGAGCCGCAAAATGTTTATATATGTACTCTGCTTTCTTCTTGCCTCCATAGGGATTTACAAATACTAGCAGCCTATGAGGGCGCTCAGAGAGGTCATTCAACATCTCTCGCAGAAGATCAATCCAGAATGTACACTCCTCGACTCTACCGAACCTGACAATGTCCACTCTCTGGTCCCAAGTTGCCTTGCTTCGTGACCGCAATACGGAATGCAACTCTAGCGCAATCGACGGGAAATACTGGTTTGTTAAATTTGACGCCGCATGGGGTGTCGAGGGGATATGCATTTGCGATATTCCTAATTTTCTGTTCCGCCGGGATACTGCACTGGGCTTAATGAAGGCCAACCGTGAGAAGTCAAACTCAATAGTGTCAAGCGTTTTCCGACCGTTTGCGTCTAACTTATCTCTGGTGTTCTCATCTATCCTCCATATCAATGCTCTCTTATGTAGACAGATTTGACCCATTACATCATTAAGAAACGCAGTCCCGCACTGCATCAAAACGCTTCCATAGGTCTGCGTATAGTCTTCCGTGGTCGTTTTACCACGCCCTCGAAAGGGATGGGCGCTGGGCCTCTGTAACTGAATAGGGTAGCTGAGGGCGGGGTGGTCAACCATCGTTCCGGCAACACCCGCTACTGACGTGAAAGTCATATTATACATCGGTCTTAAGAAAGCACACGTATATCGTGCACTATTCTGACTTAAATGAGTGTATATGTGATTGTGCTTGCATAACAAATGTGTGTGTTCAGGTCGAGTAGTTCGTCGATAGGGTTGGTGAGAGCTAAATACGAGCTCTACGACAGATACGAGTGAATATCAAAGCGCACTGTGCTGGTCACCTAGTGAACAAAGTCTTACAAAGCGGTGTGCTTCTAGTGGGGTTGCTTACATAGTCTTGTTCATATATATCTCTTGAGAACACATACGCAGACAATAGAGCTAGTTACTCTGTTAGCGTAATCTTAATTCACGTTGGACCTCTGTCGAGCACACGTCCAGGGGTGGTTAATAAGGCTAGCTACGCACGAGTGTATCTTTCATATTCACATTACCTCTATGAGCAACGTTTGCTGCTGCTTCTGCTACGGCACACAGATGAAGTGCTGTGTGTGACGAGTGTGTGATTGAGTGTGAGTGTGAGTGTGAGTGTGAGTGTGAGTGTGAGTGTGAGTGTGAGTGTGAGTGTGAGTGTGAGTGTGAGTGTGAGTGTGAGTGTGAGTGTGAGTGTGTGTGTGAGTGTGTGTGTGTGTGTGTGTGTGTGTGTGTGTGTGTGTGTGTGTGTGTGTGTGTGTGTGTGTGTGTGTGTGTGTGTGTGAGTGTGTGAACCAGAATGAAAACGCGTCTATCGGATAATATCTATGGCGTTATAGTAAGTTGACCAATAAAATCACAACTATAAATATATGATATTTATATTCTTGGTTTTGAGCTTAACGTCAAGACACAAAGACGAATGAAAACGCTATATTAGGAGTGAATCTGTGGCATTATTTAAAATTAATCAATAATAACTCGACTATATATATATCTAGAATCTTAACATTCACAAAACGTTTTGTTTACGCCTGTGAGCAATTCCTCTCTGCTGTGAGCTTCGTTTTGCCACAAAATTAGTTTTTGTAAACCTAACGTGTGGCATCTGGAAGTCTATGGAGACTGGCGGTGTTACTGCGTACTGCGACACTGCACGCTGTTTGTGTAGTCTCAAAAATATGTTCGTAGACCCAAGAACTATGTTTGTCGTCTGATAGTTTAACTACGTTTGTAGTCTCAGAAACTACGTTTATCGTCAGGAAGTTTCTGGGGACTGAAAGTCTCACTGCTTACTGCGGCACTGCACGCTGTTTGTATAGACTTAAATATGTGTTAGTAGACCCAAGAACTACGATCGTAGTCCCAACAATGTGTTCGTAGTCTCAGGAATTACGTTTGTATGGGAAAGCTGATGCCGTACTATGTGAATGCCAATGGACATGACAGGAGGGATGCCTACGCACCAGCAATGAACGTTCCCAGGAACTACGTTTGTAGTCTAGAAGTCTGTGAACACGTCAAGTTTCACTGAGTACTGAGGCACTGCATGTCGTTTTTTGTAGTTCCAAAGGCTATGTTGATAGACTGACTGATTGTTTTATGACTCGTTGGGAATGTAGATAGGACGACGAGAATATATCGAAGTAACGCCTCGATCCTTTAACCACTTAGGCTTGTTACGTATATTTGCTTAGTCAATGTGTGTGTATGTAAACTGCTCCAAACTATTGAATTACTTGTCATAGTCGATACGTGCGGAGCCAGGGGTGACACACGGCCTAATCGCTCTAGCCCTGAAGAAAAACAACAATCATATCGATGTTACTGTAGGCCTGTGGTTATAACGCAAGCAATTACCTTTATAGTAACCAAATGTTAGCGTAAGACTCAGACACCACAACCTGTTAGTTAGATGCAAGTGAAATGCTGGATTCACCCTGTGAAGCGTATCAACATCTTGGTCAAATCAAGTCCTCCATCGTGTTTTGTCTACTTGTGCTCAGCACGGGAACCAACAGCATCCAATTGTTCCATCAAATGCAAGAATTGCTCGATCATGGTGCAACAGTTTTTCGACCATAGTTCAACAGCTAAACCAAGGTGTGTAATACGTTTTACCAAGGTGCATAGCTTGTTTAACCAACCTACAATCGCATACATGCGATCAAGTGGGAACAACGTGCTCGATATTACTCGTCAGTGCTATAGTAACGTACACAACCAATGTATAATAGCTTTTTCGACCAAGCTGTAAAACAGTAGTATACATGATCAAGGTATAGCCTCTTACTTGACCAAGATAATAACGTTAATTACGTGTAGTGATTGTGTCTGGAATAAGACATACGCGTTTTGGTCGATAGTTTCTTTTGAGCGATTATACAAATTGGTCTAAAAATACATTGGTAGTCTAACAATAGATTAGTAGTATTTAATCAATGAAGAGTACTAACTATATTTATAACAAACATAACGGATATTTATTTATAAACATAAGAATTATATACATATTATTGGAGTATAATTAAAGTGCTTTGAACTATTGGGTGGGTTGGACGGCAAGGACATTCGCGTCCATGTTCCGTAATTCACACAACAACACACACATACACACACACACACACATTTACGTAAACAACAAAACGAAGGTCTTCTCCTGCACTCTCTCTTATACTACACGCATCGCACGCCCATCCAAACACAGGTATCCTTCTCACTCCCTCACTTAACCCCCCCCCCCCCCCCAACGTCTTCCATCCTATACTTGTCCACAACCGCAACAATGTCCAAGTTTGGTAAATCATGGACGTTTGAGACCCAGGCTGGACTGGCTGTTGCTCTGCAGCCGAACAACTGTTTTATAATCCCAGGAAAGGTACGTATCCCCTTATCTATTGTTTCTTAAATGTCTTTCTATGTAAGAATTTGCGGATTGTTTCTTTGTAATGTGCGCTCGTGCCATTTTCATCTGCCCGTACGAGCGCAGCTGTTCAATCGCAATACGTAAGCATATTTGAAGCTTGGGAACTATTTAATATTCAACAGGGTTTGTATACGGTTAATTATGTTAGTGCGTACGATACGTATGCATGGAAAGTTGATTCTCTACGCGTTTGTTGTCAAACATGGGATAAGAAAATCGTACAGTTTTGCTGAATTGTTATTGGGTACATGTATGTTTTCAATCCTGGGTAATGAGCCATAGCTGGTACGCAAACGAATAATACCTTCTTGGACTGTTTTCTTATACTCTGATTTGAATAATTGCAGGCTGTGGTCCTGAATGCCATTCCTCTGCTTACCCAAGGCAAAGCAGTCACCAAGGATTACGGTCGCGCTGTTGCCAAATCCATTATCACAGAGTCTGCTTATGTGGTGTGTAGACTTTAAATTGTTCAACTACAATAATAAGCAGTCATGTTCTAACTAGACAAGTGGGCACAAATTCGTGTTTTATGTCAGTGGACGCCTGAAGGCCATTTTAGCTGACCTTGGTGAATTTATTCTTAATGATCCACACAGACCACCAAGTCTGTGCTTCAGGTCATCGCCATTGAAAATCTCAGTGGTCGTATGGCACATAAGTTGATGAAGGATATTACGTCCAGTGCGGTTAGAAAGGTTGGCCGCCTTGGCTCGAAATCGTCCGCCGCTGGCAAGATTTTAGGTAAGTACGTTTGAGCGTACTTATGATTGGTAAACGTTCGATGAGACGCATGTTTCCATCATCATGTTTTAGTTACGTGGGTGAGATGCGCTATTAGTCACCGTTGAAGTATATTGGAAACGTAAGGTAACCGATATCATCCATCGATATGCTTTTCTCTTGACAACATCACGATCACATAGATTCGTACAATCCGACTGTATAGATATAGTTTACATGCTTATTTCATCTCATTTACATATTCTTTGTTAGGAACCGCTGCATATTCAAGCTTCCTTGGACATCTGGCTGTATTTGTTGTTGAAGAGATTTTACTGCATGAAGAGATCGACGGAAAGGACGTATGTTGACTGGATTTATGGATAATGTTATCAGTTGATAATGTTATCAGTTTGTACATGGATAGCGTGAACTCATTCTTGAACTTCTGAGATACCCTAACCCCTACTAACTCTGTATGCACTCTGTGACGTGTTTATTGATATCCAAACATATACGCCCACCGCACTTACAACTATGTATTTTCGTTTTCAGTCTGCTAGCAGGGACAAGCGCACATTGCGCACGCAAAACAATGCCATTAAACTGGTTGCTGCTGTGGTATTGTCATCTGTTGGATCGGCGGTAGGCACGTTGATTCGCCCAGACCCATTAGCTGGATTGGGTAGCATTATAGGTGGCGTTATCGCATACACTGTGTGTGATAGTGTTCTACTCAAGTAATTGTGTTCTGCACTGCAGCCAGTCGGAAGATGGCCATTCTAACGGACCAGTGGTGTTTTGGAAAAAAATCTTAATTGTGACTCTACCTCACACCCAGTACCGATCTGATTGCCAGGTAATACGTTCAAACTGTGCCGTCTACTTTATTTCGGCCTCTTTGCATACCCAAAAGCAACAGAACAGGTGCTGGATACTATGTAGTTATATAAATAATATACAGCGCAATTTATTTTAAACGTAGTAATTTACGTACGACTAGCATTGTTAGTATTGATGCATAGATTTCGGTATTTATGAGCGATGAACGGTCAAGCCGCGTCCTGATGGCATATTATAGATTCATGAACTTGCCCATTACTACTGGTACTTTTGGTACAAAGATGCAGCTCCCATCTTCTTCATATAGTATATCTTATAGACCAGCACAGCAGCCACAATCACTACCACAGACGAGTACACCCATACAAACCAATCCATTTCTGGGTTGGACGTGGGGTGTTTTATATCTTTTTTCGTCAACACTTCCTCCTGCCCTCCAGTTGCTGTGGAATCAAATTTGACCGATTTCTTTTCTTTCTTTGATTGGGGTTTGGACTTCTCAAGCGTGCCTGTCTGGTTGGTCTTATCAGCAGATTCTCTTCGTTTGTCCGCCATGGAGGATTTGCGCATAACTGGTGTAGTAATCCCTTTTCCTTTTGTTCCGGTTTTTCCATCTGTTGCAAGTGTACGAATAAGCGTGCGTGTTGGTACATTATGAACAAGTTGCGCGTACTAGAATGTTGCAAAACTCGGTTGTGACTAAAGTTACACATACAAAGGTGATTCCACAACCGATCGGAGGCGTCATAGCCACATACACAGTGAAACGAAACGTGCTTATGTGTATGTTTGAAAATATGAATTTTCATAAGATAAAACAAATCTCCTCTGCCTTTCCACTTAGTGAAAACCAATGGACACGTCAAAACAATACAACTGGGTCTTTCGTATGGATGCGCTCACTTTTTCCATTCTGCCCCATCATGGCTGCGAACAGTTTCTTTTCCGCATCTTGCTCTTTCTTAATGAAACTGTTGGCCAACCTGAACATACCATATAGTCACAAAAAATGGAAAAACGAAAGTCGTCAGTGATGTGTTCACGAGAATGAATGACAAGCACACTCTAGAAACAGTACACAATGCCAATATTCCTGACTTCTCCACACACATACGGAAATGTAGATTATTCGTAAAAGTGTTTACACATGTATACGAGAGGTTCTGCAGCAGTCATTAGTGTGAACACGATGCTTTTTGCTCTCGGCCAAACATGTATAAATCCAAATCAACCCGAATTGATTACTTTAATTTCTTGGCAGCATCGATATTGCCGCTGTCGTGTTCCAGTAACCGTTTGAAATTGATCACAGCTGCCCCATAGTCTTTCGTAGCCTACAGCCAATCATTTGTTTGATGCAGTGCGCATGTGTATATTCGTGTGTATACACGTGAATGAGTGGGTAAAGAGTGAATATACCCGTGATACAGAAGAACGCGTATTTCTTAATAAAGACTGCACCACTTACCATCCAAACACACCCTGATCTATATAATGCCTTGACATTATTTCCATCCATTTCAAGAGCTTCATCACATATCTTACGCGCCTTCTCGGTATCTCCGATCTGCACAGTGAAGATTAGGTACACAACTGCTAAACAGATAGCATCAATCCAGGTAAAGCCCAACGAAATTTGTTAAAATATTCAAAAAAAAATAGCTAGAGCTACATCGATGTTGAAGTATAGATCGGATCGTACTGTGCAACCCCACATATATATGAACATAAATGTACGCACACGTAGCACAACACACACACACCAAACATAATCAATAAGTACAAGCATACCACCAAATGAGCTTGAGCAAGGTTGTTAAGTATAGCCATGTGAAGCTTAAACATGACACCATCTGGCGCTGCACCTTCTTCCATTCGTACTTTAGTTGCACTTGGGTCATCATCCAGTTCAACTATCTTAACATCATCTTGATTCATCTCTACGTGATTATGAATGAGATTATGTACGTGCCTCTATGAACACATGTGCATAGCTTACTCGTCATACGATGGGTATGATGAAATGCGCTCGTGGCAGAATACATAGTTTGAATACTTGATTGTAAATAGGTTAGGTGTGAGTGTGGATGCACGTGTTAATGTATGCGATATGTGTAATATGGGTGGGGTGCGTACATATGTGTCGGCATCTTCCGGATACATTGGTAACTGCGTACCGTTATATGTATAACTGAGAATGTACTGTGCTGTAGAATAGTATGTATGTTTTAAACAATTGCGTGGAGTGAGAATATCTGTAAGCATGCGTATATGTATACCTTCATCCTCGTCATCTTCGTTTTTATGACTAACAATTCGCAGTGCTTGAATGTACGATTTTATAGCCCCATCTAGTTCTCCTCGTTTGAGTAAGTAGTTCCCTCGATTTTTCTTCTGTTCGGCAATTTGCACAAGTTCCATTTCCGTCATTTCAGCCATGTTAGCGGGGTCGTGTGTGATTTTCTCAAAATCAATATAGAAGAGTATATTTGTATCTGCTTTGATCATGGGTATCCTGCGAGGTATGTTTGTAAGTACGTGTGACTGGTGCGTACGTGAACGCGGCTAAAACAACAAAAAGGAAAACTGTTTGTGATCATGTGTGGGTCAAAAAAATACTTATGTTGTGTGTAGTAGATACTGGTGCCAAGGACACATCTAAACTAGAAACTACACAAAATGCTGTCTAACCCTACACTCCCAGATGACGTACATATATGCAAACATATTGCGTACCTTACGTATATTCCAGTGGACCTATATATGCATACTCGTGTACATACAGTTGCACTGCTCATACACGTTGTAGGTCATATCAATGCAAAGGAAACTTTTAAACATCGCTCACTCGAAAATGTTCATAAACCAATGAACGTATGAGTGTGTATTTTTATGAGAAACATACATGCCATGGTCGCCCCAGCAATAAGCCGCTGCGGCCAGAACGTACGCCTTCTCACCTTCTCTCATCAAAGAGACTATCAGATCCAATGCACCAAGTGTATCTCCCTCACCCACTCGGAACTCGCAATTTAGTCCATGTTCATTCCCGCTCATACTGTGGTCAGACGACGTTTGACTGTCATAAACCCATCCCATATTCTCTGTACGCACATAGTTTGATTTTAGTTATGCAAGGTAGCCAACTACCTGTGTTGCAATACTGAAAGGAGGAAGTGCAATATTTTATGAGCGTGTGTCAGCCTAGAGCGTTACTTAATCGTTCTCGCATACCTTCATCTAGGTTCCGCACGAAATTTAAGTCAAGCGATGGAACAGGTCTGTACTTGTAGTTCATTCGCACTCCACTACTTACGTCCGGGCGTGGACCCGTACCTTCAGTCAGTGTCTAAAAACCATTATATTGTGAGTTTTGGACACACTTATTATGCTAGCAGTGCATATCATAAGTACCTAAAATAGGATAATCTAGTGGACAAACTCGAATTACAAGTTGATGTAAAACACAAAACCTACAGACTAAACATGTAGTACCACACAACATGCCTCACATATCACAATGCATTTAAAATGTGTGTGACGGTGACTAATACCTCTGCACAATGCCAATTTTGCATAAAAGGTCCAATATAAAACAGTTGGTCAGCTTTCTTTACATTCTATTCAAACCTAAACTAACTATACCTTCTTAAACAACCGGCCTCCACCTAATATGTCAAACCAATCATCAAGTTTCTTATGGCTATCATCTCCCGATTTCACCGTAGCAGTATCTTCAGACACACTGCAGTAAAACAACATACAATAAGACTCGATGAAATTCCCAAGTAAACTGCACGCACGTTCGCGATCACAACAAAAATAATAAAAATTGTCTCGTGTGCTGCTTAAGAAAATGGTAGTGCCATAGCAGAGCGGTAGGGCATGCTTCCACCGCCTCTCCCTGCAACTACTTCAATCATGCAGCACTGTCATACGTACACACACATAAAAGCACACACAGGAGTAACAGATATCAACGTAAAACACAACACTCACCCACGCACAAACATACACGTAGTTGGACATACTTGGTGTGATGTATATCCTCCTCAACTTCCGGCATAGCGACGAGTACACAAAAGTACGGGCAAATTATATAACTTCTCTTGTGTACGCGTTAGTAGATGTGTGGGCGGTACGCGAAGGGAATATAAACACAGCTGCGCGCGAGTGAGATAGAATGCGTTCTTAAGTGAGAGGTGATCGTGCGTGTGTACGGACGTGTGTGGGAAGTGTATGGAAATGCGTGGGAAAAGAGAGAGAGAGGAAAAGTGTGTGTGCGTGTGTGCGTGTGTGCGTGTGTGCGTGTGTGTGTGTGTGTGATTTGTGTTATATAACGTGAAATGGCGTTCATTTTAACCTTCAACAACACCCAATACACACACACACACACACACAAACATATACACACACGCTATAAGCCCTCCTGCTTGTATCCGTATAGGCATATTCATTCGCTATATCGTCGCCTTGTCTGGATGTATGAAAGAGAGCGCATTCTGTCACTTTCGCTCTCCGTATTCCGTCATGCCTGACCAAAATGAACTCTCCGAAACGACCAACCAAACCAAGATGAACGATAGTACTAGTGAATCAAATATCAATAACACGCCCCCTCCACATACACCGTCACCCACGTCGTCATCGATGTCCAATGATGAAGAAGGCGCAGGGAAGATTGAAAAGTGCACGGACTATTTAGTGACAGAATTCCATAGCATCTCACTAAGCAACAGTAATGATGAGGATAGGAATGTAGCCAACGAGCTGAACTCCTTGACAGAAAAGGATAGTGAGCTTGATGGTGAAGATAATAGAGAGAGACAGGAGACGAAGTCAGATTTAGGTGAGCGTGCCCTCGAGACACGTTCTCCGGACCCTTCAAATGTCAATGAGCCTGCGTCTGCACAATCACAATCCCCACAACAACAGGAAATTGAACAATTGCAAGTGGAGGATACTGTATTGGAAACTAAGCCCACTCCATCAACTGAAAACACGAATCTAGCCGCGCAGAATGTACACTCAGAGCCGCGAGATCATCTAGCCACAGATAACGCATTGTCAACTAATACCCATACAAGTGTTCCTGTTACACGCAAACTGAGTGAACCCCAAGTCTTGCGCTCCCAGCCCGGCGTACATACAACCTCACGACTTGAGAAAACCAGTACACTGTGGGATAGTTTTGTTAATGTGTTCTACACTGCTCCTACCTACGAAGGTATGCACGCATATTTCTACTTCGCTACGTGGAGTCATCCCGCCGAGTTTGTAATAGAGAATGTTTGTTTTCGAGAGTATATGTGTCTGCTTATTTGTAGGAGCATTATCCCTTCTGACAACCACTGGCGTCATCACTTTCTTTAGAACTAGCAATGAATTTACCAGTCTGCTGGGATAGCTTTGCTGTATACGCTTTCCTTCGTTGACATATCTGTTTTTTAGTAGCCACGTACATAACCTGTGCACACATATTAACGCGTCCATAGACTAGCAGTATGCTCACGCTCCTTTCGTACTCGCCCGCATAAATACGAGTAAACAGCAGACCAAGAATTAGACGATGCGTGTGAATGGTTACTGCAATTTGCAGAGACTTTCGCGAAGAGTTCAGCTGCACTGAGCATATACAAGAATGCTTATCTAACAATGGTTCTACAACACAAACACTTGGCCAAGTCTCTCAACGACGAGGGCTTAAAGTCTCGTGGTAACACAGGTTTGTGCAGTTATGTGTCCATGTATATATGAAATGTTTATGTCTGTTTGTGAGAGTGGTAGATCCGTCTAAGATGAGGCTCGCCTAGCGTGGTTTTGACTATGCGTCGGTGATTTGATTGTCCTCTTGCCATGGATGTAAAACGTAAGTCCGCACTCGTGATTGTATATGTATGCGCGAGTGCCTGTGTCTGCATTGTATAATGGGCTTTGATATAGATGTTTGACATACACATGCTCAAGCCCGGCGAAGAAGTATACGAGCAGGGCTGTACCTGTACCTGTACACACAGTCGACACAACAAGTGCATATATATCTATGTGAACTATAAATTATAAAAAATGTTGGCATGTGAACCACACCAGGAAGTGTACTTCGCAACATTGGCGAGTCACTTCGAGAGGTTAACAAATCACAGGAGGATCTGCAACCTTTGCTTACCCGTATGGTGGGTACTTGGAATGCTTTTCTAACCCGAGGTATAGCTGATGCCAGACAGGTTCGTCTATGTAGAGCTATACATGTCCTCAAGCCCCTTTCCTTACTCTATACATACAACAATCACCTACACTTGCTCACTCCCTCTGTCGCAACCAATAATGGTACCTACCCTTGCCGTGAAATCTGACATCCTGTGAAATCTGGCATCTGCTAGGTGCATCTACAGTTGGGTTTGCATTCGTTCCCCTCATACCTCAACACAACATTCAGTAGTACAAGCAGATAGATACCCGTATACATACAGGCAGGCACATACATTACAATGCACTATTCACACACGCGTGTAGACTGAAGCGGATGCACTTACACAAAAATTAAT
Source organism: Creolimax fragrantissima (assembly GCA_033442365.1). Taxonomy (NCBI): domain Eukaryota; class Ichthyosporea; order Ichthyophonida; genus Creolimax; species Creolimax fragrantissima. The sequence goes on along the minus strand of JAWQFL010000020.1, from coordinate 1,109,279 downwards.
ATTATTTCTCTCTCCAACGTTTCTTCCTTGTGTGGTCAATCGCGTGTAGTCGGCAGATGATGTACAAAGTGCACGTCAGCGTATGCATGCAGCACTTCAGAAAAAGTTAAAGACTGCTAAAGTGGGTAACCATCATTTGAGTGAGCCGTATCTCATCCATCAGGCGTTAGAAGAGGACTTTAAGATTAAGCGCGAGACACTTTTGGCGAAGGTATATATATCCGTTTGTTCGTTTGTTTGAGAGTCCGTTTGTTCGTTTGTTTGAGAGTGCTCAAATATACAGTGTGAATGTGCAAACGTTTGCTGCATATATCACCAATACACAGCTACCATATAAATAGTTTCCCATTTCCGTTCTATACAAACAACTTTATAAGAGTACAACTAGAGTCGTCTGAAATAAACGGAATCTTCACTATATTATATCACATCGCTATGTGGTGGTTCTTTACGTATTATGTGGTATGAATGTATCTCCATGTTTAAAACATGTAATGTCATGTGCAGGTACATATGATTGAGATGCAACATGCGAACATCTTCCGACGAGATCTTCAAGAGTTCGAAGCACAGTTTTTATTACACGCGCAATATTCTGCTGGTGTGCTGCGAAAGGCTGCCTCTGTGCACAAAGAAATCATGTCCAGTGCCGTGCGTACACCGCATGAGCTTTCAGAGACACTCACACTAGCACGCCGGCGTTCCATACGTGATCTTAACAATATTATTGTATAGATAGACTGCACGCATATTTTCGTTTGTTGCTTTTGATGTTCTTTGTACGGCTGGATACTTAATATGTAGTAGCCGTAGGGATACAAGTGCTTACCGAGTGAGCAGAATGACTATACCTTTGCACTTGTACAACACAACGTCTAGAAAGTGACTGCATGGATTCTGACTTGGAGGCGGCGTACAGTCAAGTAAGACAGGCGGCGCTTGACGTGTTATTAGAAGCAACATTCAGTCATAATCCTACACTTGGTAGCTTTGCCGCAATGACTTTTCAGTCAACGGCAAACACCAATTATGTGAAATAACTGTTCTTCCTCTAAACAACCCTAAACCCTGGTGAAAAGAGTTGCACAGGGACATTTACGTCGGATGAAAAATTTTACAAAACCCTAACCTCTAAACAACCCTAAACCCTGGTGAAAAGAGTTGCACAGGGACATTCACGTCGGATGAAAAATTTTACAAAAACCCTGATAAATAGCTTAAACCCTAATGAAAGCCTTGAAGAAAGTGTTGATCTCAAAAGACTATTGATCAGGAAAGGAAGCAACTTAACAGCCAAATTTTTGGGGACACTAAAGCACATCTGTGGACGGTTGCAAATATGGAATTGTTCACATGATAATTGAGAGCACAAGCCGTTTCGGGACATGCAGACCCATATATATAACAGTGATTCTTCAATATGTTCTTTTGGTAAGATACTGTTTTAGTGCATGTTGTGCTGAAATCAATCAAAGTTAACATATGACTGGGAAGTATTGTGAACTTTGTGTGAACCCTACTCCCTAACCCTAAACCCTAACCGCACTGACTGTAAACTTAAACCTCAAATGCTATGTCTTAACTTTCCTTTCGTCAAAGACTACTGTACTGACTGCAAACTTAATTGCGATACGCGATTGTAGAAGAGCTTGTGGTGATTCACACTGCACAGCGTTCGACTCTTGTCGTGATTCACTCTGCACAGCATTCGACTCTTGTAACAAGTGTCGCCTTCTTTGTAATGAAGTGTCCTTCCTCTACGTTATTATGAAAATAAATCGTTCCATTATTAGGCACAAGAACGGCAACATGAATTAGAAAGAACAGATTTTAACATGCCTGTACTATGTTAAGTAGTTATAAACAGGTACAAGAATTTCAACATGTTTACATTGATTTCCAGTATCATCAAACCACGAATCGGACGAATCATCACCATCACATACGTAAGACGTAGACTATCACTCCCAACACGCTACAACCACTACTACACAATATATACCATCGTACACTGACTGGTAAATGGGTATATTGCACCACGTATATATGGAAAGCGTTTACAATGGAAAACTTGTTTGCAAGGATCATAGTAGTGCAGCATGGAATACTTGATAAACTACATAGAAATTCTGACGACTTCTAACTGGGACGGACACCTTGAACACATTAAATCCACTGTTTAAGTGGTGGTCGTTTAAGCTAGGTAGGGAAATATTCTTATTAATTGTATACTGTGACTTATTCTACCCCAATACACACCCATTTATATATTCCATAGGTGCTTGAATAGATATGTTTTACTTTAACTCAACTGACATAGTGGGGGATCTAACCGAGTTCGTTCTTCGGACTCTCGTTGTATAATGTGTTAATTCGTCAGAAAAATTGATGTTGTGTTGTCGTAGTTGGATGAACTTCATGTATTTGTAGATTTCAATCCAAGTCCATGAGTGCGGTCTACCCACATCCTGACATTTCGCAACTATTGATTAAAAATAAGCAAGTACAAAGGACATCCTACGTGAACATACGCATTATTTCTGAGAAATTGTATCTACCTAGTTGCGATCCACTTTTTCGTGTTGCTCTGGAGCATAAACAGAGCTGATATCATAAACAGAGCTGATATTTACATTTATGACAGTAGCCAGAGACACAAGATACATCACAGTAGGACACGCAGGCTACTTGTTGAATACAATTCTCTCCAATAATACACTAAAGAGGCCATACACAGGTATGCATAGGTGCATATACATATAGTCGACATGATCCGTCAATGTCGTCATGTCGACATGATCAGCCAGTCACTGTCGTCATGCTAGAAAGCAACGATTATCACTTGTCATCGCCGAATGTTGCATTTTTTTTTTCGCTTAGTGACGAGAGGAGTTATCTTGATGATCCCATTGGCTTCTACCGTTCTCATGACAGCGGGAGGTTTTGTGTTGTGGTATTATTGGCTATTACCGTTCTCATGACTGCAAAGTGACAACGTCAGAAGCGCTATTGAGCTGAAGTTTTGGAATAATAATATTTGAAATAATAATATTTGATTGGTTATAGAAGAGTAACATAGTTGTTTAAGAGTTGATTACCTCAATACAGGTTTTTAATTGGCTTTAAAAGATCTGTAGAGCTGTTAATGAGCTGAAGAGCTTAACAGGAGTCGTTGATTAGCTGCAGATGTGAAACCCTTCACGCGCCGGGGAGAGCAGTATTTTGAAACAAACTAATACGTTTAAAATCACATCGTCGTCGTAAATTACCCTTTTGGCCGGCGCTAGAGGTATACCATCATTGCCTTAGGTGTCGTAAATCACACAACACGTTTGTCGCAAAGTGCACATGCTGCCTCGAAATGTGTATTTCTCACCCGTATGTGTTCACTCACTCGTACGTGTCACCAGAGATATGAGTTTCACATATTTTTGGTTTTTGTGTTATGTTTGTGTGTGTGTGTGTGTGTTTGTGTGTGTGTATATAATATACACACACACAATATACACACACACACACAAACACAATATACACACACACACACAAACACACACACACACACACATATATATATCCAGAATAATACGAAGCCAGCGTAAAAACACATCTAATAGTTGTACGAACTGCTATGGTACGAGAACCTACATTGCGGTGAGCACTTGCATTGCACCATCCGTGGACATATATATATATATATATGTGTGTGTGTGTAACAGCTAACTGTTAATTGTTGAGTATATAAGAAACGCACGAGAACGCCTCGAGATAGACTTCGTTTGTTTGTGGTGTATATCAACCACTACACACACACGCGCGCGCACAAAACAAAAAAAACGAACACACCCATCCTTCGTTGTTGCATCACGACTACACAAACGGGAACCCCCCACACACACGAATACACACAAACGAACACACCCATCCTTCGTTGTTGCATCACGACTACGAAACAAACGGGAAGCCACACAAAGCCACACATACATACCCGCGTCCTTCGTTAGTCCATCACGACAAGTAAACAAAGGGAAATCCCCCCCCACACACACGAGCGCGCGCACCTTCCTGCCTCCTTCATTCGTCACAAGATTGTCTTCGAAGTCTGTGGGTATGGCCTGTCTCGATCCTCGTTCTCTTCGTGTGTTTGTGTCTTATGTCTCATAACATATAATTGCCAACTATTGCATAATGTAGTATCTTAACACACACTCGTTCACTGCCTCTCATGCTGAAACTTGAGTTATATGCTAAATCGCAGTTGTATAGTTGTCTCATGAAAGACGGTGTTGTTCCTTTTTTGAGCTATCCTATAATGCATGCTATTCTAAAAGTATTGTTCTATCTGCGATTCAAACGATTTGACAAGTAAGGCTCCCTCATTAGGTTTAGTATTTACTACTGGTCGTACGTTGTCACCTGCGTTGCAGTGTCATACACCGCGAGTTCGTTCCACTGCACATGGACATTCCCTGTTCTAACATTTCTTGCGGTACATTTCGATCCACATATACATACAGAGAGATCCACATATACGAACAGACGTCGTACGTGGGTTGAGCTTGGAGTAGGCATTAAAAATTAAATTGCCGTTCTACTAAAAAATGGGGCTCCTCTTGAAGTTATGCCACTGGTTCGTGGACAACGTACTGGTGATGGGCCGGAAAAATGACGCACCGTTCATAGTGGCGGGGGATATAGAGGGCTTTTTCTGTTTGTTCATGAATACGTTGCTTGACTTCACACTGCTTATCTCACTGGGGCAGACCACTGGTCTTGACAAAAAGTTCATTCAGGAAAAGGTATGATTCGTCTTTCATTGTGTTGAAGAGTTTTAACATATCAGCATGCCTGTGTTGCACGAGGATTAAGCTGTTCATATACAGAGTTCATTGATAGTTCGTTATAGTATTACGTTTATACTCTGAAAGTGGGAAATCTCAATGTGGGCGGGGAATAGGGATGGGGCATACTATGCATCCGACCGGGTGGACCAAGAAACGAATGTCGTGAATGACTTGTTGCCCCAATATATCGTGTGTGTGTGTGCGTGTGCGTGTGTATGATAATATATGTATATGATAGTTTATTCAAAGACTATTATGTTCATGTCAGTCCATAAATCTCTCTCTGTGTGTGTATGATAATTTATATCAAGACTATTCGATTTACAAATATACTATACAACTCACTCTCATGTTCACGTATAAGGCTAAGGTTGAGTTGATGTGTGTGATTGACATGTAGGAGAACGCTTATATTGCGCACACGTACACACACTCCTATTTGTGCACTTGGATGGCCAAACAGATCCATATTTCTACACAAACTTGCACATAAATACGGGTAGATAGTGCCTGGAGCTGGATTGGCATGTTTGATGGGTAACTTGTATTATGCCTGGGAGGCTAGGATTATCATGCGACGAGAAAATAGAGATGATGTAACCGCTCAACCTTATGGTATAGCCACACCCTCTCTCATAGGATTCTATACTTTGGTTATGATCCCAATCAGTGAACAAACCGGTAAGTGCGTTCGACTTTGTTGTTTATTACAATAAAAGCGGCAACTACGCAGTTAGTTGTTTATGTGAAAATGAGATCTTAAGGCTAACTCCCTATCTTCATTGGCATATGTAGGTGACCCCGAGCTTGGATATAAAGCCTGTTTGCTGCTCTGTCTTATCTCTGGTGTAACATATCTATTCGGTTTTATCATTGGACCGGTTATGGCGCGTCTTCCTCAAGTAAATGAGACTTTGGCTTGTTGACTTTATGTGCTCCCGTTTGTTTGTATGCTAAGAATTTTTATACTTTGGTACACCGCTTACACGATACTTCCTCATTGTTTGTTGTTCCGTCTAATATATGATATACTCCTATGGACTACTCATTCTTGTTCTACTTACCAAAAACGTAAATAGGCTGCAAATATGGGACCACTTGCTACTATTGGTCTAAGCATTCTGGCGCTTCCTTATTCTCTAGAAACTTTTGCGAAACCGTATCTTGCAATCATCCCATTTTTCATGTTTTTTATGATGGTATGTAATCGCTAAATGCACGTCCATTGTTGGCAGATTCACACAGACACTTCAGTGCTAGATATTTCATCGTTAGTATAGATTATAAACGCGAAAATGAGCGTTTAGTACACGCGAGTCTTACCTTCATAAGTTGGCATTTAAACTAGATTTTAGGAATGTAAGCTCTTTATGAGTGATTTACTCGCAATTTGGTATATCTGATCGGAGCATATTTCTGCTATATAGTCGCGGACTGTAAGTTCATTGATTGATTGATTCATATACTCATGTACAAAAGGTGTGTGGGCAAGTCAAGCTCCCCTTCCGTCTCCCGTACGGCATGATAGTGGTGTTGGTTGGGTCTGGTCTGGGGTGGACATTACGATTAAGTGGAAACACGGAGTGGAAACATGGAGGTGTCCCTCTGCCCTTCGAGTTCTATTGGCCGGAATTTCATTATAAATTCTTACAGGAAGCATTTCCATATGCACTGCCTCAAATGACTATCGCTATCCCGTTAGCAGTGGTCAATGTCGTAAATATTATTCAGTGTATTGCAGTTTCTCGTGATCAGGTATGGCTGTAGAGTCTAAAATTACCGTTTAGAGCTATGGCGGGTGCCGCACGTCCATGATTGAAGCAGTTTGACTACATACGCATTCTCTAATGACTGATGTACTGTTGCATGTGTATATGTGTATGCTATAGTATGCACCAAACAAATTGCTAATCTCAGCATCGATCAATCCCGCACAAATATATGTACATACACACACTTGCTTCTTCTTCCTGTGTAGGCCAAGGACCGGTTTGTGACATGGCATTCTTTCCTTGTAAATGGATTTATTACGTCGATAAGTGCGTTTCTTGGCAATCCAATTCCAACAGTTATTTACATCGGACAGCCTACTTTCAAGTCTTTGGGGGCTCGTTCCGCATACTCAATCATCAATGGAGTGGTGCTTTTTGTCCTCTGTTCATTTGGTGTAATTGGTTACATCCTGGATTATATGCCTCAAGTACGTTTTTGTATTCGTGTACGTATATGTTTGTACACCAGTCACCCACAACACTCGCACAGCAAGGTGACAAAACTCTTTGTAGGTATAGTGCAATGTTTGCTCTATAAACAGCCATATCTATGAATGATCAATTTTAGCTAATCCACCTGCCGTTGTTGTCTCCTAATGTGCAGGAGAGTATGACTCCCATTCTTTTATACATTGGTTTAGATATTACTGTGGCGTCCATTACACACGTGCCTCGGAATCATGGTATCGCTGTGGCTGCTGGTCTTCTGCCTGGACTGGCCAAGATGGCAGCTATGCAGTTCGAAAGTGTACTGAAGGCCGTTAACGAAGTATGCGTTGGTTTGGTGTTCGTTGTGGGCAAATCGAATTGCACAAGTGTCGTATATTGTGTATGGGTGGATGGATGACTCTGTTGATGTCTACAGTTCGTTTAGACGCATTTTTCCAGAGTGACATTCTTTACATCTTATCTATTGCGTATTCATCCAATACGCAAAGCACGTTGTTGCCATGCCATTTCTTTGATTTGAAATATTGAGCTTCTTATACGTGTATTTTGACACACGTAAAGGTGCTTGATGAGAGGGCGCTCAGTCAGAGTCTAAATCAGACTGAACTATTGATGAAGGTGTCTGATAGAGACCTAAGTACACACTTTGGAGAATCATTCTACTTGACCGGCGTGAACTCGTTGTCTCATGGATATTTGCTTACAAGCATGTTGTTGAGTGCACTCGTAGTGTCATTTATTGATCGTAAATGGTTGCATAGCTCGGCGTATCTGTTTGTAATGGCAATCTGCTCTGGTTTAGGTCTAATCCACGCATGGCAGTATAATGAAACCACCGGTATGTGTCTGTGTGAATAGTATCAAAATCACATGTGTAATAAGCAAACTTTTCATGTTTAATTCGGTGTCTTTTGACATAGACTCGTTGATCCACTTACACACAGGTATCACTGAAGCATACTTGATTGGAGAACACGGAAAATATATCGCTGCAAAGGAGTTCGTGATAGTTTATACCACTTGTGGGTTTGGTATGTTATTGTGTCATATTGGGCAATCTTCCCGATCTATGTCCTCGTTCAGGAAGGGCTTTAATAATGGCTTTGGGGCTATATGCATCTTCAATAGAAAGGTATGTGCTGTTCGCACGCATCTACATAGTTTACTTTGTTTCGTAAGATATATATCACTATGTTGGATATGTGTAACACTGTGTTTGTTTGCAGATATTACATATATGTAATTATTACACTACCGCATAGTTCGTACATGTATAGTGATGCGTTCAGAATCGGGTCTAGTTTTTCGTGGTGTATGCGAGTGAAAATATTGCCTAGGCAACTGTGCAGCTGTCTGGCGAGCATGTTGCAAACTGAATGTAGTGAATGTAATTACCTTTTACTTCACGCTTTTTCATACACACAAATGCATGTATTGCAGCTAGGGAAAAAAGTGCCATCCTCTGAATCTGAATTGGCGATTTTGCTAAATGATGACACAAACACTCAGTTCTACGATACGCTCTCGATTAACAATTCGACATCCCTTGTCCGACCGGCTTGACTTTCCGATATGTTGGCATTGATGAAAGCGACGAGAATATATAGTTACCCATGGTAATGTACGTAGTACGCACGAAAAACACTACGTGATTCCACAACTAGCAGCTATGATATGCATATGATAGTGTAGATGCTTGAGTGCTTCTAATTTTGGGGCAAGTGGAAGAACACCTGCACACATTTATAGATTAGCGATTGCATGTGACCGCTTGTAAAGAGCAAGACCTCATATTCCATACGAGTACGTAGTGGTACAAACAATCTGGAAATATCTCGATGTCGTAAGATGAATCATTCGCTGAACATGTTGACCTATACAAAATGTACCTACGGGTCCTTCCGAGTCCATTTCTATCAAAAAGGGTATTACACCCATCAGCCCATGTTAACCGTGGGCAGATGTATAGACTTAATAGTGAAGTAGTCTGTAGTATCTATGTATAGATGTACAGAATATGTTTTGAAGTTTCGAGGTACATGTACAGGAGATTACTAATTGTGAATATAAATAATTAGGGTTCAAATGAATATATGAATTCCTAGTAAGGAAGACTAATAGAAGCATAAACAAACGTAGAAGACCGGGTACGTGAGAAATAAATTTCTGCAAGATATTTTATGGATGTTTCATTTATATTACTCTACTCCTATCATCAATGACTTTATCATCTATACAGTTTAGATGGAGTCCACATTGCATTCACATACATGATCAATAATAGAATGCTTTGGTACTGTAAATGCACAATCATGTGAACTTTCATTCTTGGTAGGTATGTTGTAGATTCCAATGTGTCATTCGAAAGGCTACACAACAAACGTGCCGCAAAGTAAAATTCATTTCATTTTTCTCACTTCCGCCTGCCATAGTGTAAATCTCATTTTGAAACACTGTGTGCTGAGGTAGATGAGGCCGATCAACATAAGAAGGCTAAGAAGGAAATAGTCTTCACATACACACCCACCCACACATACACGTTCTGATTCGCCTATAAGAGTTGTGTATCAAATATGATCTTGCAATTCATAATCCAATGAGGCGTTTATGAGTATCCATTGCCACGTGTTGTACAGCTGTGGTAGGTCACTAAAGAAGAAGAAAATTCAACCGTACTTCTACCTACATCAAACAGATCTGCATATATACAATTTCCAGTTATTTATAATGTCATCTAATTTAACATGAAGAATAAGTGGTTGACTTGGACCTTGTCGCTATGGTGAAAGCGACAATAACCGCGGATAATATGGGAAGTGAAGAGAAGACATAGGTCCGAGTGGTGCCCATCACTGAAATATGTATAATCATCTCTCAAACGGTCCGTAGTAACTTGTGTACCACACAGAATTGTGAGATGCAAAACAATTCACTCTTATTGTTTCGTGGCGGGGGGTGTCGCGGATCCAGCTGGTACGGACGTGCCTTGGGCGTTTCCTACATTCTTGTATATCGACAATGCCTGAACCACATAATGGTAGATATGCAAATATAAAATGGTGCTTAGATATATTTGATGTAAACAATAGTTACCTACCTATATACAAGTATTGACAAAAAATAAGGTACCACGTCCATGGTTTAGAAATAAAACGAGCTGTTTAACACAATAATATCAAGATATGACAATCACACAGAACACAACTCTAGTATGCTACCATAACGAACAATCGTATGCTCGCCATTTGTAGGTGGGAAACGTGTTCTCTCCACTCACACTATGCGTATACTAAGTAACTTACCTGAGCAATCATTGAGCTTGGGTCACTCACATTTGCAGGTAGTAGGAGAGTAGTGCTCTCCTTTGCAACCTGTAATAATCAAAATCAAAATTATATTAGGACACGGTCGTGTGTTCCCCAAAGACTAGTTCCATAATCTCTTATACATGAACATAATCTAAATAACCCCCCTAAAAGAGAGAAACTACATCAATAACCTACATCGGAACTTTGAAGCCTGATACAAACTATCTACAGTACCATCTGACTTGCTAAGCAAGTTGATAAATAATTCACAGGCACAGTTGTGCATACCTCAGCGAACGCGGACACATATTGCTGTGCCACACTGAGCTGCATAGCGGCACTTCCCCCATTGATGTTGGTAGCCTCTGCAATCTAGATATGAAAGGTTTGATATGCAACTTTCTTAATAGCAAGTTGTAAAATGCAATTCGCAGGGAATTTGTTTGCAGCTTTATGTTATTTATAGGCATATTGTATCTCCTCGTTCCATCGAAAACACGCACGTATATCATGCTAACAGCAGTTGTGGAAGTACCAGGCATACATCCAGTCGAATGAAAACAAAAGAGAATCATACAAACAAAAAAGACACATACGCACACACAGACGTAATCATATAGGCAACCCAAAAAGAATAAAACCATCACTTCTGTGCTTTAACAACCAACTCAAGTCTGATGTTAAAAAACATTGATCGTATTCGCATTTCGGAGACACTTAGAATCACGAGTAGGTAGATATACGTGTTCCTTCCAGATATATAAAATCTACCTTCTTGATACTGGCAGCTGTGGCCTCTGCCTTGAAACGAATTGAGTCAGCCTCACCCTTTGCGAGATTTATAAGATTGGACATTTCGGCTTCAGAGCTAAGAATAACGGCCTTCCTTTGTCCTTCAGCTCGGTTGATGGCCGAATCACGGGCTCCTGCAAGGGGTTTCATGTATCAGTTTTAACTGCAACTACGTGAAGAAATATTACAACAGATTCTGAAATGTCCACCTGCAGCTGTGTACGTGGAACCCGTGATCTTTACTCTTCATATAACAGAAAAAAAATACACCTAGCACAAACACACGCACCTATACACGCATCACATAGACATGCTTTGTGGCTCAAATGTCACAGTGATACACCCCGAGGTTAGCACAGATATATATCTCACATATAGTTCCGTACACATCCTTGCACGCCGTAATACCAGATATACATAACCTCGGATACGACGATGGATGACATAGTCGAACCAAATTCTCTGTTACGTTGTAACCACAATACCTTACCATCGAAAGTTGATAGGGCAGAGAAACGTTGCCGGCACAAGGCCATGCGATCCGAAAAGTTATTATGAATCACCAAGAAACTGGATTGCTACGTACTGGTTTTCTATCTAGTAAATACATCCTACAGTACATACCCTCAGACTCCAGGATAGACGCTCGCTTCTTTCGCTCCGCGGCGACCTGCATTTGCATGGCCTCGACGACCTTCTCAGGTAATTGAATGTCGCGGATTTCATAACGCAAACAAGCAATTCCCCAGTCGGCTGATGCTTGATTAATGGCTATTACAATGCTTTCATTCAGATTATTTCTCTCTCGGAAAATCGTGTCCAGCGCAAGTTTACCAATCTCAGATCGCATGGTGGTCTGCGCAAGCTGCGTCACTGCATACTCAGGGTCCGACACGCCGTACGAAGCCTTCGTAGATTAAACCACAAACAAGAAATACTTGTAAGACGAGTATGCGGCTAATTTTCCGCATTCCAGCAATGAGAATTCAACAATACACAGCATTCACAAAGTGACGCTCATAGTCACTCTCGCCAAGACATAAGTACTCCAACATACAAATATACAAACCTTGTAAGCGTCTGTTACACGCAAGTAAAGAACGCCATCAAGAGTCAGCGTGACGTTGTCCTGTGTGATGGCAGATTGTGCGGGAATCTCCAGTGCCAACTCCTTTAAACTATGAACATAGCTAATGCGATCTTTTATAGATGTGTGCATAAATACAACATAGAAAAACATGGAAACAAACGAAACGTGGAAACAAACGAATATATTTGATTAATCAATTTATCAAAGAATTTGAAGTAGGTATGTATTACCGGCAAAGGATATTTCATTCAGAGGATGCAAATGCGAAATACTCAATACAGCGCAAAAAATCGTCAGGTGGGTATCACATCTAATGTCACCAATGATTATATAAGTTTGACACGTTGTTTGGAATAGTGGCATAAGTTTGCCATGGCCTACAAGGATTCAACATAACAGTGACGCACGAATACCTATGAAAGGAATCAGAATAGCCAGCCCGGGTGGTAAAATTGTGTTGAATTTTCCAAGCCGCTCAACAATCCATGCCTCTTGCTGAGGAACCACATTTAAGATGGTGTTGGATGGTAAACGGTTTTGCGAGCGTGTGTACGAACGCAATGTGTTAAGTGCAGGTGTAGTGCGTGAAGCGAACGGAGCGTGTGTGAGCGTTGGACGGATTGCTCTTTGTAAGGTGTGGCGAGCAAGCCCCAGACTGGTCATTGTGATCATAATGAAGACAGTGGTTGTGAGTATGGGTGTGGGTGTTACGTGTGCGTGTGTGGGTGTATGTATATGTGTGTATGCGTGAGTGTGTGTGTAGGTGTGTCTGTGGGTGTGCTAACGTGTGTTGTGATAAAACTGTTTACGCCACCTATGCATGAGAAAATAACTCCACAAGCCAATCCCAATACATGTACGCGGAAATCATTAAACCCTCACCTATGAGAAATTAATACTTCTAAAGTAGTGAGAAAATAACGCTCGACCCCTTCCCTCCCCTCCCCCAGTGAACGTACCGCCGATAGGGTCATGGCCTTAATATCTCATATATGAGAAATTATGACTTATCATTGCATTGAACATAAACACTGAAAGGAAATGAAATTGAGTTTACTTGTATGTATGTATGTATGTATGTATGAATGTTTGTTTACTTGAAGCATCTCTCCGCCACTAGATACTTTTAAGGGGGTGATCATCATACTCCCGCTCTCCGTCACTATCTACGATACGGGCGTGCTCGTCATCCTCACATATTATGTGTAGGATTTAAGGCATCCTCTGACCCTGTCTACTTTAAGGAAGTGCTCATCATACGTCTCTCCGTCACTATCTCCTTTATCGACGTGCTCATCTTACCCTCATCTCTCCGCCACTCAATTTTAAGGACGTGCTCATCATACTTACACGTACCAATCGTCTAGTGCAACTATAGACTGGCTGGTCATCGTCGTGTGATTGACTTCCATCAACATGACAGCGCACCTGTTCGCCATATAAGAAGCTTGCCTCGGAATAATTCAGCGTCCCGACTATTTTTACATCGCACAACAAACGTTATTTGGCAGTAAACAGGCGAGAATGATGACTCATGCACCTCCCGTCATTCCACCCTTTCGCTTTACGATTGTAGAAGATGGTATACTTCGTAGTGCTTACCCTACCGAAGAGGTATATTCTCTCACAATCATTGTAAAATCCATAGACTATTGAACGAAAATTTGAACGTTACTACACGCAAATGATGGTTAAAATCTGGTATCACTAATGTTATAAATCTCATTCCGAATCGCACTACTGAATATTTTGTGTTTGTAGAACATGCGTTTCCTCAAACGTCTCAAGCTGTCGACAATCTTGTCACTAACTCCGAAGCCACCGCGTACTGAGCTCGTCGACTTCTGCAAAGAACATGGAATCGACTCCGTTCATTATTCATGCGATAAGGTATTGTTGATATACATCTGTGCAGACGACTATGGATACCCACAAGAACTATTGGTTTCTGAATATCTTATTTCACCATAATATTCAAACAGGGCAAAAATTCCAAGGTAACACTGAAACCAGCTGATGTGTCGGCAATGCTATCGATCCTATTGAACGCGGAAAAACATCCTATTCTTGTACACTGTTTAGATGGTATGAGAAACGCTTTGTAACTTTCACGTATAGAAGTGTAGACTATTGCTTATTCGTCGTCGTACTTCAGATGTTTTGGTATGTACCTTTATTCTTGTACTCAAGTGCCCCGAATTCAAATATATTTCTATTGTTGATCGTCCTGTGCACTTTGTGTGGCAATCAAGTAGAGACCTCTTAAGCTATATACACAAACGTGCATATATATTGGATGGTAGTGATGAGTATAGATTATAGCGCTGTATATCTTTAATGTTTGCACTCTTAACACTTCTTTTTGACACTATAGGCGCGAATATTACAGGAATCCTTATTATGTGTCTTCGACGAATCCAGATGTGGACACCGACGGCTGTGTTTGGAGAATTCTCACGCTTTACCAAGTATGCGGGTTCATGTGCTTGTTGGACTGCCTATGTCTTATTCATGTGTACAGAGCATGTATATATACCATCGCGTATAGTCATATACAGTCTTTCTCAGCCGTACATACTCTAGAGCATGACATGTACTAACCTTTCGCCTCCCTATCAATACGCTATATAATACCACCCAGAGATCGGGTCATCGATACAGCCGAGTCTGAGTTTGTCAACAGTTTTAAACAAAAGGCATGTAAGATAAGCATCTACTCTCACAAAATGCCATAAACACATACGCACAAGTAAGCACTCACACAGACGTGCAACTAAAAACACATACAACGTATACCCACTATATAGGTGTTGCTGCCGGACGTCCTACCTAGTTGGCTGGGTGAAGACGATTTAATCAATAATCCACTGCTTAACCCTCATGATGAGGATGACACCAAAACCGTCACCATGTTTAACAGGCCTCATGATGAAGGTGTGTATGAAATATGTACGAATGTAGATAGACAAACACCTGCAGCCAAGTTGTGCGTACCCATGTACATTTATCTACTAGAAACTCGGATGTTTGTATGAGTGCACGTCTCTGTATGATCACGTGTGCCCATCGACGAAAGTTTGCGCACTTCGCTTAATCATACTAACCCAGACAAGTACATAAAGTTTTAGAGTATTGTCTCCTTCCTATCTCAGGCGAACAGAACTTGGCATACTGTAATACTATACCGTACATTCGTACCATTTCTAGATATGGACTACGATAACTAGTACACGCATTTACGTATACCGACTACCACGTTTTCTCAACATTATATAGGCAACACACAAGCGGATGCAAAATCATACTCCAAAAAGGCTCGTGGTCACGGTGTTGATGAGATATCACTCGCAGTGCGGGCGTTGGCTTTGGATGGCCTATCAGATTATACACCGCGTAGATAGCTTACGCCTAAAACATGCTATCCACTGCGCGCCTCGGGTTTGGGATGTAGAACCCAGATGTAACGTGTATATATTGTCGTCTGTAGTGATAGCTGGGTTTATGCCGGTAACGTCAAATTCGGCACCACACAACTCTGTTGAATTGAATTGTGCACTCGTAGGACTGAATTGTGTACTATCTCTACTCGGACGAGGTACCAATTTTTAAAAGAACAGCGAGGATTAACATGCGCTACAGAATTGCTATGCGTACAAACAAACACGTAAGCATCCAATTAGTATGACGTAATAGTTTGTTTATTCCGTGTTTCGACGGCATCTCTAACCGTCAACCTGATTTCCTATCCACTAATCCTGCAGAGTATTTGACGTATTTCATTGCCCACTCTATGTATTCAACTTGCCCGATCCCAATCCATTTGGAAAATAGTTGGTTATCATTGTCAGGTCCCAAAGTTATGCAAAAGTTTAGAACCACTAGTTGAGAGTTGAGTATCTCAACTATTTCAATACTTCAGCAATACAGTTCACAATGTCAAGTAGTACAATTTGGAATACTTTCTAGCAATTTGTGTGATATTACACTGCTACAATAAAGAATATCGCCACTTAGATTGTACTATACGATATTTTTGTGTAAGGAGACACACGAACTGTTTCGAACGATTGCACGTATATATACATGTGTGTCGGGTGCATAATGTAGCATAATCCCTAATACCACTTGGAACCTCATTTCCATCATGTGTACATGGCATCTAGATATAAGAATGTGTAACGTTAACGACAAGCGAACACTCCGTTCTTGCAACAAGAAAACCACAACCACAGTTTACGAGTGTGGCAAGTTTTCCTTGCACATTGTTTTTGGTTTGTTCGATACGTCATTATCGCTATTTTGTTCCGTACTCCCTTGTTCGTTTGGGTTATCTTTGTCTGTGCTCTCTTCATAGGAAACGCCCGCAACCCCATCTCGATATCCCTGATGCAATAGAAAATGCATTACGGGTATATGAGAAAAACATTTTTCGTCCAAAAGCATAACCACCTTTTCATTGTACATGTAGACGGTACGACAATCACGTACTCCACCATGGCAACAGCATTCGCGGCGTGCACGAAACCATCAGAAGTATATACACACAGCATCGTAAGTACTATAACTCGTCTATATTGTATACGATCACGTTCACAACACAGAACTATGCAGTCACTTTGAAACTGCATACCTGCGTGAATTCTTTTGCCGATAACTTAAATATAGCGAGCCTCTGTGTGATCATATTTTCCATTAGTACACGCGCCCCTTCTCCTCCTTCTTTCGCCTCTTTAGAGAGCATTTCAAAAGCTTCTTGCTGAACGCGCACATCCTTCATGAGCCTATTTCGCAATATATACACCAGAGAATTGTGTTAGAATTCGTTTTTGCATGCACCAAATATATTACAAAGTCTGTTAATTTTGAACGCCTACGTTCACTATATACATATTACAAAGTCTGTTAATTTTAAACACTTACGTTCACTATACACTTTTAAAACGCGAATTTCTCAGAACAGCACATTCTATACGTGCACACGCACATTCTGACTTCGCCAAATGTGGCTACGCACTTCTGAATCGTAATATATACAACGCATCTCTACAATACACGCACACGCATGATATGAACGGACTGTACGGCTAATCAATAACTAGAGCAACTGCACATAGCCATATGCTTGAAAATCTGCTAACACAAACATAAATTCAGAATTTGCGATCAGTGAACAAAACACACTTTTCTTTACGCATGCGGCGCTGCTCGACGTCCGATTTCCACGTCTGTAGATACTCTTTTAATCCGATTAATATTATTCGTCTGTACAAGCAATTATATGGGGAATTTATAGATTGTAAGTGGACGCTTAACAGTAGGACGCAGGTAGTAAAGACAGCACAGAAGAGGATGGTGTTCATCGTTCTGAACAAACACCATCGCCTCGCATCATAACTATTCATTTCTCATGCAACCTCACATATTCTCATTCTCTTTGCGTATTTATTCCCTTATGGTTTTTCATTAGCCACCGTAAACCTTTGACATTCATGCTTTACCCCAACATAACACTACATTGTAGAAAACTTGGGCGTGCACCGTCGGGATCAATGTATAAACTCGTTATCCGTCAATGTCGGTGAGTCGTTTGTAGGCGAGTGTCATAGGTTCACAAATGAAACTGGGTGTACGTGAATGAATAGAATACATATACACACACACACCCGCACATATAGACATACTTATGTTCCGCTGCAGTGCGCTTATATACATTGACATAGTCCGGTGGATCCGGCATTGGCTGACCTAATTCTTTGAGTAGTCGTTTCTGATTGGCAAACCATCTCAAGCCGTTCCGCAATAGACCCATTTTGAATGCAGACCCCAATCTACACCGCTCTTATTATTCTCTTTGCCTGATAACCCATCTACTGGAGTTAACCATATTCGTGTACCGTACCAAATGAAGAAAAGTAAACGTGTGCTGGCGGCACACACGTGCACAGCGTATGATGTATGTGTGTTCGTGTGTGTTCGTGTGTGTGTGTGTGTTTGTGTCAGTGTGTGTGTGTGACGTGACTTTAGCGCATACTGCCGTTCACGTCGGGACGGCATTCAAGACGGACGAATCGGTATGGACACTCTTTAACCAATAATATTCAAGGATAGCAACCATTTCATGTAAAGGACTGGTGGACGTTCGTACGTCCCAACCTCCACCAATCCGATAGAATATTGTGCGTACTGATTGTGGGATAAGCAGTATTTATTGGTCTAAATCTAAAATCGGTATGCGATCGAGCGTTAGGCATTGCATTGTCACCACTAAAGCGATTTTGTCAACAACACGTCAACAGCAACATCACAATTCATCGATACGGCCCTATAACAACGAACACAAAAACAACTTCACAACGCAACACCTCAAACAACATAAAACACTTTGACCTAGCCTTGCAATCGAACGTATACATCTTATCGATTCACGATAACCCCTATAACAACGAACACATAAAAAAAACAACATCGAAAACACTTTAACCCGGGCTTGCTTGCAATCGAACGCAAACACTTCATCCATTCACGATACACAAAATAGCACGTAGCACTCATTTGAACCTTGCTTGCAATCAAAGGAAATCCTTATCCAATCACGATACGCTACATAACACATAATACTTGATTTTGTTTGCTATCAACGCAACAACTTATCTATTCATTCATTCCGTGCCTACGTGACGACCTCATTGCTTCCCACTAGACCGCAACTATAACTATGGTCTCTACCTTACAGTTCTCGGAGCTGTCGCTCAACCACAAGTCTACTTCAGGTGACCAAGGCTTGATGGGCATGGATCAATTGCGTGAGCTCGTATATACGGGGAAGATTGAAACTGTAGTTTTGGGGTTCACCGATATATACGGCCGGCTGTGTGGTAAGCGCATCAGTGCTAAATTCTTCATCGCCAACCCCCATACCGAAGCTTGTAATTATCTACTTGCGTGCGATATAGAAATGAATCCCATTCGCGGGTTTGAATTGTTTAATTGGGAAAAGGGTTTCGGAGATTTGAAGTTGGCGCCCTTGGAATCTACGTTAAGAGTGTGTTCTTGGCACGAAAAGACCGCTTTGATTTTGGCGAACGTAAACGATCATCATGACGAACTTTGTCAAGGTATATTGTTGTATGTTTAAAGGGAAATGTTTATGTGTTGCACTCGCTTCCTTATCTGCGCACACGAACAGACAAGAGCAACACAACAAAGAAGACCCACACTGAACTATTCAAGTTTTGTGAGACTAATATACGAGTCATTTACATTCCTGTCTCGGACTTACAGTTGCCCCACGAACCATCTTGATGACTCAGACTGAGACTCTGAAAACCAAATTTGGCGGATTCAAGGCATTCTCCGCATCTGAAATTGAATATTACACCTATTTGCAGTCCTATAGATCTGCACAGGAGGCCAATTATACAAACCTACGATCATCTGCGACGTACGTCTGCGATTATCAGCTGCAACAAGCATCAAGAGAAGAAGAAATCCAGGGCAAGCTTCGTCGCCACTTAGAGCTGTCTGGTGTTCCAATTGAGTGTTCTAAAGCTGAAGCTGGTATATACGTGCATGCTTGATATATATATTTGCGTGTGTGCGTTAGCATTTATGTGTACGGTGAATGTGTAGAACGCTGGTTAATTGGAGCCGGAAGAATACTGTGGCATTGTAGGTGTGTTTATAGATTGGATTGTGCACCCAAGTTAGGTCTATGGTAGGCGACGCTATGAGAGGAAGTGTGGGCGTATTCAGTTGTACTGTGTTCATATTATATGCACGTATACCTAAACCCTAAACCCATCCACTCTGGTTGTGAATGATTGTATCATGGGCGTGGTGGATTGTATGATCTGGTGATGTGATGTTCATGTGTCTGTGTCGTCCTGTAACTGTAGGTGTTGGTCAACATGAACTTAATGTCCAGTACACTGAGATGCTTGACATGGCGGATCGTACTGTGGTGTACAAGCAGTGTCTTAAGGAAGTGGCTGATAAGTTGGGTGTGTCCGTAACGTTTATGGCAAAACCTTCAAATGAGCAATCCGGCTCCAGCTGTCATGTCCACATCTCCATGCTAAAAACGGTACATGTCGTATCCCTCTTTCTTGCATTATGCTTCAACAATATTGTACATCAGTTAGTTTGACGTATGATTGTACAAATATGAATTTGCACAATACATATACATCCACCTCAACCTCTAACATTTCATTTTAAACAGGACGGGACCTCAGCATTCTATGACAAGACAGCTAAATGGAATGGACTTAACGTTACGACCGATTTTGTACATTTTTTGGGTGGTTTGATTAAATTCATTCCCGAATGTATGCCTTTCCTAGCACCTACAGTCAACTCATACAAACGCTACGCCGAGGGTTCATGGGCTCCTACTCGCCTGGCTTGGTGTGCAGATAACCGCACAGCTGGGTTTAGAGTGGTGGGACATGAAGAAGCAACTAGAATTGAGGTAGGACGATTTTGCACACTTTTGAAGTCCATGTCGCGAACAGGGCGGCCCCTAAGTAATCTTACATTTTCGTCTTCTTTCTATTGCTTTGAAGGGTTAGGTAGATCAGATTGACTGTACTGTTCATGCATTGCACTTACGATATATCAATGACGATGTTAATCAGGTCCGTATTCCTGGTGCTGACTGCAATGTGTACCTCTGCTTTGCTGCGATTCTTGCAGCTGGTATGGAGGGTATGCGTATGAAAATTGAGGCACCCCCACAATTCGTCGGTGACGTTTACGCTGCTAAACAGATCCCAGAGATCCCCAAGACATTAGACGAAGCAGTCAACCTCTTTACTCAATCTGCATTCGCCCGGTAAGGTTTCGTTGTGTATATGAGACGTATGTCTATAAATATGTACTGGTTGTGTGCCAGTGTATATGGTTATGACTGAGGGTGTGTTTCCGTGTTCTTATGTATCTAGAAGTTTCCATTAAGTCGTCTCTACAATCGCACACGCGCACACGTGCCTCATGCACTATGAAGTTTCATCTAATCAAACAATCAAACCTATCATATACAGACGGGCTTTTGGAGATATTGTGGTGGATCACTACACACATTTCTACAAAAATGAGATCAAATGTTTCAATGCAGCCGTTACCGATTGGGAAATGAAGCGCTATTTTGAGCGCATCTAGAGTACGCTGGATTTGCAATGGTATACACGTAGTCATTGTCAACTTAACAAACTAAAGTTATGCCTGGTGTAGGTAGTCTTTACTTGAGAACAAGAATAATGTAACTGCTTAATAATGCAACTGCTTGAACAGATTGTTGAAGTAGCACAGCCGTAATAAACTATCGTTTGAAGTAGAACGGTTAGAGCTAAATTCGACTTTTCCTTCCCCAAGCCATAATGACCAGTAACAGACATCTGAATGTATATACCGCATATATTCTACCAGCAGTCGCATTTGTATAAATACATACTTCCGTGCAGATTGCTGAAATTCTCCGAGATGGCGCGCACTGTTTATGTACGCACTATCGTATAGTCAGTCACACATGGTCGGATTGCGGGACGGAACGAGTGTGGGTGTTGGTGTTAATGATAAAGTGAGGTGTGTTGTTGGGGTAATGGTGTGAAGGTGCTGGGATGATGAAACATGGGGTGATCAAGTGTGGTGATGACTTTATGGGATGATGGTGTGATGAAGTGTGGGATGATGGGGTGCGGAAGTAACCGTGTTAGCCATGAAGTGCGAAGAAATGGGAAGCACTGTATATATACATATATATATATGTGTGTGTGTGTGTGTAGTAAGTGTGTGTGTGTGTGTGAGTTTGTGTGTGTGTGTGTGTGTGTGAGCGTGAGTGTGTGAGTGTGAGTGTGAGTGTATGTGTGTATGTGTGTATGTGTGTATGTGTGTGTGTTGTGTGTTTTAAATTTAGAATTAGGCCCTTTATCAGACCCCTTTTTTCACTACTATTCTTATAATCCCGCCTACCACACACACAAACACACAAACACACACACACACACACACACACATTCAAACATACACACATACCCACACACACACTCACACACTCCACTCACATACACTCACACACACTTCTTTGTAAGCCACGTGCACACCTACAATCATCACGTTATAGCCATGTCTAGCAAAATTCATCCTCGCCAGCGTCGCATCGCTGTCTGTGGCTTTCGGGGTGTGGGAAAATCAACTCTGATTATTCAGCTCGTGGAGGGCAGGTTTGTTGAGGACTACCATCCAACTATTGAGAACACATTTCACAAGACAATCAGCTATCAGGGTAGAGAGTATCAAACAGATATCGTAGATACTGCGGGCCAGGTATGTAATGTGTTAAGGAGCTTTGGAGTGGACATTTGTATTATCCATGTTCACTGACGATTGATCATGGTGGGTACTCATCTATTTGTGCATATACATTTTTCCAACACAGGATGAAAGCTCACTCTTTCCAACTAATTGCTCCGTTGGTGTCCATGGTTATATTCTCGTATACTCAATTACTTCAACATCAAGTTTCGAAACGTTGAAAACTATACACGACAAGATTCTCGACAGAATAGGTTCAAATAGGTACGTTTTAGTATAGAAACTGTTTCGTCAGTTCCAACATAATTCCTGTTGCTCCGTCGGTTATGTGGCGTGTTTTGATTTCGAACTATTTTTTAAAGCCTTTTTTCTGATGGGCATGGAACCGAAAGCGAATTCCCATTTTTGCCACAACTCTTCTCAAATTTTGTGCAAATGACGTTTGTTTCGTTTTCTACCCGTGTTCACATTGTTTGTAAATCCCCATCATAGTGTTCCTGTGGTACTTGTGGGTAACAAAACGGATCTTTTCAATGAAAGAAGGGTAGAAATAACAGAAGGACAGAAGCTGGCGGACGAGTGGGGGTGTGCTTTTACAGAGAGCTCAGCAAAGAGTAATCCGAAAGTCAGTAAGTAGCATAAGCATTTTCAAGAGAGGCTATAGCACAAAAGAACACACTATTGTTTATATAATTTGAATGCAAGCCAGTTAACTTGTACGATTTCGTTTAGCTAAAGGTATACATGAAGCTGCGTACAATCAATGCGAATTCAATGCCCAGTGTGTGTTTTTTTTTCGATACCCATCCGCACAGGGCACGTTTTCCTAGTTCTAGCAATAGTATCAGAGCGCATGCCGTTAGTCTGTATTTGTTGTTTATGCACTCTTTCTTTTCGCCGTCCACTAAACCTTATTCCTTGCCCTTTCTTTGAATCTTGAATGTTATAAGCTGAAATTTTCCTTCAACTCATTGCCGAAATTGAGAGAGGATCTGGTAATGTTGAGCCACCGAAGAAGGAGGGTTGTGTAATTCTATAGCAAAATAGTTTGACCGTATGACTTATATAATGAAGTGGAGGAAGGTGCAGCTTGTGAGTAAAAAGAGGAAAACTCCTTAATATGGAAGGGTCTGCTGTAGAAGAAAAGGAAACTCTTTGTCAGTTGGTTTTGTTAAGCATGTTTGCGGGATGTACAAGTTGGTATGAATTGATGTGTTTGTCTGTTATGAAAGATGAATGACAGATATCTTCTTCAACAAGACTGATTGCTGTACATACAAATGCATATTCCAGTTTAATTGGGTGTAATAAATACGCTATATGCCTATGCATACCCTATATATTTCCTTCTCACGGTTTATCTCGCGCCGAGCGTTTACACGTTGGCCATGGATATGGCCAACAGTCGGCTACTACAAACATGCGATTAATCTCTAATAGTTTTGGTATTCTTCCCTTGGTCGTGTCCCTACAAATTCTGTTGTTATTATATGTGTCGACTACACTGTGTTCACTTCCTCCGAGTGAATACTCGACCAGCATTGGGGGAAAATCGGTGGGGTCTAAATATTTTACGAGGTGTTCGTTCATCTCTGAGTGAGTTCGCACAACTTCGTCGTGCAACCCTTCTTTGGCATTGACTCCTGGTCGCACGATAGATGGATCCTGCACGTAAGAAGGACAAACCCACCGTTGTTTGCCGAGTAATATGGCATACCGTCGGGAAGAGTCTCCTGTTAATATACCAAACTCTGAAAGATGACACCAAACACCTTGGTGATGATTGGGATGAGCTCCGGCCGGAAACGGCTGTGATGCAGAACCAGCGGTGTTAGCTATACCAAGATAAGAATAGAGCTCGCCAGAAACCGTGACCCTGAATTCTGTTGGGTGAGCCGTAGGTAGCAACGTCGTTGACTCTGGCGATAATGTGGTTTTCGTCTCGGATATATACTCAGGCAAGACCGTATGGCTAAGTGGACTACAACATTCAGCTGATCTATCGGGTGCTGGTACTTTTAGACAAGGCTTTGTAGGGTTCGTTGACTCCTTTGTAACACTTTGGTCGTAACCACTCCGTTTGGATACTCGATTTTCATCACCTTGAGATACTCTCGAACGTGATGGGTAACAAGACACAATCGCACCACTCATAATCTCTTTACTGAGTTCAGCACACTTTGCATCATTTTCGGATCGTGAAAGACCGAAGGAAACGTTATCAAGGGCTAAAACACCCTCACTTAAAGTACTCAGTTGGATCTGCTTGTGTAGCATGAGCTTCGTTTTACGCTCTAGACTGTCTCGCCGCCCTGGCCCTAGCCACCGATATAAAATTTTGTTACTACTCTTGTGCGCTAGGCTATCTATTCTCTCATCATCAAGCACTGCATCTAACGATGTTGGTCGGTGGGTTGGGGCGACTTGAGCAGGACTAGACCGGTGCAATGCCACCGATTCTTCCACACTCGCTACAACCGTATTGGGCGACCGTGATCCTACGCCGACGCCATCGCTTCCACCATCTTTCGATACGTCCAAGTCGATTCTCTTCACAGTTTTCGAACATTCACTGTATGACATGAAATACTTGATTGCCGTCTCCAGATGAACCACTCTTCCCGTAAGGTTATCAAGATATATAAAATCGAACTCCCCCAACGTACTTTTCCCGCCCTTCTTACCTTTCCCACTGCCAGCATCAAACACTTGTAGATTCCGACTAACCATGGTATACTGAGCATCCGTTAAAATGAAAAACTCTATTAATCTCTCGTACAAGATACCAAGGCGATGTGACTGATTGGGGTTATCTAGAATATGGTGATGCAGAGGTGACGGATTCGCATCGAGATGGAGAAGACGTTCACGGCGTGCAGGGGTCAGAGGAAAATTACAACCCTCACAGTCAATTATTGAATGTTTTGAGGAATAATCAGAATTGTGGTGTTGGAATGGGGAAAACGATGCTCTAGACGAAGATAACGGTGGAACGGCACAATCATTTGTAGAATCATTGGTTCCTCGGCCGCCACTCCCATCTCCATAGGCCGAGTGCGAACAGTAATTTTCACAACTTCGATCAGGCGTAACGTCAGGCAAATACTCATAGTATCTAGTTTTGAGCGCATTAAAACTTTTGCAACTGTCACATACTTGCTTGTTGCCAATATCAGTGACAGAAGCTACACCCACTGTCCCGTTGACTTCACGATTAGAAGCTTGACCACAAGAAGTAAGCATAACCTGACTTCTTTCTATTCCTATCCTATTTGCTGCACTGAACCCCTCACAATTTTTAACCAATGGCAAAGCATGTGCTTCACCATGATAGCACATTATTAGATTAGCATGACAAGCCCAGCCAAACGCACGCACTAAGGGATCTTTCAAGTCTGCCAACCATATCTCGCGCTCGTTTAAGACACGCATAGTGTCCTATTCCAAGTATTCACACGACCTCCCTCAGCCTGGTCACCTCAACGTAAGCATATTCACTAATTCGAAGACCGTCAATATAGTATTTCTACGACTGGCAAGCGATCGATTTTTTTTGGATCCCTTCATTGTTGTGAAGACACGATGCCCTGACCTTTTATATCCGACACAGTCTCTTAGATACACACAAGACAAGTGTGTCACGCAAAGTGTCAGCAATGATCGTACACACCGACACGACAGACACAAGTTCAACGCGGCTTATTAAGTGAGAAAGCGAGTGAGTGAGTTGTGTTTGTGTTTGTGTTTGTGTGTTTGTGTGTTTGTGTGTTTGTGTTTGTGTTTGTGTGTTTGTGTTTGTGTTTGTGTCGGTGTTTGTGTGTGTGTGTGTGTGTGTGTGCTTTAAATGCGCTTCCGCATGTGCATTTGCAATTTTCGGCCATTTCGGGCCATTTTGATCCAATTTCGATCCCATTTCGGTCCCATTTAGAGCCATTTTGGGTCAATTCGGCAATTTTGATCTTATTTTGGTGCCAGTTCGGCAGATTTCGGCTTTTTTTTCCGTTTCCATTTCTACTGGTCATGAGGTCACATCGTGCTAGTATACTGAACTTTATATAGTACAATTAACGAGACATACTACTCCGCCTCAGTCCCGTTCGGCGCTCTTGTGCGGACAGATTTGGACGTCTTTAGCCAATCAAATATGCTTTTGTATTAAGTGGACATGGCCTGCTATTTTTATTGGTGAATACACGCTGTTGGAAATAAATTGAAGAGTTTTTATATCAATCTACCTACTTCATATTTATGTACTTTACTCTCTATAGTATTCTAAACCGAAAACTAATAAACGTACTCGCACGCCGGACGAGAGGAATGCACACGAACCGATGCCCTTTCGTTACATTTGCGCCTCCTTATTTCGGACCCATTCTGTCCTATCCTCAGGTGCAACCTCAAGTTCATCTATAAAACCTTTATTAAAAATGACGTCATGTCTTGAAAAATGCACCTATGACCTCCAAATCATCGTTACGTTGAATCCGACATTTTCACGTCACACAAGACAGTCAGACTGACTGACTGACAAACCGACAGACAGACAGACAGACAGACAGACAGACAGACAGACAGACAGACACACACACACACACACACACACACACACACAGACACAAAGGCAAATGCAAACGCAAACGCAAACGCAAACGCAAACGCAAAAACGCACACACACACACACACACACACACACACACACACACACACACACACACATTCGTTCCCCTCTTTGTGCCCTCTTCTGTCATCGTACTTTCCCCCCCCCCCCAAAACCTCCCCCCTGCGCCGTCCTTCCGTGCCTCTCTCTCTCTCTCTCTCTGTCCACTCTTCTGTCGCCCACTCACTCGCTGGATGGCTATGCTTGCTCGGACGTGACTAACAAACTGACTGGTGTCGTTGTGCTTGCGTGCTTTGCGTGCTTTGCGTGTGTGGTGTGGTGGTAGTGGTGGTAATGGTGGTGGTATGTTTCCCGTTGTGCTTTTGTCTTTGCTTGGTTGCTTGCTTGCTTGCTTGCTTGCTTACAGACAGACAGACAGACAGACTGACTGACAGACAGACTGACTGACAAAGCAGTCCGTTTGTTCCTTCGTTTCCTTCGTTTCCTTCCTTTCCTTCTTTGACCTCACCTCGGCCGGTGCCGGGCGGGTCGTCTATGACACTCACTCACTCACTCACTCACTGTGATGGATGTGTGTGTGTTTTTTTTTTTGTGCGTGCGTGTGTGTGTGTGTGTGTGTGTGTGTGTGCGTGTGTGTGTGTGTGTTATGTTGTGTTATGTGTTGTGTTGTGTGTGTTGAGAAGAGAGAGAGAGAGAGAGAGAGAGAGCCGCGGTTATCCAGAAATGGCAGTATACATACCTTAATACGTACGGTGTTGCCCGGGCAAGTCGAGCCGTATTTAGGTTAGACACTGCTCTCTCCGTTGTGTGACATGACTGACACGCACAGTTAAGTGAGTTAGTAGTTACATACAATACACACATACTTACACGGACATACACTCATACTTACACTCTCATACTTACACTCACATAAGGACGAGCGCGCGCGTACAGTTGGTTAGGTCTTAACATACTGACTGGCATAGATAAGAGTCATACACACTTGGTTGGGTCTTGACATGCACGCATATTTGAGTCTTTCCATACATTGTGCTTGCTTACACACACAATACGCAGCGCAACTACTGACTGACCACCTCCCACTGGCCTTTTCTCTCTACCTTTAACTTTCATGCACACGCACTTTCGCATAGCGTAACTACGACTGACTACCTCCCATTGGCCTCTCCTCTCTCCTTGCGTGTGTTGCGCGTGTCTCGTCATTCCCCCTCGTACGACGTACCCCTACTGCTATTCGTGTGTGCATTGATGTAGTGGGAATTCGCTGGCGACTGCAAAACGTCTTTCTTTCCCGTACACTCTTACATCTCCCAAACCTGCACTTCTGTTTCACTCTTTCAATATGGACGATGAAGAAGTAGAGTACAATTTGGGCGGTCCTAACAGCCCCACGGATAGCGTCACACCTTCCAGTCTCGATGGATCTGTCGAACGCAAAACTGGAGGGAGAAGAAAGATTCCTATCGAATTTATTGAAGATAAGAGTAGGAGACATATTACTTTCAGGTACGAGTGCATAAAATTTGTGTTTCTATTTTAAGCCACATGTACTTATGCTTATTATGTTCTGTAACGGTGTCGTTCAATCCAATGCCAATTTTTTTTCAAGTTGCTCTCAAGGTAATCGATCATGTTGGTGACGGCAAAGTTTACGTCTCGTTTTGCGCTATTTTCTCTTATACTCGGGCGCACGTTTTGCAAATGCCATATTATTCGCTCCGTGTTCTTTGTACGGTTCATACTATCGTGCTTTATTGGCATTCCTGCACTTCTGCCAGCTGCACAATTATTGTTTCATATCCTTCTTGTTTTGTGTGTCAAATTTCGAGATAATGAAGACATGGTGAACTCGTTTCTTGTGTAATCAAGATGTGGTAAGAACATAGTTAAAAAGGGGGTTAAAAGGATGGGCGTGTGCGTCGTCCACTATTTTTGAATAGTGTGCTCACAGTGTGAAGTTGTCCAGCACCTGCCTAGTTGGAATATCCATGCCTGTATGGGCTTGTTCTCCATTTATCCTTTTTGCATGGGCATTCCTCAATTTATTCCTTCATGTTTACAGCAAGAGAAAAGCTGGCATCATGAAGAAAGCATACGAACTCAGTACGCTCACAGGGACGCAAGTATTGCTTTTGGTTGCATCTGAAACTGGCCACGTGTACACGTTCGCCACGCCAAAGCTGCAACCATTAATCACAAAACCAGAGGGAAAGAATCTCATTCAAGCGTGTCTCAACGCTCCTGACATGTTGAATGTAGAGGTACTTCGTTGTTTGTTGTCATCAGTGTGGTGTGTATATTAGACGAGTCTTTCGTTGTGCGTACTCGTTCGGCTTGGCAAATGCTTTAAGAAATATAGTGGTTACTAAGTTTGTTTTTTATTGAATGTGTACATCCACCATGTAGTCCACAAATTGACCGTCACTGTGTGTTCATGCGCGGTTTCTCATTTGTGGCACAATAAGCTGTTCACATCTCACACCAACCACACCCAACACTTATGCAAATCCCAACAGTACCCGCCCGGACCTGCGCCATCGGATTACCTACCTCAGCAAGCTGCTGTTGGGTCGTACGTTCCGGGGGATCTGTCTCAAATGCCTGGTCAACCGCAGCAACATCTGGGTGATGGATCAGCCTTCCCATCGTATCCCTCCGCTTCTTTTGCGCCAGCCGATGCGTTTGGTCACGACCCGTCCACTTATCCAATTGGTCCGGAGAACCCCCCATAGAACGTGTTGTCACATAAATTGTGAAAACTGTTGATATTCATATATTTGGACGTCCGTGGTAAACACATTCTTCTCGGTCTAACACGTAACCCAAGTAATACATCACTTCGTTACTCGCGTACTATCCGACGTTCGATTGTCTGTACCAAGGAGTTACGTTTTGGCTATACTCGAATGATCGCAATGTAATGTGTGCTTCACCGAGGCTCAATCCATTCATATCCATACACTCTACGCCCCCTTTTCCAGCGAACTGTACATACTTTATTATATATCTTAGCTGATCTCACATTCGACCAGTCCAATATTTTGGATTTATGAGAAAGCACTAATAAATTATACCAATATTACACAGTTATGAGCAACGGCATATTGCTGACTTGTTCTTTGTGGATACGAAAGGGGGCACCTGCACTACAAATCGTACATTGCAATATTAATTTCGTGCCTGTGATCTTACGTCCTTGACCAGACCGCTTGTTTTTTTTGTGTTGAAACTATTCTCCCTGTTATATGTTCCAACGTTGTGTGACAGTATAGACAATCTGCATTGGATTCTTATACTAACATTGAGTAGTCTGCCGATATTCAGTACACTGTAACACTAAACCCTAGTACAGAACACAGTTGCTTCATTTCTGTGTTCGTGCAACAACTAATGGGTGGCCGATTATATATTATTGTGGAGTGTGCTGTTGGAAGAAGCGAAGAACAATCAACTACTGTAGATAAACCAGACAACCAGATACTTGCATACCAGCCAACTGGGTGCAAAAATTATTTTATTAAAGATACAGCTTGCCATTACATTACATTTACTGCCATACAAAGTATCAAGAGCAACGAGCATACTAACTTTAATATACATATACACTAGGTTTTACTTATTCGCGTTCTTGATGGCTTCACTAAATAATTAAACGATGAGAGAGCAACATCAAAATGGTTGTTTCTGTCGCACTGAATCAATCTGTATGGCCTGTTAGTCGGTGCCCTACATAACAGTCTACCATCCCTACCTACAAACACAACCTACAGGTATGATGGATATTGCCTAGCTAAATATTTAAGAATGGTACAAACCGAGAGTAAGAGATTGTCACGAAGATACAGTATGACTACGAGGTGATAAACAGATTGCTGTCTTCCTTACAGTCCTAACTCCTAATTGTCGACGAAATAGGGAAGAAGTATGGGTTGGCATTGGAAGTTGGATCCTCTTCGCTGAACTTAGCATCGGACATGCACGGTGGCGAGTCTTTATGTTTTCAAGTGTAGAACAATCTTCTATTTCTGGCCATTGTACGGTTTACGCTGTGTGATATTGATTTGCAGTGAATATTGAATGGCTTTGATTGCGTTCATTAGCCAATGTAAAACGATGCATGCACTCCATAGCGTTGCATGAGTAAAGTAAAGAAAAACACATCTGTTCTTACCGTCGGGCTAGTTTTCGTATTATTAGGACACCAACGAGTAGAAATAGTACAGCGCCAATTACAATGGAAAATGTGTTGTCTGGCAATACCCTTGGAGAATCGAATTGGCTATAATGAAGAAAATGAGAGTACGGTCATATAGTTACTACATCTGCCAACGGTGTGTGTACGCCTGAAACTAAGCGGATTCTTAACATACGACATTATGCGCAAGTCATTAAACGCAGTCAAGTATAAACCCGGATTTTGGGTACTTCCTAACGACAACTTCTTGGATGACCAGAACTCAACCAAGAAAATCGACGCTACAAACAGTGCGCACATCAAAATAAATACGTGATAGAACTGCGTTCAAGTGCAACGGGGTGAAAGAAGACAAATCATTCACACAACAGATGGTAAAGGAGGCATCAACCACATATTCTGTTTATCAAACAACATCTAGCGTTTAGAAGTATCATCCAAACTGCTACAAACACGTGTGTAGAAAAATGAATATATGTCAGATATATTGATTTTCATCCGAGGCCTACCTCTCTTGAAAAGCATTGCCTAATACTAAGTGCTCTTTCCGATTGTTTATAGCCAACAACAGCATTGCGCCCAATGTCCATTGCATCTCAACCCCATTTAACCGACTTACAGCCTTAAGGGGATATGTCTTTGGAAACCTGTGAAAGGTGGGCGAACGACAAAATATTAAGTGGTAATGCATCTCAACTAGTAAGCATTTTTATCGTGTGTTAAAATGCCAATATATATACTTTTTCCACACAGACAATACCTATGTCCTTGATGGAAAGTGGTTGTTACCCAGGCAGATTTAAAGCACTGGATTTTAATCCTATTAATCTCGACCGATGGAGGAAAATAGCCTAGACGACGATCAATGTGAAAGTCGAAACGCATGAGAGGTTGAACAATTTCGATCGTTGGGGTTGGGATATATTTTTGATCCATTGTACAAAATCCGAATGGCGTCGACTATATTTGTGTATTGTTGAGACACTATAATTTAAAACACTGAAGCGCGAATAAGAAACGTACATACCATTCTCAAATCTTTCCTGGAGTGTAGACCACGGGGTTGAGCAGAATGCCTGCGATGTATCCTCAAAATCAGTACTATTGTACAGGAGATCGGCTGGGTGATTGTGATGGTCCAAAGATACAAATTTCAAAAATATTTGAATAAGTCAAATTATAAGCCGGAACATTAAACAAGATATATTCAGAAGGCAGGGTGTAAAACTGCTAGTAGGTATAAACTAGTCGTTGACATATTTCGTGGATACTGATACTTGCTTCACAGCATCCAAACACACCATTCAGTATACGTATACAAGCATATACTCAAATATGCTGTATACAGACGCGTGTACCTTGTTTGAATATAGACTTTAGAGTGTACCAGAATTCACTCAAACCAAGAAATTCGACTCTTTGGAAATCGATCTGAGGCTGATTCACATCATTGAACGCACAGTACAGATCAGCAGCGCATTTACTCGAAATGTTCAGCAGTGGTTGTAGTGCACTCTGACAACTGTGGAAATCTCCAGTACCCCTCAATGTACATGTCTGCATGTGGTAGTATATACATCTATAAATGGATAGGTTTGACTATACATCTACACGGGTGTATAGTATAAAACAGTTACACGGCATTATGTAATCACATATATGTTCTATCTACATATGTCGAAATGTAAAATAAATGCAATAGTAAGGCAACAAAAAATCATTATTTCATGTTCAACAAATATTTACGAACTTCACAGACCTCCATTTCCTCCGTCAGGCCCACAGGCAAGCACGGGTCATTGACAGTGGGAACTGTCTTCTTATCAAGGCTCACGTTTGCTACTATCGTCGGCATGGTAGAGTTTACATCTAATCGATTTGTTGTGAGGTTTGTAGATGAGCGTTGGACATCCTTATCATGTGGTGAGAGCTGGTCACCCATAGTACTTGTGGTAACAATAGTAGACGCCATGCTGACATCTGTATTAGCGCTAATAACCTGAGACTGCGCTTGATGCGTAAGTGATTCTGTACTTTTCGTGTAAACCGTGATGCTTTCTGTTCGGACCTTTGCTTTCTGTATTGCTATCTCATTTTCCTCTAAAAGACCTTCAAGGTAACGATCCCGCACAATATTCGCTCCAAACCCTAAATATGTTGTCGCATATAGCTGTCCAATAGAAGTGAGTGTCGATATGACTCGATATATTAATATCACATGCCTGCCATAACTATCTATATATAGTGTACATATCAAGTCCATGGGTACCAAGCACATACACGGTGTAAATGTAAAGCTATATTTAATGTTTAATACACTCAAATACATAAATATTTATAAGTTGACATCCATCACGGGTGCTCTCACGAACGTACACATGGGATTTGTGCTGATACATAAAATACCATATAGTGAGCGTCACCGAAATGCAGATCCATCACTGTGCTCTTTGGAGTAGTAGCAGATGTCTTGACGTTCGTGTGTGCACTATGTTGTGAAGGAATCTCGAATGCAATCTACGCACATGATCAAAAAGAAGACTGGCGTGAGCAAGAAGTTCATACGGATGATATTGTTATCGTGTCAATAAGCTACTTTGATGAACTGCAAAGGATCTATGTGTACATAGAGATTCGCAGCGCAATCCAGTCAACCCAGTATATAAAGGGTGTAAATGATATATTTGTTGGCAAGTAATTTAATAGACTTGTAGACAGTGCAATAGCATTAAGACAATGGTTCAAAATTGTATTGGTTCGTGCTGTGTTTATGGAATTGACACATGGTGAATACACACTAACATGCATGCATAATCGGTGGTTGACCTGAGATGAAGCGCCACCCATATCAACTACACCGATTGTGGATTTCCTCGGTCCCCCATGTGTTTGAAGATTGCCGGTTAGTGTGTTGGCTGTCACCCAAGCATACATCGCCTACATTTATAGGGTCGTTTGTCATACTGAACGTGAGTAAACCTGTGATGACTCAACACGCACATACGTAATTATTACACTGGTATATATATGTAAGCAACCAAAACGTACAACTACCTCCTCCTGGCCGGAAATAATGCGCATGTTTCCCAGTTTAAAGTCGAAGGAATAATCCAAAGGTATCCTTGTTGTGATGTCATTGATCATTTGTTCCTGATGTTCGCTAGTAAGCAACCGAAGACCAGCAGTAGCCAATATGTACAAAGGAGTTGTCGAATGTTGGCTTTTCGGCACATGCTTGGCAGCGAAGTCTAACAGGGGTACCAATGACACAAACGCATTGCTGATATCGTTTTCATATGATGACAATCCTGCGAGTGTATTGGAGTTTGTGTCTTTGTAAGTGTATCTGATTGTTGCATGCTCGTGTTCGCATGCGTGTCTGAGACGTATGTGCTCATGTACACTAGTGACTTCCACTGCAACATGTGTTAAACCAGAAAATTTGTCGTCGATACACAAACACAAAGAGACGCTTACAGTGACTATGTCAATTACGTACCTCGATACAACATAAGAATACACCTATATAGTACCACATATATATATCTCACTACCAACACATGCACACATTGCTAAGCATTGGAACATATGGTCTCACTCTAACCTGGTCCAATTTTCATGACAAGCCCATTGCCCTCGTTGTCTTTCGATTCCGTGATATTCAAGAAGCTTTGCGATGAATAATCAGAAGTCGGACTATCTGGCCATTCGTATACATACAACCGTGACCCACTGCTTCCCGCATCTATCAAAAGCCCATATTGCACATTCGACTATGTATGTGATAGTATGTGAATCGCACTGGTAAGTTACGCTTCTATATACAGACTAGACATATCTTTTACGTTGGAAGTAAATATTCTAACAGCATACCTTTACTTTCCAGTTTGCATGGGTGGAGTAGTCGAAGACAATAGATGTGTCAGCCATACTAGAGACGAAAAAAATAGAGAACCAATGTAAACAACTCATAAAAACCAACGCTGCCAGTAACATTGCCCACCGTTTGGGAACCGATAAAGGCAACCAAAGCATCCATCGTTGCCATGGTGACTGGCCACGTACGAGGGGCAATTGGGCAAGGTTGATGTATGATGATGTACTCGGGGAAGGAATTTTTATGCTGACATCATTTGTATCAGTATCCCCATTCACTCGGTAATTGTTTTCTACACTCTCGATTGATTTGTTGCGCCTTGGACTTAGAGTTCGATCCACATCTGCCTGTGAAGCCATTGCGCCTCTGGTCCATAAACTGCTGTTTTGCCTAGTGGGTCGACCAAGAGACCCGCTGCTTGCGGATGCGATTCCTTTGATTACGTGAACGTATGTATGTGTGCAATTGTGTGAGCAGTTCCATTTTTTTTTATGTACCACTACACGTGCCAGCATGCGTACTTGTAGTATAAAAGTGTTAATGTTGCTGTGTTCTTGTATGCGTACGTGTGCATATGGCGATGCACGCGTTTTAGCTATTGCGTATGCAAAACAGTAAACTTGATTGTAAGTAACGCTGTGGAGGAGCATATTACGTTGTTGCGTGTATAAGTACACATATTGTGCTGTGACACACGCGAGGGGCGCCTGTGTGTGGGCGAAGAACTACGAAGACCTCCACGCACTTTCGCAGAGCTTTTATGCCCATGAAAACACCAATCACAAATATGTACGCACCTAGTACGGATCTCTGAAGAGCTTGATAATTGTTACCAACAGATACATCATGGAAGTTTATGTACGACCTGGAATTTGTTTGTGGTACTGTTAAACTATTTCTGTCTCTCTCGACATGCGACACCAATCCGCGTGTGTCTACTGGTATATGCTGAGCAGAAGCTATTCCTTGAGTGTTCAAGGACAGCAGGGTATTCGAGCGTTCATCTAAAATTTCAGTTGTAGCGTTGTGGGTGAATACGAGCATACGCATGGACATGTGTGTGTATGATTGCAAGCATGATTACGGCT
This sequence comes from Creolimax fragrantissima, assembly GCA_033442365.1. NCBI lineage: Eukaryota > Ichthyosporea > Ichthyophonida > Creolimax > Creolimax fragrantissima. The sequence goes on along the minus strand of JAWQFL010000020.1, from coordinate 1,072,934 downwards.
CCTTACAGTTTATAGCTGCTTTATGAATCAAGGAAACGATCGTTATATACATACAAGTTTTCAAACCCAGAGCTGGATGTGAATACGTTATGCTAATATGCATAGACAATTGATCTTACCAGATGGACTGTTCACAACTTCTCTTGGTGAACTTTGTCCAAATGACGGCACTGAGTACGGATTTCGTCGCATTGAGAAACAAAAAACCGAAGCACAGGTCCTAAAAAAAACACCATGCAGATTGAGTATGAATCATGATGTGAATGAAACGCAACATAAAATTTTGTGGTTCGCAAAATGTTGTGTTTGTGCGGCATATCCATACCAAAAACTGTTTCAACTGTAGTTCCGAAATGATGCCGAAATTTGAAGTTCCATTTTAGCAGCCTGATTCTAGAACGTTTACTGAGAATGTGGACTTGGTGTTCATGTGTTTTTCATCTACTGTGTATGTCTCTACCTATGTATGCATCACACATAAAATTCTACATGCACGAATTCATTAGGTATTCGTTTCAATGTTTGTACTTACGTGTATGTAAGTGAGCATAAACGGTTGCAACGTGTACACATGCACGACTACGCACAACAATGTGTCAAGTCTCTCTTTTTTTCTTCACTGGCAATATCTCTTTCTCTTTTATTCACGTGCAATGTCTCTCTCGCATACTGTTACACACAAACACTAACTCACCCACGCTAATATACACGTCCAGGCCAAGCACACGCACTCACTCGCTCCCTTTTTTTCCTCTTCACTGGCAATGTCTCTCTTTTTTTCTTCACGGGTGATATCTCTCTCGAATACCAACTTCCCACGCTCATATACACGTCTAAGGTCAGGTACACTCACACTCCCTCACTTACCAAGTGTGTGTGTGTGTGTGTGTGTGTGTGTGTGTGTGTGTGTGTGTGTGTGTGTGTGTGTGTGTGTGTGTGTGTGTGTGTGTGTGTGTGTGTGTGTGTGTGTGTGTGTGTGTGTATGTGTGTGTGTGTGTGTGTGTGTGTGTGTGTGTGCGTGTACGTGCGTGTGTGGTCGTGTGCTTAGTAACAGAGCCCAACAGTTGTCTTACCGCACCGACCAATCGGATCGCTCGGTACCAAAACACTTTCAAACGCACATATGAACGCGAACGGAGGCCTTCCGCGGCATCACTCGCCGTTCGTACCCTCTATCTCATCTCAGTATAGGCTTTCCCTTACATAAAGGCACGTACAGTGACCGGTGGTGGGGTGTAATGTTACCTACGTCTTCCGTTCGTGGCTCTCTGTATGTTCTCTTCGAAAGAAAAAAAGTCAAGTGAACTCCGTTCGTTGAATACTTTACGTGTATCGGCCAGATAGATCCGCTCTTGGTTCTCTCTACATTCTCGTCGAAAGAACGAAGTCAATTGAACCCGATTCGTTGGATACTCTACATTTATCGGGCCGATCGAAGCTGATCTCAGTTCCTCTACCACGGCTTGATAGTACGGTCATTGTAGGTCTTCGAGATAGTGTCTAGATTAGTGCTTTGGCTTGAACAAAATAGAACAAGTCTTTTTCTTTGACGATCCGTCACCAGCCACGAGTAGTAGACACTGCACTATATAAACTCACCCATCCACCGATGTAGATGTCTTTTCCAAAATGAAACATCGCTGACTTCCACGGAGAGCAAGTATGTGCGAGATCGATAAAGTACAAAGCATCAGATTGGTCTATAATTTGAGCGGTGAGTGGGTTCGTCTGTGTGTGTAAATGCAATCTGTGATTCTACATTTCAGTTATGAAGTGGATAAATTTTGACTGTAGATTGAGTGATAGAAAAGTCAATGCAACAGTAGCGGCTTTTCTGCACTTTAAGAAGAAAATGTATCGTTGAAGTCTATGACGTACTTTGTTTTTCTGTATTAACAATCTCAGAATATCTTCGGTTTCTGTATCTTCTATCAGTTCATATATTCGTATTCTAATCAATTCTTCACATCGCTGATTTCGTACTGCATGTTGAAAACACTCAGAAATGTACATTATATGTTGTAAGATTGTCAATCTCAGAGATACTTTTGCTATTTGAAGACTGTTTAGACTGGGGAAGCGAAGGTTAGATACGTCTGGTAGATACACTTACTATTAGTGAATGCATGTGTAGGAAAGTTTGTACCTATTTAAAGGTAATTGTGGTATGTTTATGCATGCAGAAATAGCTGTACCAGCAAGCATTGGTGTACTAGAACTTTGTAGTAATCTGCAACTTTGATTCTTCTATTTCCCTTTGCCCATGTTTCATGTCCTCAGGACTGCAACAAAACGTGCGTTAGTATATGTTATGGACGGAAATTTTGTAAAGAGATCATGTTGCTAAATGACGAGGACATAGTAGAACTCGAACGAAAGTTTGGTCATGGGCTGACACGTGCTGACATAGTACAGCGCTTGTCTTCCGTTGACGGTCTAAAACAGCTCAGGTGTAGCGTGCATAGTCGCATTTTATAGACCACTTACCAAAATGAATGCATGTGTGCGGTTTAAAGTCTTGCACTTCCAAAGAACTCAAGCGTACTCTCTCTACAAGTATTGACATCCACTAAACAGTTAGCGTGCAATCATATTACGGTATATATCAACTGACCTTTGTCTTCACGCGTGGTGACTCTTTCTTATGGACCTTGAAATACAGTCAGGCACAGTTGAGAGATACGGTCAAAGTGCTACAGTATCGACTACAAAGGACGATTCTAGTAAGTAAGAATATAAACTTAAGGTGTAGATGATTCGTGCATTCAACTGCGTTCACAAAGAAAAAAAACCACAATCTATGCATAACTAGATATAGCTATACTAGACAGGTTTACATATCACGAAGTATAAATCAGTGTGTGAACAACGTCAGCGATAATGGTTAGTTTACATGCACACGTGTTGTTTCTCCTTATCGACGCAAGTTTGCTAATGTAGAGTTTAGTTCATAGACGTTGAGATTGATACAAACTTTGAAACTCTTACAGTTGTCTGGTAAGAAGAACGTGCTGGTTCAGCGCATAGCTCGACTTCTCTTAAACAAGCCATCCTCAGACGTTGATAGCTCATCTATTAATGCTGTCGTAAGTACTGGCGAGGGCACCGTACCTTGCACTGCGCAAGCTACACTTGTATTGAAAAACTTGAACGACACGGTCGCCCGTCTACCAATCCAAGTTTCGACGTAAGTATCAATGAGCACGCTTCTCACATAGTTTCTTTTGCTTGTTTTTAATATCGGGCTAATAGCATTTAGATACTGTCACATATGGCTATGTTTGATATTTTGTACGGTGTATGATGATCATAGCACGGGCAATGACGACCATGGTGAGGTTAAGGGTACAGAACCAGCAACGGTGCCACTGTGTAGCCCGCTTCAACATCACTTGGACACAACACGCTCTCCACTGTGCGTACAATTGGGTGTGGTGGCACTCATACCCTTTGGTTGTGGAGTAAGCGATGGAGGCTGTACTAGGTATACTGTTTACCCCTTGCTTCGTATGGGCTGCCTCACTCACTTTCATTTTACCAGAACCTGAGCGTACTAACTGTTCACACACGTTTCAACTTTCTTCTCTCGATAATAGAGGAGCATTTGAGTTACCCTCATTGCATCAAGGCGATGACAAGCTGCATGTTAGCAGTGCAAGGTATGCATCAATTTCATCTAAAATCACCCGACTTTGGACGAATACAGAATGTGAATTATATTATTTTCGAAATTTGAGTCTATATTGTTGGTTTCAGATCGAATTGCTATAATCAAAAGTCGTACTTTGCAGAACAATCTTTTTTTTTATAACTGACATACATGAGCAGATTTCACGCGCGGCTAATTCCTCCACATACTTCAAAATCGTCTGATTATTGTCAACCACGCTGGAGTGATGGATTTCGTTTGTTCATCCATGGAGAGGAGGTCCCCCATCCGAAGACAATGCCCGTACGTGAGCAAATGTAAAAGTTCACTCGGATGCTCAACGCATGCCTCTGTTTGCTTTCTCTTCTTGTGCTCTATGATTTCTGATATTGGATACACTGCGAGCACGACTTCACACAGATACATTTAATACCTGCACCATCCTGTGCATCGACATTCAGTTCATCCAACAAGTTGTATAACACAGAACCTTGCCCATTAACAAGGTTGAACCATTTTCTGATGTTTTTATGTTCTTTTGTTTCAACCATTGGGTATTGGGTAGAGCAAATCAAGAAAACGAAAAGCGAAGGATAGTGATGGTGAAAAACGGTCTGTTACTTGCGAGACTTTGGATATCACATCGTTTGTTCAACAATCGCATATCCATACCAATCACTCCTCTACGAATACTAGCCCAGACAAAATGTCTTCTGCGAAATCTGATACGGAGGGATATGAGATTGGAGCGGGAGATGCCGATTGTGTAGAGGTCGAATTTTATCAGCCTGTGCATAGGTGTGAACAAGTCAACTTTGTAATCTCATATTATAGAGAGAGGTTCATATTTTATGTATGAAATGTTCTCGCTAGAGATGACTATATTCTCTTCCTTCTTCTACCTGCGCAACTCCTCTAACAATAATTTGCATCTATGTAATGGTTAAGGGTTACATTGTCCACGACTGTCAAAGACTTTGCTCTCGAAACAGGTGGACATCTACTCATTGAAGCTGTAAGAGAGCGTACAGATACCGAGGTGAGCACGTATGGGCGCTCTTTTCGTGGTGCAAAATAAGCAATAGTTCTATTATTATTATTTGACTTGGTCATTCTGTTTATACTATTGTTTGTTCCGATAGTTACGCGATTTACTGACGGCTCAAACTTTCAGCCGCGACAGCTATCCTGGCAAACAGATTGCACACACGCCAACAAATGGAGCGTCCGGCTTTGGTATGGATGTTATTTCAATGTGTACGCTAAGATACGTGTATATTCATTGAGAAAATCTTTATGATGTTGATTGCATGCCTCTAGTTGTCCTATATAATGTAAGCATTCATGCTTCTTTGCGGTTTGAACACAATACACTGTTCCAATCTAAACCAACTCCGATCGTTCACTGTCACACGGCCCAACAAATGTACATGAAGAATAGAATACGTAAATATGCCCATACTTGACGTCAAACTGTATCCCGTGCTTTACTCGTCTTTATGTACTAGATAACGACGGGTGTGAGATGATTGCGACAAATACGCCATTGACAGGTACTTCCCTCACAAAATGTGCAATCACTTTTAAACAAATGACAGTGCCTGTGAAAGGGAAGAATTGCGCACACACACAATTCTTTGACTTAAAGGTACGAAATCGTGTCTACGATAATCTGGTGAGTTAGACATAAGCAGTTGCATAGTTTTAGGGTATATTGAGCTGTTTCTGCTGTCTGTGTGTTTGCATTGATTTGTCCTCGCATATTTTCCTTATATTGGTCTGAGCACTTCATTTTCTTAGTCTACTTTGTATGTCGCTCAGTAGTGATCATATTTGTCATTGTACTAGTGATACCAAATCACTCTTTCCCAACACACTTAAACGTAATGTAGGTGTATGTACGGTTGTGTACTCGCCTTGGGTTGTGGGAATGCGCTGTGTGTATGTCACCCTGTCCCTTTGAGGTATGTCGTGTGCACAATATGGAGTTTACCCGTTTCTTCCTTTGGTTATTCCGCCAAGTTTTTCTTGACTTCTCCTCCCAATCCTACCTGCAACTATCCATATCCTATACTCCGCGAATTATGCGTATGTGCAACTAGGACCTGCGGATAGGTGCGAATGTATTTGCATTGCTCAACCCGAATATGATAGATAAAGATGACTGCGATGTTAAACAACTGAATCAATCTCTCAATGATACGAACGCAAGCATGGCGAACAATGCGATGGTTGTAATAGATGATGACTGAAGTAGCTATATCAACAAACTTGTATACAAAGAGCTAGATGTATGGGTCGTCCATATAAATGTACAAGGGATGGATTATACTAATACAGTGAATGAAATGGATAGGACACCGGAATTATACGACTGTTACTTGTACAATCGTTGCTTTCGTGTGAACCATTTTTATATCGGTTTCGGGTGACTAAAATAACAAGAGTATAAGAAATTGTCTAGATATACACTTTTGACATTGTAACAGCTATGATTGTTAGTAGAGTGGCTGCAGTTGATTGCCAAGTCCATGGTGTTCACATGGCTCTAGTACTTTACTTCTTCAGTATACTCATGGCACGTACATCAGATTGGCAGATATATTCCACTTTCCGATGTTTGGAGAAGGGAGTAATACACTGATTGTTTGTTGCCAAGTTTGCATATGTTGTAGTTTGCCGAAAGTCTATGTAAGCTGTAATGAGGCAGGCAGACACTTCCGAAATGCAGCTTTAGCACATAGTCCACTAAACCATATTTGATAGTTGAAGCGTCAGTGTAGAGAAAATCGCAATCTAAGTTTGCCGGCTTGAGCCCAAAACTCAGTCATTGTATTCAGACCTCGATTCTGGATGAAACATCTAATTCCGAATATACATATTCTACTGCTCATAGCACGTACTAAATACATTCTCTACCTCTTAAACTCCTGCTGGTGCAACCGCGAAGGTTAAAAGTATGTAAACCAGAACTACACCAACACTCATCGCAACTAGCACTGGATATATCATCCATGAGATCAGGTGATGACGTGAGATCCAATGATGACGTGAGATCCGGTGATGAGGAGCAGCGATTCAACATCAATATCTTATCTTGTATGCTCTTACATAGCAAACTTGCAAAACATACATGTCTCGGCATTCGAAAATATTAGTCACAGAACCAACTTAGGAAACTTTGCAATTCTATCTATCATTCCGTAGATCTATCATCATTAACATAAGAAACTAGTTTGATTGACTACCCGTCAGATTTCGTTCAGCATCGTGAATTTTTTTATGTTTAGTGGAAGATGCATCCATGTTCTTGTGTCATACTCCGGTTGCCCCTGTGACGGTCTTCCTTAAAATTTTTGGGAAGCATTGTGGTGGTATTTGATTTATGGTAAGTACTTATAGGAAGTTATGTAAGATTAAAATAGACACGGGTTGTTACGGGTGCTATGTATGGACACAAAGAACGAAGGCATACTTTGTTTGTATCGGTCAAGTGGTGGAGACCATGAAGTTCCTTGACTTACACGTATTGTACATACATGTATATGTGTGTACATCTATGCGGATGTGCGCCGTACTTGCTACACGTAAACCAAAAGCCTTAATAGGTGGCGTTGACGGTTACACAACACAAACGTATCAGAGAGACACGTGCTGCGGACTGGCACAAAGAACACAACTGGAGTTTCAGTAGACCAATTAGAAGACAGTTTTCCTCCCGTTGCCCTAGCAACCGATTAGACATGTGCGCACGTTGTCTAAAGTATGATGCTGCAAGTGAGAGAGCTTCGTGTACACCCGCACTTCATCTCTATCTACCCTCTCTTTTGATTGCTCGATGTCTTTCCCTCTGTGAAGCGGTGGCGCTCTTTTCAGCGGTGTATGCGACATCATAGGCACACACATGCGGGCGAAGATTTCAAGCATTCATTCCTTAGAACGGCGAATATTGGTTCAAGGTTAACTTACTATTGAGATTAAAAACAGCAGCGAGTAACCCAGCAATCTGATTCTCCTGTGTTAGACCAAGTTAACACAAACAAATTATTCATGGCACAAACCTACTCCAGACAGAGCTTTCAAACGCGTAACCCAAAAGGATACATACACTAGGACATACATACAACTAGGTCCAGTAAAATTTGAGATAATATTGCGTATCGTGATTCACGCTTTCATGCACTTGGGTATTTCGATACACGTGTTGATTTGACCTTCCAGATCACGCACTCCGCGTTGCATACCTATCCAGTTCCGTTCGCATGTATATACGCAGAAATCTTGGTTGATATTAGTACTCGGATAAATAAAAGTTAATCATGAAACTTTTATATTTCATCCAAACTGACCGATTTAAGTGTTACGCATGTATCGAATCTTCGGGTCAACACTTGTAAAACCCTCCATACAAAAAATAGGTGGTCATCATCCAGAATCTTATCATACCTACACACCCTAAGAATAGTCAATTTTCGGGTGTAAACGGAGACTCTGGTAGTGAGTAACATGAAAAACAGACAGACGAGACAATATACGACCTATCCGTTTAATCAGACTATACTCTCACTGTGATCGGCATATAGGCGCAGACGAGTATACGTTTTTTTGCGTTAATCAGGGGATGTTCTTGATGTTATCGTACACTGTGCGAAAGGAGTCTCAGGAAAGGAGGTGGATCAGTGGGATTCAGAAACTCCTCGTGCCCGCAGAACGGTGTTAGTGTGATTTCAACATTACTAATTGAAACATTGTATAGTAATATATAAACTTGCGTATTGAACGCATCTTTGGCCTGAGTCCTCCTGTACACACTGTTTATTCATGGCCTGTATATTCAACCTGGCGTTCTCGGTAGTGCATAGTTAAGTCAAATGACTACTACATATGTTCTATATTTGTGCTTATAGTGTATAGGGTAAGTTAAACAACTACTACATATGTACTGTGAGAAAGAGAGAGAGAGAGAGTGTGTGTGTGTGTGTGTGTGTGTGTGTGTGTGTGTGTGTCGTGTGCTTGCGGCAGAACTCAAAAGGCAGACGGCGGTGTCCCACACACACACACAAACACAGTCACATCACACACACACACTCACTCACACAGAGAGAGTTGGGTACCACACACATACACATCCCCTACAAAACAACGAACTAGCACATCCTTGTCTATAATGCCATCACCTTCCCCTATAGACACACAGAGTAGTCGTGTGCTCGCGTCTAGCGCACGTGTCAACACCAATGCCAATATGATCAAAATCAACGAGTCCAAGATAGAACATTTCCTCCGTGAACGTGGTGCAGACGTGCTCAAACATAGAAGCAAGAAGGCGTCCGTTGCCTTTCCTTTAAGATTTTCAAGCGACTTGGTTGAGATCAACTTTGTTTGTTTGTGGGCGGCCTTAAGGTTTGGCTTAGGCTTTGACGATGTGCTAAAGCGACACACTGGCAAGGTGTGCACAGATTAGGGCCTCTTTTTGCACGGTTTTCCATACAGTTAATCTAGATTGTATGTTAATGATTCCTGCCTGATAGACCAGAAAGGTTTCCCAGAATGATTGTGACCGTTGGTGCATCATAGTTGTGCACATGTACGCATGCTAGGTTCAGCGGACTCTTCCTGTGAGGATTCTAATTGAAGTTGTCGTTTTTGTATTTTTTTAGTCAGAATGCAATGCATCTGTGCTCATCACATACGTATCACCGTGCTTCAATGACTTCACTACTTGCTAACACTTTTCTCTTCCAACAGTCAGCTGACGATGTGATGCTGTTTGGTCTTCTGTCTTTGTTCATGGGTGACAACAACTTGGACACTCCGGGCCTTCTTAGTCTGAATATAAACAGTGTTGCCTCAGCGTTCAACCTTCCCATCAACAAAGGTAATAATATCCAAACTAGAACATGAATTATACCAATTGTATTTATGTTTTTAAGTGCGTTCACATTCGTTTCATGTCGTTTTTTATTTTCAAGAGTAAAAGTTCGGACATGGTGTGCGATCGTATATAACCAAGTGATGATCTGTTGCAGTGTACAACGCATGGGAGTATAGAAACTTACAGATACTTTTTCTTTTACACGAATGCTTTGCACGTGCCTTTTATTATTGAATTGTTTGCAGTAGTTTATGCGAGTATTATCGTAATCGTTGCTTCTGCTCTGAGGATCAAGCTGATGTCTGGTCAGTACTCACCCTACGTTTATTGACTCTTTATCAACCGCAGAAGTGCAGATCATGACTGGTGTGTACACGGATAAGCCCACGCCCGTCCATCCTGTCGCAGTAGCCATTAACACATGCCTGCATGACACTGCTGAACGCCTTCAGGCATGCGGTGCCTCGAGCTTAGGCCATTTTGTGGTACAAACCTGTCAGTCGAGCTCAATACCAGATGGTATGGGCAAGACTGGGCCTTCAGCACAAAAATTGGCTGCAGCTCTTGCAGCTGCATTTCCGGTATTTGATGATACTGCGCAATGGGGCGTGGGCTACAGCTCTGCAAAGGTCGAAGTCGTGGCTGATGACGCTGACTATGATACGGTTGTGATTAAGGCATCAATGTACAGCAAAGTTCAATGGCTGTGTCTCGAGCTGTTCCACAGATTTGGCAAGACCGATCCTAAATGCTTCGAGTTCGTAGACATCGACTCTGTCACTATTTCCGCGGGTATGTTGGACTGGTGTTTAATGTCTGTGCCTATGACGTATGAGTGTCTTCTCTGTAAAAGATAACGGGGGACACAATTTATATAACATGTGAGTGGCATTATGCACCTGTATTAACAGCCCATCATGCTTTGTACTTTCTCATGTACATACTGCGAACGTTCTCCAACATATTCTCCTATTCATCACTATCATGTCCTGTGAATATGCAGCACCTACTGTGGCACTGTCTCTGATAGATCTTGGCATAATCGAAGGATATTCGGAGGGAATAGATGCACTTACAACAATTGAGAATAAGACGGTGATGTCTGCTGATGATGCCATTGTTGTGGAACTAAGAGCTGCTTCAGTCTGTGCTGTTGAAACTATCGCAAAAAAGTATGCTTTCTTGTACACCACAAATTCATTAAGCGATTTGGTAAATGTTCGCTTTTATAATCTGACGCATACACATATCAGTCGTACCCTCTTTGAACCCCGTCATCAAAACTTACATATATAATATAGTTCCAATTGTTGCTGCTTTGTCCTTCATCTTTTGACATCGTCTGTAATCCCATACCTTAACTGACTCGTATTCGACATCCCTTCAATACCGCAGGACAAACATTCCTCGTTATGAGGTAGCTCACTTTTTGAGTGAAATGCATCGCAAGTGCGGAGGTTCTTTTAAAATCAATAGCATTGTGTGCCGGGACACGTTCGCGTGGTAAAAATCTAGAAGAATATCGTTATAACGATTATTTAATGTAAAGCGGAGAAAATGTGTGCTCTACTGTTTTGAAGTAGTCGCCATTCGATATTGACCCAAACGGATATCATCTGGGTGGAGATTGATTCTGTCATATCCAATCAACGGGATGAGCTTCTGCCTCTGAGATGTTGGTCGTTTACTATGTGATGGTATACGTTATACTCGTAATCGATCCGGGACTTGGGTCTGGACCTCTAGAAGTATTTGACGGACCTAGTGCTCGTTCGTAAATTACTCATAAGAATGTGTATAAAGCAGTTGTGGGTTATTTCTTCAAGAAATATCAGCAATTTGTTACTTTGGTTCAAGTTATATACGTATAATATCGAACTATCAACGCTGATCCTAACCTACGTTCACGAATAGACATGCATAAGTATTTTGTTTGTTTCCAAGAGAAAAATGTACCCTAACTTTGCAAGTTAAAGTACTTTCGTGAAATAAACGGTCTATGCTAAGAAATTCCGTGCGGTGTACTCGTACGTACAACCGCATACATTGGCAACAACTGGCTAACAGTTGAAAAGTATTGTTATCGTCATGGGTGCTACTAGTATCGTTCGAGTTGTTACAATTCTAGTATTGTGATGGGTATATCACTGAAACTTTCATCATCATATTGAGGAGAAATTGCTTGGTTTCTATACCTCAAAACCAGAACAGAGAAAGAAAATTGTGAGTAAATACTCATTCGTGTGTTGCCTTGAGTGATAACGAAGTACAAGTAACTACATCTCTCATCAGACTACTGACGCTCCCATTCTCGCATATGCTATGTTTATTGTAGTATATACAATGTGGTTGACCTTATATATTTCGCCCACGTTGTTTCATTCTGTAAAATGTTTGTCGTCATGAAGTCTACATTTCTATTGATAACTCTTATGCTTTTCGATAAGCCTGTCCCGCGTTTATGGTGGACCGACTAACCTTCAAGACAGAGTTCGTATCAATAGTATGCTTGCCGAAGGCATCACTATATCTTTCGATGCTGCCAGTGACAAAGGCATCAATATATTTTCGATATTGCTGCTAACAAAACTATGTATGCTACTGGACTTGGTCGTCAAAATCGTTCTCTACGGCTCGGCACGTAGCACCACGCTCACTTCATGTGTAGCGCGAGATTCCTAGCGCATAGTGCGTATAGTTCGAGATTGTTAACGTATAGCTCAAGATTTTTATATTTGAAGTACGACAATTGATGAAGAGGTGGTACCCGTCCCTGTGTCACACATCACTCTAGCTAGTACTCGCAGTACAACGACCACATATTTCTAGTACAAGTTCTGCTTACATGATTAATAGATTGTTTTCGGATAGACGTATTTACTCTAGCAAGCACCTATAGCTCAAATTGTTTAACATATAGCTCGAGATTGTTTATTATACAAACAAAGCAAGGCTACCCCAGAAAAGTAAAACATACTTCACACACAAAGATCGAAGTCTTTAATATCAGTCAGTGTTGTTGATTAAATATTGATGTGAATTTCCTTGGTTTGTATACCTCAAAACTAGCACGAGGAAAGAAAATTGTGAGTAAATACACTCATTCGTGTGTTGCATTGAGGGATAACAAAAGTACAAGTCAATCAGGTCAAGTGCGATTATTTTATGAAACAAATAGACCAAGAGTATTAACAACCTAAATGTATTCACAGCACTACAAACCAGCCGTGGTGTAACTCGCAACAACGACGACTACGGCATTCATGTCGGTAGCGACTGGGGCACTCGCGCGGATGATTAGACCCAAATCAGTTAAATAATCCACTTATTGGGCCACTTAGGTAAAATATCACGAAGGGGAACTGCTGCATCAGCGTCGCGTTGGTCACTATCAGTGGCGGCCATGGAACTCGCATCATGGTCAAAATCGCTCTTTGCATCATAGGTGACTATCTCACCACCTGCAGAAACGCCGCTCATGCCAGGGGTGGTGGGCGTAGTCCTACCATGAACGCCGAACAAAGTTATCAAAAAGCATAGAGTAATGGACAGAATTGTAAACTTCATGATGACCTTGATGATGGATGACCTCTTTGAACCTATCTTAGATTGAAGAACGAGTGTATTAATGAAGCATGCTGAACATGATTAAGACCTTTAAGTACTAACAGTTGATGGACCCTGTGGGCATACTCTACATAGAGCTGATGTAATAGAATTCGATGTAATAGAATTCGAATCTATTTCGTTAAAATCCTGAAGATCCTGAAGATTTCTTAGATGCCATGAACACTTGGTATGTGGAAGTCAGTAGACGTGATGTTGACCTTGATTAATTCGAGAGAAACTTGGGTGTTGTATTGGTAGATATCTATAGAAGCAAAACCTCGCGATATTTGTGTTGGAGATTTTGTGTTGGAGATATGTGGTTTGTACGGCTCTTGTTTTTACATGGATTTGGCATGACTATTGTGGACTTGACGATTAGATCACAACGTCATGAAAAGATCGCTACTCGTTCCATGATTTAAGAACTCGCTTCGTTTCTTCGAAATTCATATCACTTACATTTAGTACTGCTCCCTTCGTCCTCGCATTGATTTGTCATTATGCACGCGATTAAAATAAATTGTATTCTCGGGCACTTTTTACACAAATGTGAATGGATAACTAATATATTCCTGTACTTGTGCGAGTGTGTAAGGTTTTATTAAAGCTGAGCCAATCTTTCTGTCTATGACGTTTGGTTGTTTCGAGTGTCCTGGAAACAGTTTTATACGCTTCAGAGCCTATGATGACATCAGGGCGTACAACAAAGCTTACTATGGGCCGTGTACGCCAGCGTAGATGGGTACACGAAGAGATGTGGTCGAAACCGGCACATCTGAAACCTACGCATCCGGAACCTACGCATTCGTAACCTGCGGATTCGTAACCTGTGCATTCGTAACCTGCGCATTCGTAACCTGCGCATTCGTAACCTGCGGATTCGTAACCTGCGGATTCGTAACCTGCGCATTCGCATTCTCCGTCAACCCTCCGATCGCTACATTGGGGGTGACCGTTTTAAACGCTTGGATCGGTAGTCCTTGGATCGGCGGAGCGCGGGGGCCGGGTGGTCCGGAGGATCCGGGGGCGCTGGGTGGAGATGTGTTCATTCTCTGCGCATCCGTCGTTCCTGTCGATGTTGACTTTCGGATCAGTAGACCGGGGGGGGCGGGGGGGGCGGTGGGGCCGGAGATGGTAGGTGGAGTAGAAGATATACCGGGGGCTGCGGAGATGGTAGGTGGAGTAGAAGATATACCGGGGGGGCCAGGGGGGCCGGAGATGGTAGATGCAGGAAAAGATACATCGGAGGGGCCGGGGGGGCCGGAGACGATAGGTGGAGGAGAAGATATACCGGGGGGGCCGGAGAAGCTAAGTGGAAGAGACATGTCCGTTATTGTCGATGTCGACTTTCGGAGCGGTAACCCAATTGTACCTGTTGCGGCAGTCATGGCCATTACGGCGAGGACGATTTTAGTACAAACGTTCATATTGCAATATCAAGACTGAGAGAACAAAACCTTGAGCATGAGTTTTATACCGTTTGCTGTGGAGGTGTGCATATTTCGCGATCCTTGCACTAGATACATTACATCCATTTATAGTTGTGCAATGATCCGACAACTAAATCGATCACCAAACTATAGAGGTTTCTTTACCATACAAGGTACATCTAGAGTTTTCAATAGCGCAAAATGTTACACGCATCTGTATTCAGCAAAAACAAGTTGTCTCCGAAAGAGCATTGATGTGCTACGTACTCGGTTAGCAGCATAATAATGTGCTCAAACTTTGTTTAGAAGATACAAATACAGAAAACTTGATTTCAAATGTTACTTCATTGTAGAACGTCTTTCGATTTGCCAAAACTTAAATATACAGAACTAGATTCTACTCGACCTTTCTCACAGCATGACAAGAGTAATTGAGGGTATTAATGTGTTCTCTACTTGGCATTTATTGAAAGGCACGTAAGTAATTGATTGGTACATCACAGTATAAATTGATATGCCCTATTCGAGTGATTAAACTCGTACATAACACAAACAATTTGTAGCTGCTTATTGCTTCGTGGCAAAATGATGGCTGTGCACACCGCTACTTGCTGTACTTGCCATAACTGCTGCAAATGATAGATGGACCCAGAGGGCTTCAGGTTCAAGATATGCAATGTTCATGTCCACTTACTGACTACATTAACGCCTACTTGGATCATGAGCATTTTACCTTGACCACTATTGAGGGTATTTTTCAGGTGTATATGAGCATCAGAAAGCAAAATACAAATATGCCAATGCAGATTTTTCATTAAAGTTTACTAGCTTTCATGTAGCATTATTAAGATACACGAAAACAGAACCTCGCGATATTTCTGTTGGAGATATACATTTTGTACAACTCTTGTTTTTACATAGATTTGACACGATTATTGTGGACGTGACGATTAGATCATAACGTCATGAAAAGATAGCAATATGCGCAAACTGCATACATTGCATACGCGTTCATGATTAAGACATCACTTCTTACATTTGGTACTGCTCCCTTCGTCCTCGCATTGATTGTCTACAAATGTGAATGGATAACTAGCATATTCCAGGGCTGTAATTGTGCGAGTGTGTAAGGTTCTACTATGCTGAGCCAATCTTTCTGTCCATGTAGTTTAGTTGTTTCGAGTGTCTTGGAAACAATTTTATTCGCTTACAGTTTATAACATAAATATGCAATCTTCGCACCTCTGTCCGTAGTCATCATCAGCCTATGATGGGTTCAGAGCTTATGATGAGATCAGGTAAAAAAGTTTACTATGGACCGGGCCGAGGGGACCGGGGACGCTGGGTGGAGATATGTCCACAATCTGCGCATCCGTCGTTCTTGTCGATGTCGACTTTCGGGTCGGTAGACCGCCCGGGCCGGGGGGTCCGGGGACGCTAAGTGGAGGAGAAGATATGTTCACAATCTGCGCATCCGTCATTCTTGTCGATGTCGACTCTCGAGTCGGTAACCCAATTGTACCTGTTGCGGCAGTCATGGCCATTACGGCGAGGATGAGTTTAATACGAACGTTCATACTGCAATGTTAAGACAGAAGAACAAAACGTCGAGCATGGATTTTATACCGCTTGGTGTCGGAGGTGCGCATATTTATAGCTGTGCAATGCTCCGACAACTAAACCGATCACCGAACTATAAAGCAAGGTACATCTAGAGTTTTGAATAGCGCAAAATGTTACACGCATCTATTTTCCAGCAACAAGTGGTCTCCGAAAGTGCATTGATGTGATACGTACTGTCTCTTAGCAGTCCAATAATGTGCTCTCATTAAACTTTGTTATGAGCGCAACTATTTAGAAGATACAAACAGAGAAAAACTTGCATTCTAATCTTGGCTCATTTTTAAACGTCTTTCTGTTGGGCGAAACGCAGAACTAGCAATAAAATTCAATAATAGATTGGGATCAATTCAATCGTTGATGCACAAAAAACATATCTTCATGTTAGATTTTCGGACAGATGTGCTTATTGCCAATACATGCGTTAAACTTTTCGACGAACGAATGTTGGTTTGTTCTTTTGTCCACTCGGGATCAAATCTTCATTGCACGAGCACATTCGTCTATTATCCATATTGACTAAATTCCTGTTCTTAAGCATCCATAACCTTGTTGAGTATTCGATTGATAGAGGCATAAATTAAAATATCATCTGTAGTGATTTTGCGGAAATATGGTTCTACAGTACTGAATTGGTAGTAGGCTAAAGAGGAAAGATAATATATGAGATCCACAGCATTGTATATACTATAATCAACATATTGACAGCACATAAAATAATGGGAGCTTTAGTAGTTGGTGTCAACCGTGTGCTTGCCGAAGGCATCACCGCTGACAAAGGCATCAATGCTTTTTTCGATACTGCTGCTGGACTTGGTCGTCACAATCGTTTTCCACGGCCCGATATTGTACAACCACGCTCACTTTTATGTGTAGCGCGAGATTGCTAGCATATAGTGCGTACAGTTCGAAATTGTTAATGTATAGCTCGAGATTTTCATATTTGAAGTACGACAATTGATGAAGAGGTGGTGCCCGTCTCAAACGACCACATATATCTAGTACAAGTTCTGCATCACATGATTAATAGATACTTTTCGTCGATTGACGTATTACTCTAGCATGCACCTATAGCTCAGATTGTTTAATATGTGCGTGTAAGGATTGCATAACTTGACAGAATAGGTTTCTTAATAAGTAGTTAAACTCTTACATAGTCATGAAATGCTATTCCGAACGTAACCTTCAGAATTTACATGACTACAGATCAACACAAACCCGTCCTCATTGAACTTTTTGAAATATGAGCGTGTCCATCTGTAGTAAAAGACGCGTAAACAGAAAAAAAAAACTAACTTATGGGATATTATAACAATACATTTACTTAATCAACAGCAATCTAAGGTGACAGTGTATTTGGGGAAACACAACCTTCACGTTCGTTGAATGGAAATACGATTGCAAATGGCTTTTCTTATATTCGCTCATGGCCGAATGAATATTCATCCATATGGCGGTACTGGAACAGTACAATAATCATTACAACCAGTTCAAATACACTATCTATGTCTTCGCTGCACTCTGGCGGTCCAAGTGATGGAATATAGAGTCGTACGTGATGCCGCTCATACGAGTCAAACCGATTTCACATGTGCGACTGTTTGACATACCCGCATTGCATCCTTGTATTGCATGGTTGAGTGTCTTCAGCGCAGCACTAAGAAACGAATAACACATGGTTAGTACACCATGAATGAACTTAATTATCAGGGCACTGCACTGGGTATTGTTTGTCAACTCACATATGCCCTCAAACACACACACGTAGTGGTACACGTACGTAGAAGCATACTTATTCAATTCTGGCATTATAAAGCCCTTGCTACCCGCGAATCCACAGCAAGTGACCTCGGGAGGGATGACAACCTTCGAAGACAAGGAATTGGCCACATTCTTCATGGCATCCTCGTCTCCCATTTTCTTCGTGGAACATGTGATGTGTAGTGCCAATGGCGAATCCGTTTTCTTTATGTTGAGTTTGTTGAGCAAGAATATGTTCGTAAACGTAGCCTGTTTACACCAAGACAATATAGAGGATTGAAAGTTTGGTTAGACGTTCTTACCAAGAAAATATATCCATATCTGTGATACAGTGACATCATTCTCTGGCTTCATCAAACATAAAACAAGATTTGCGAAAGGTACAACTAAAGGCAATGGTATTAGCAACCTACCTGATCATAGATCTTTATCCTAGAGTCAATCACACCACCACCTCCACCACCACTCTTCATATCTGAGCAAGCGCGGAAGGCACAGGGTGAAGTGTCGCTGAGTACAGGGTACTTCCCATTCTCCGTTGCTTCTAACAACGCTTTGTTTAATTCAGAAAGTTTCTTGTCGCCGTTCGCATAAAATCCCATGGATGTCCAGGGCTGCCCGCAACAAAGGCTACCCGCATGCTGCTCAAGTACATCAAAACGAGTACAGATAACAGGACATTGGAGGGGAAGGCATCAGAGGTTAGAATGATAGAATGAACCACAACTAATATTAGGTATATAAAAAATAGAATAGACTCAAAGAGTTCCCATGGGACAAACGCATTTATTTAGCATGGGTGTCGATTGATACCTTAGGATATATGACATTGTAGCCTGCTTTGCTCAACACACTGACAGTCGCTGCTATGACAGATCGTTTGTCGGTAGCTTGTATAGAAGCACCCATAGTCTGGGTTGCACATGACGGCCAGTATACAATCTGAGGGGGCAATCAGATGTGTTTAGCTCATTCAAGGTCCTCACACAACTTTTCCATCCAGTAAGTTATATTACAAATATCAAAACGAACCTCTATATTCATTAAATAGCTACAATATCGACTTACAGGACTTGATACATACATGTCCGCTTACAAACAATCGATTCTCACCTTTCTAGAGGTAAGGGTCGCTGTATTTGCTTTCGGGAGACCATCCCAGACCCCTCGAGGCATAAAAGAGCCATACGTGGGTATGAGGCCACCGGTAATCTTACCTAATCCTCTAGATATTAATGTGATGGTTCCCATACCGATGATCGATTGTGCGATTGAAGTGGCGCGGAGTGCTAAACCCGAAGTGGCACGGACAACCCCAAACTGTGACGCAAGTATTCCAGCGAATCGCATATGCCAATTCTTTGCGTTGACTGCGCGTATGTGGTGCACAAGCTTACCTGTGTCAATTCCCACTGGGCATTCAACGGCGCAAAGACCCTGCGGATAACGAACATGGTGATGAAAGGCAGGATATACATTCTCGTATGTCGTATGATGAACATAATCATGCACAATTTAACTTTCCTCTGCATGGACCCATGCTTGAGTAACTATATGTGGTCAACATACAACAAGGTAAATATTATCTTCTCATCTACATCTTCCCGCATAATCCCTTCCGATCACATATATATAGATGGACTACGTAACTCACCGTAGCAGCACAAGTCTTCTCGCCCAAATACGCAAAAGCCGCTTCAAGGTTTCTGAGACGCCTTATATCGACGTCACTTTGTACTTGAGCTCGCAATCGATTTATTTCACGAAATGTGCTGATCCGTTGACGGGGTGTTAGAGTCAAGTTCTTCGACGGGCATGCTGGTTCACAGAAACCACATTCAATGCATTTATCAACAATAGGGTGTGCAGCTGTGAGCGCCTTCAAATGTTTTACCTGTGGTGGTGGATATCAATATGACAATTAAAGCAGCATGAAAAATTTCTGTAAATGAAATCTAAACTTATCCTTTGTAATATATTCCTATGTCGGTACTTATGACAGAGGTTTAACAACCAAACACGCCGTATATATTCACATAGATAGCTTTGAATATCATAAGGTATACGTCGTACGATCATAACGTACGTGAGCGTGTGGATCATCGTTGATAATAACACCAGGATTGAGAATAGATTTTGGGTCAAACAACTTCTTTATATCTTGCATGAGAGCGAATCCCTTCTTTCCCCACTCTAGCTCTACAAAGGGCGCCATATTGCGACCCGTCCCGTGTTCTGCTTTTAACGAACCACCATACTCTATGGCAATCAACTGTGCAACATCATCCATAAATGCCGAATATCTAGAATACCAAGAATGGTAGTGAAGGCGTTTATATAGAATACTTCAGCCGATGATTGTGAAAAAGGCAGGCCAGACGCATGTACTAACGCTACACTCCATAAAGAACATGTTCCATAGAATAAAATTGAACATCACGATACCTATCAATCTCAGATTGTGCATCAAACCGCTGCGTAAATACAAAATGACAGTTACCCATCAACGCATGTCCAAAAATCAGAGCTTCTGTGTAGTTGTATTTGTCAAAAAAGCCTTGTAACTTCACCACCACTTCGGCCATCTTTGCGAGGGGAACAGCAACGTCTTCGATGATTACTGTAGTGCCTGTCTCTCTTAAAGCCCCAACAGCTGGAAACATTCCTATGAGTGAAGCAAGATATACCGTGAGATGAAGATACGAATTTGTACACAAACTCATACCAACAGCGACCAATTGCCCCGTAATGTGGACTCTATTCATAACTTATATTGGTATATATTCTTAAATCGAAATAATAGAAAATACCTTTACGAATATTCCAAAGCATTCTATATTCCTTTGGATCCTGTGTGAAGGGGATTGCTTTGAGAACCTTGAACTTATTCATTGCGTTTTCGATTGAGATACGTTGTTTGTTTAGCACCGCCTGATCGTTATGGCGTGTGTCGATCAACAGAGCACATGCACTCTCTGGCAAATCTTTGATCCATTCAGGAAGTGAAATGTTGCACTCAATTGAACGAAGACCTGATTGAGAGTATGTAATTTCGAGGAAGTTGTGAATAAGTGCATTCAAACATACGCATTCTTGAGTACTACATACGAATACTGGCGGCCGAGAACATTGTACCTGTTGCACGATCTATTTCCCTTGAAAAGTAAAATCATGTAAACTCTTACCTCTTCTGTCCATGAGCTCAACGGCTGAGACTGGTAGACTGGAAAGTGCGTGGGTGGCATTGCATGCTTCGGCAACGCTATCAAACACAATAACTGTGGAGGCTTTGTAGTTGTGTTCCTCGACAGTATTATATGTAATGTTAGAAATGAATCCCAAAGTTCCCTCACTACCAATAATGAGATGTGCAAGAATGTCGAAAGGATCTTCGTAATCAACAATCGAGTTGATTGCATACCCGGTTGTGTTTTTTAATCTATATTTGTACCTATAATAAAACCAAGAAACATGAGCACTCCAATTTGGCCACAACTGGTAAGAAAACGTGGCAAGACATCACCAATTTGATTGACGGTGGGTATGAACGTGATTCTTCACTAGCAAATTCTGGTAAGTAAGCACATGATTACTACGGCAGGCCTTTTATGTATCGGCTTTTGCGTTTTCACAATGAATTTGCGGTTCGACAACATACTTGATAAGGTCTGTGAGTGTTTGGTCTTTCAGAGTCACCTCTCTGAGTTTGGTCAATCCATCCAGCACATGTTGATGTGTTTTCTTGAACTCCTGCTTGCTCTTATCACAGCCCGTATCCAAAATTGTTCCATCATGTAGAACCACTCGCAGCGAATCCATTGTATAATAC
Organism: Creolimax fragrantissima; assembly: GCA_033442365.1. Lineage (NCBI taxonomy): Eukaryota > Ichthyosporea > Ichthyophonida > Creolimax > Creolimax fragrantissima. The sequence goes on along the minus strand of JAWQFL010000020.1, from coordinate 1,051,161 downwards.
GAATTACCAGCAGTTCCGCAACACATTCCGCTTGCATTGTTGGAAGCAATACCACCTATTCATCATTTTCGTAACGATTGTGCAATTCATTGGCTTAGATGTACTATATTAAAAAATAGAAATCCAACGTAGAACAACTGTAAGAGAGCTTTTTTATATATGCAACTGTCTATCGTGGACTTGGACTAAGTCAATGAAAGATATACCTATACGAGCGGCGTTGATTGAGGCTGGATCTGGACCAAGCTTTCGACCCCATGGCGCCAAAACTTGATTTGCACGAGCGCCTGTTGAGACATGAGAGAAATCATGGTTACTTTAGGCATGCAATCGCTAATGCGGGCATCCTCATTTTATGAGTGTTAAAATACGAATGTATGTGCAATATGAACTGTTGAGCATTGCTGTAACTTGTTACCAACAATGCCGGGTTGAAGTTTAATCTGCCGGCCGCCATCGATTACTTCATAGTTTGTCCAAAACTCATCAGCCTTTAGTAAAATGGAATCACTGATAGCCTATACCATTACGTACGAGAGTAAACAAATGCGATAGAAAGAAAGCATAGATGCCATTTAGAAGTAATTCCTACTATTATTGCATGACCATTATGGCCTCAGGCATCTTCAGATATAGCTACTCGTATAAGCAAGCAGTCTCAAAGCAAATTATACAAGAACACAGAATCTAGTTGATCTGGCTATTCTATAAATGTTTATCAAAAGAGTGTATTCATATAATATTCTCAACTTGTGTACCAACTAAGTGGTGTGACGGAATTAGACTGCAGCGTTACACATTGAGAATTATACTTACCTGACCAGAGAGGCTTGTACCTGAAGCACGGAAGGTGACTGGAAGCTCACTCTTTAAGGCTTCCTTCAACACAAAACTGACTTCATCCTCATTTTTACTCAGTATTACTATTTGCGGGGTCATTCGGTAAAATGAAGCGTCTGTGCCGTACGAGTAGACACGTGCCTCGTCTGTAATGATTCGCCGCCTATCGATCCGGGTCTCTAACGTGGCCTTAAATGCTTGATACTCATGTTTAAGCTCACGCCGGTCTGATTTACTCAGTCCAATCCATCCCTCTTCTGCAGTGGTGACCACTAGGTCAGAGGGTGTATTATAGATGTCATCGTTTGTATATACGCTCATCGTAGCTGTTCCGCGAGGTAATTTTCGGAGACTAAAATTGCACTCTTAACGGGGAAAACAAATACAGGACTACGTGTTATGTGTTACTGCAATACTCGCACGGACTCGATGCATTTCAAGTGTATTTTTATGTGAGATGTGTCTGCTCTTGCGTAGATAACATTTCGTTAGCGATCCCGGTGATTGTGGAAACGACGATGACGTGCTAGACGGTAAAGATGGATCGATTGATCCTACCCAACAGTACCGATGATTCACTACAATATAGATGCGATTTTTAGGCAGTCTGTATGATCGACTCAATAGTAGCAATGATCTACAACACCAGTAGATGGGGTTTTATGGCAGCCTGTATGTCTAAGATGGACCTGAGCTGTGTACTCGCTGTGCTGATTGTTCTGTTGATTGTGATGATGTGTTGTGAATTGAGTTTTTATGTCCCAAGTGCTGGTCGTCGATAAGTGCTTTTGCGTATCCATTTTTGTTCAACGTCCACCAATAAAAATGTTTTTATTTTTACTCCCCGCCCACCGCCCACGCTCCACACAAAAAAACCACAAGCCATAAAAAATAAAAACCACATACGACAACCCCGTACTAAGAATCTTCATACGAGAACCCTATAATAAAAACCCCTTACGAGAACCGTATACTAAAAACCTGTAAAAAAAATATTTAGAATAAAAACCTTATAATAAAAAACCTGATAATACAAAAACGACTAAACCGCACAAACCAGGTTTATATATAGGGTTTTTTGGCGGGATTTTATGTGCTCGAATGCCCTATAACGACAGACAGACTGACAGACTGACTGACTGACTGACTGACCGACTGACTGACTGACTGACTGACTGAGGCCTAAAAGTTGGGATTGAGTGTACCAAACGGCCCACTTAACCATACCATCGCTTGACGCATTGAATCAATCACATCATCGTTCCATCACATTGCATCACATAATCCTTTCATCGCATCACATCATCCTTCCACCTATAGCGATGGTTCTCTATGTTGTCGTTCGCTGCGGGAAGAAGTCGTGCAGTGCATTCCAAGTGAAACAGGTACATACATGGGTGATGGTAGCTCTGTTAATCAAATCTTCTTTCGAAATATCACCGCTGTTCTGTAAACAGCCAATGGATGAATGCATGCATCTCAATTGGACAGGAAAACTAGCTATCTCCTGCCAATTTTCCATATTATGCGTCATTAACTGACCACTATGGAGTAATGGATTCAGGAAACTAAATCTACGAATTGGAAATGCAAGTTATGCGGGGAGAAGCAGTCGTTGAAGATGGTCTACTTTACCGGTAGTGGTAAAGATTGCCGCGTTTCTTCGCAAACGTTAAATATGCAAAGAGTAAGGTTTTCAGATATTACGTTAATGTTTTTCATAATCCATGCGATATTTGTAGTCTCATAAAACCTTTGTCTTTTCTGCGACTTTCTATGTAGGGAATGAAAGACGAACTGCGAAACGACGCCGCCTTTTTTTCGCCTTATGAAGAAACAACAGTATGATGTATATATTTCGAGGACACGCATAATTGGTTTATACCACAATTCCTAATTCTGACTGGCATTGATATTTTGTTTTCTCTCTATTAATGTCGCATAGACCGGCAACGACTCGAATCCAGCTGTTTCTAAGTGGAGCCATTATATTGAGGAAGATTCTGAATCGGAAGAGGTACGTTTTTCAAACTCATTCAACCGACATTCAATTTCCTGAAAGTTATATATCGAAATGACAAGATTTGAATATAGCTGTTACATTTTAAATTCTTGAAAGTAATATCAAAAGGGCGAGATTTGAATATAGCAATGTTACATTTACAGAATGATTCGAGCTGTATCAACGAAGTTCTGTCTGGCGATGGGAATCGTTACACCACGGTGCGACTGGATACAGAGCGGAATAAAAGGTCTAGAGAAAACATCCGCATCCCTAGGAACTCACGCATAAATAACGACGTTGCCCAAATCTACAATCGTAAGCGGGGGAGAGGTTCATCTACTGAAACCGATAGAGTTGATAAAACAGAATTTGGTCGTATTGCGAGAAATGTTCACGATCAGAATCATACGGCCCATGACATCGCAACAGTAATTACTAGTACTGCACATTCGCGCACTAATTGTAGTCTTTCAGAGTCAGCGAGTAAGTACGATGGATGCGACGAAACCAATTTTGGGACTGTAGCAAAAAGTGCAATGGTCAATGCGAGGCTCCAACCAATTGGCTCACAAAAAAACCAGTCTTGCGATGCACTGGATGGCTGGGATGAGCACAATGATACAGGAGAAATTAATATATCAAAATCTCTACATGGCACAGATCTGCCTAGAGCAACTAACAAAGGCAATGACACAAGTGCAAACCAGCGTGTGCTATGCACCGAGAGTGTTCACACAACGAAAGAGGTCAAAAAGTCGAAGTGGTCCAGGTTTTGTAGAAATGTAGACCGTGACTACGATGACTGTGATGTGGTCGAGGAGTCGGACAATAGTTTCTTGATTGCTTCTGATATTACTGACAGTTGCAAAGTGGCAACTTTGTAACATCAGAAATCAATACTAGCTATTTCATGTTGAAACTGCACCGCTCTCTTCCTATTTATGATATTATCTGCAATCAACAATGGTTGTATTTGCATACATTGTGCAACGAAATGCTGTACTCCCATTCAAATCCTGCTACTCAGATGTGAAATCATGCAGAGATTGTTACTATCGTTACTTATACTGCTACATGGATTATACTGACGGCTTTGTGACAAGATGCTGCATTACTAACTGCTCAAACTCTGCATCTTCTGCCAATAACTGTACGACGAAAACTACGTTGATAAGAATCGATATGAGCAGCAGCATAATCAATAGAATAACTATGGATAGTGACACCTTCTGGGTCCGAACGAAGTCTAGTGGAAGGTCGAATCGGTTAGCAATGCTGTATAATAGAACGGGAAGGTATTTAAATAGCTATCGGATGGAACTAATATCACCCAAAATGATACCAAATGTGTACATTAGTTCATGTATACCTGTGTAGCAATACACCAATCCAGCCTTCTTCCTTTCCCTTCCGTGTCCTTCGTTGCGATGCTCCACTGCAGCTAGGTGTTACAAACTTCTTCAACACTTCAACAAAGTCTGTCTGTGACTCTTTGATACTCTAGTTTACAAAGAAGATCGCCAAGTATAAGGGAAAATGCATGTGCTATTAACTACATGGACTTATTGTTCAGCGAAGAAAAATTCTAACGAATCTCATATATTCTTACGCAAGCGCATAAACAGATACTTACAAAATGATATTACCTTTATTGCGCTGCTATCGATTGTTGACTTCATCAACGTTTTTTTGGTAAAGTCAACTTGCCCTGACACCACGAGTCGGCTGCTTGTGGCGGTGACCTGAATTAGAATGAAAGAGCACAGCAAAAAACAAACAGCAACACTTTATTTAACGAGACAAGTTCGGCACGAAGTAGACCAGTGGCCCAGTTAAATCAGCTTTTTATGGTATTGCAAATATCTAAATATTCGGGTTATTAGCAAGCCGATCATCATACCCGTGTGGTGGCGTATTGCATTTTGACATGGAAGCAGCTTCCGTAGGGCACATCCGGAGTAAATACTTGTACTGACATACATGCACCACCCTGAAAAATGTAGGATTAACACATAAATTGCATCAGGGCATGTTCAACTCACGTCTGCATGTGGATAGATGTCACATAAATTGCTTCAGACATTGCACAATAAGCGCAAAATAAACAACTGCCTATATTGTACCCACACTTGAAGCATTCAATAACATACTGGGTGGGTTGCTTTTAACGTTTGATGCTCGATAGCTAAACAGGCGGAAACGAAACTATTCGCTGGGACTGCGTAAGTGACCGTACGATATGACAGACAATCTGTTTCTGCCCAGCTATCTGGATATTCTAGATTGTGCGTTTGTGAATCTATGGATCCCGTGTTTGCTGCAGTAGCTTCTGGTAACTCTTTCTCTCCAGCTGCTGGCTGTGGCACAGGAATATCGACTGTAGGGAATATCCACGTGAAGCACAGTTAAGATTGCAAATGGTTATTGCTAAATAATAGAATTATTAGCGTTTCCGATTTAAACAATCAAAGCAAAACAACGTAAACATGCCTTCACTTTGACCGCGCTTCATTTCTACCTCTGATTCAGTCGAGGCCGGGATCCACAGTGTTTCAGTGACCTCCATTTGGTTCCGTACTTTATGGTACTCGGCCAAGAACTTTGAGCTCTCGTCAAACATGTATTTGTTAAGTTGTGTAACACTGCATGGAATAATTGTGTCTGTAAATACATGAGCCAGTGGCGCTGGTAGTTCAACCGGCTCTGCTCCCGGTGGGTCGCCCACATCGCCTTCATAGAAACCAAACTCAATGCAACTCACAGGTACACGGGCAATGCAGAGCAGAATCCATCCTCTTGAGCAAAAAAAATCGTAATTACAACCCGTGAGTATACCAACTCTTAACATGCATCTATTTAAACAAAATCGTGAAGCTGACTAGCACATTACACCCAAAACTGTGTGTGTGGGGACGAAAATGTACTGCTATCTTGGTTTACTAAATAACTAACCTGCCTTTCCCGGAGCTAACAGAAGCGATATCCATCACCATCCTACTTCGCTCTGCTCTTTGCATCTTGACCCATAATTTCATTGGCTTGGTTGATTTCACATCATCTCTATATTTACATATCATTCAAAAAAGGGGTCCGGATGTACAACTCAACAAACCTGCCAGATCTCAATATGAACGACAAACATACTTACAAATTTACTCTTCCCATACTGTATATGATAGTATGAGACCTCAACCTCCAGACAAGCATTTATATAACATATTATACCTTTGTCTAATGACTTCTTCTCTCATCGTTTGGATTTGTTCGTCTTCCGGGCCAGCATCTCCATTCAAGATCACGGCTTCTGTATCAAAACACTCCGCAATAACGTCATCGCTGTTTCAGGAGGTCAATAAGGACATTTTGCAAACAACAATGGATATGGTCAGATGTATTCCAGTAGATACGCTGGTGACTAGGAAAGCGCGTAATGGAAGAGTACGATGTTGAATAGCAGCATCTACGGCAAGGAAAACGCTAAATTGTGATAAATCATACTTAGGCAACACTTGACATACAACTACACAATCTTACTTACTCTGGAAGTTGCGATACTATCGGAATAAGGTCTAGTGGTATTCGTCCTTTACAGACAGTAATATCTGTAACATGCTTCTTCTTGCATCCGTCACGTTTAGAATTACGGCCAAGGTTGACGGTCTGTTACGAGGATTTTAGGCATGTTTTAGACGCTGTATGCAGACGATCCATGGTGAGCTAAGAGGAAATGGAATGAACTGTAGGTTCTGCCATATAATAAGACGAAAATGTACGATGCATAGGCAGCTCAAAGCGACCAAAAAAAATACTACCACTACGAAGTTAGAGAATGAATTTGCGTCGAGTCTCAACAGCAACGAAGTTTTGTAAATGAGCTAAAATCAAAGACCTGAAAAAGCAAATTATCTTACCTTAAGCATCGCACTTTTCACCAGAGTATGCGCCTTCAATGATAGATCTTTCGATTTCTTATTGCACTCGATAAGTAATGTCTGCATAAGAATGAATGGCGTAAAATCAATGTAAGCGAATCTAAAGCTAAACCGTACAAACTAGTCTTTAAGCATCTATTTTAGCTTTCTCGTCAATATCAATTTTCGTCAATATCAAGAACCAACCAATTGCAAAACTAGTTGAAAACTATATGCACCACGTGTATTTCAGGCATGTATGCATAAACAACCCTGAAGTACTATTCAAACAAGATACACCTCATCCCATTCGTAGCTTCCAGGAACAACACATCCGTCGACTTTCGCTTCTGCAATTTTTTCCGTTGCACCCTCGTCCTCTCCAGTTGCACAACGTACATAAGACACAGCCCCCACCTTTTCCGACCAAACTTTGAAGTGCAAGCGCACATTTAAGAAAAAATGTGTTAATTTAGATTCACATGTGCACGATACAGTGGGCACAATGTGGAATTTCTTGACTACGTTACGCTGTTAGAGTACTATATCGGAGCATTTCAGTAACGCACACAACCATGCCATTTCCCATGACGGTTTGTGTAAAAGTTCCTAATCCGGCCACGACACGTGTTCACTCACAAAAGTACCCTACCTCCTAAACCTCGAGCTTTCAGGACACGAATCCATAAGCAGTGTTTTTCGACTGTGGGCTCTTGGTACGGCGGATTGGAAACGGAGACGTTCTGCATCATCAGCTTTTTGGGTGACTGAAACAGTGCGGTGTGGTCTTGTTTTACCACGTACATTTGTGACTTCTCATCGATTTTGATGTTCTCGTTCTTGTAGTGAAGGGTAGACTGACAATACAAAGACAACGTGTCGGTACACGCAACAGCTCAATAGACCTTGGAAACTAAATTCGCAAAATATAATATATATAGAGTGCCGAAAAAGCCAAACCAGAACATAATCAAATGAACTTGTACCTTCAGTTTGTTGAGTATACCCTGACGCTTCTCGGTAGCTTGTGTATGTTCATTTGGCTGATACAGTAACGAATACGCAATAATATGAATTAACCATTACAATACTAAACTTCAAGGCTTTCTGTCTTGCAGAATATTTGTGTAGCAAAGCTAATTACAACCGACAGTGTATTACATATTCAGCTTTCAACCTTCTGGACCTTTCAGAATACATGCCACAAATCTGCTAGGTACAGGTTCCGTCGTGGACTTTCATCCGGACAAAGTAACATGTACGCACTTTAAGAACTACACTAGCGTTGTCGAATTGTTTATCGGTACTTGTTTCTTAGACATTTCACACAAACCGTTCGTCACCTAGCGTACTTACCAAAACATCACTTGAACTATCTACAGCTTGCTTCTGTTGAGCTTCATCCTAATAATAATAAATTGAAACCCGCACTGAGTCAAACTCATACGATACATCAGTAATAGAAGAACAGCATACTAATCTCCTGATTTCAACCAATGAGACATGCCAATGCCAGAATGTTGTAAAATGAAATGAATGACACACAAGGAAACGTGAGAGAAAAGCGGAGAACTGTGTGTCGGTATGTGAACTTTGGCTTACCGGTATGATCAAAGTTTTACTGCTTGAGTGAGTAATCTTCTTCATTCCAGACTGAAATGCTCTGCCTATGCTCTTTGCTCTATCTCGTGCTGGACTTTTGCTTAAATCTATGTCAGATTTTTCAGATTCAGAGCCTTCTGGGTAGGTAGAATTTGACAGCTCACGATCGGAGTCTATTCGCCTGAGGTTGTAAAGAAACAAAACGATAAAAACTACCCGTGAGAAACTCCAGATGCAATGCAGAACATAATAAGTTGTGCTAATCACACACCACTGTAACGGAGTACCGCCACAGTCACACTTCTACAAACAAGCATCGAAATACACTTATGAAAACCAATGCGGTCGTCTGCGAAGTTTTCCCATGCAAAGCACTTCGTCAACACTGATATAGGCATATCAACTCAATAATTTTATTACATTTCACTATTTTTTTTAAAAAAACAGATCCAATCCCCACGTATCACATGGGATGACAACGACCATGAGGTCGTACTACAATCGCATGAAACCAATACAATGTTTTTCACCGCACAAAACAATCCTAAGTGGAAAAACTTAATATAAATTGTATTTTTACGTACTGATACCTGCTATTCATTTCATCATGGTACGACATGGGCGCACAACCGCCCAGTTTTACTTCCTCTGGACTAGAACCTAGGCTTAAATCGTCCTTGTCCTCCATTTCCGTGCTTATAGAAACGTCTATAAAAGACGGCTACGATTCATGAATATCCAGTTGTCAAGCAGACCTACCGTGTCACTTCACAGTGCTAATGTATTTCGATCTCATGCAGTTGTTGTAGCAATAGGAATGAAAGGGGAGTGTACGATCATAGTTTTAACAAACGGTTTAACACTGAAGTCCTAATATGTGTGTATCTCTGTAACTCTCTTTTTGTGCTTCGGAGAACTGTTGCGGTATACCAATCAATATAACAGGTGCGCGTTACAACGCCCACCAATCAGAAAGCTCTTCATAGATAAATAAACTCCCATAAGCAACATACACATACACTCCCAAAGACATTCACTCCCAAAGTCACATACACTCCCAAAGGATACACAAACACTGCTAATGCTATGGGGACCGGTGATTATTGTTGTCGGTGCGATGGACCATTTGGACAGGTTGTTGGCATTGTTGCCAAGGTATGCTAGATGACAATGAACTATTTAATATATACTAATTTACCAACTCTTAAACGTATTTTGAAATTTAAATGACTCATATTCTACAGAATGTAAGTTTTAAGGCACAGACGATGTACATGTAAATGTGTACATGTGCGTAGGAGTGATTGAACATACTAAAATACACAGCCCTCTTCAATGTTGTTCAACTGGTTTATACCGTCTTGGTATTTGTTTAAAAAAATGACAATCAGCATCGTATATTCATTAAAATTCCCAAAGAAATTTACATCTCTCCTTTACAGTCACAACACGGTTTATTCGCACGGACATGCTGGCATTAGCGTTCCACGGCAACTATCAAATGGATAATCTGTAAAAGGAGAAACCATGGAAACCATGATAGTTGTTCACTAATGGACGTGATATCTCTCGAACAAGGAATATGCGTTATAATGTCAATCTGACTCGTCCCTTTACGCTGCTGATAAAATCTGGAGAACAGAATTCGTTCCCATTGGGAAACATGCATAGGCGTACTGGTAACAAAATCCATCCCGTACGTCGTTATTTTCGTTATAATAAACTAATATTTTGCCCTACTGGACGCTCTTGGGTAATATGCTCCTCATACACTCAGGTTTGCTCTGCAGTACTAATAAGTAGCCGAGTAGATACGCAAAACAATCTCATATAGATTTTGTAAGTCCAACAACAACTACACACAGCTATAGTGGAGCAGTACCGCAACCTGTTGGGCGGACATGCCAGTATCTCATTGATCCTCCCATGCAGTCTGTTATCAATATCGCGAATGACAGCTTTCTGGACGTACTTGGGTCATGTCAACATCACGAGATATGAAAGGACTACCTGGTACCATCCAGTAAAGTTCACATGACAATCTATACTACACTTGAGTGCAACCCAGTACCTAGAAAAAGGAAGTAGACACGGAGGAAATGAGTAGATGATGTGGTTCTACATAGTGGGTACGAGGAAAATATATACAGCGCAAGACGTGTTGCAGATGCAGTGACTATCCAACACCGGTAAGTATGCAAGCACATGTATCAGGTTGGGCGTGTGAAAACACGTAGATAGAAAGCACGCGCACATCCAAAAATTGTAGTGAGTGTTCCAACGGTGTTTTAAGCGCACAAATCATTTGTACAGGGGTGAACACATGCAACCATGTACACGTACATACGAAAACATTAAAAACGTTGCCACACAACGATACCTTCAAATCCACGTTCACGCGAACCATTACATTCATGTTGAGACAGAACGTCTGCGCGTTCCTGTGCACTTAGTGGCTCAGCGTCCACCCGCAACATCAGCATAGCGTTAGATGGTATCATTGCCGCCTCAAGTGTTTGGTTGTTCTCAAGTAGTCGCCCCTCAAAACTCAAATGTTGGTCCATCGGTGCGCATAGTAGCCAGTCCTGTAAAATAGCCATCTACAAATGTATAGTGAACAAACCCTGTTTAGTACACTGCTAGCTGTGAAAGATGACCGTAAACAACACTGGGTGGAATACTGATCGCCTTGCGGTGAATATGAACGAGCTGAATGTGCGTACACAATACCCACCCATGCCATAATGTACAAGAAGTGCATGACATGCGTGTGAACAAGACATAGAGTTTATGCTATACAGGCCTGTTGTATTTGTTACCTTCAGGTCCATGATAGTGTCTGTGGAGGCCATGTAGAAGGTTACATGTTCGTCATTCGACCCGTCATGGCCTCTCTTTCGAGTTGCACGGGATGACGCACGGTTCGACCGATGGATGATGCTCGGCACATGTAAACTTTTACTTTCCGCCAAATCCGCAACTATTTTATCATTGACGTATATGGATGATACAGTTTTCGGTGTTCCCGTCTCAGCTAGATGTCTGTTTCCCTTCCCCGAAGTCCGCTTAATGTGGATCTTCCCCTTTCTATAGATAAAACAAGAATCAGTCTGGCGTTGCAAAGCCTGTACACGACATGGCACACAGATATGTGGGTCAGTAACTAAGACTGAATTACCATTGGACACACGTTTGTATTGTAACTTCAAAACAACTGCGTCTTCATACACAGCTGACAGTCCATTCCAAGCAATTTCGTCCATTAATGCAATACGGTGCGTTGGAGAGTCGATGGTGACAGCGCCCCCAGTTGCCGCTTTGAACGAGAACGCGAGACCGCCATGTTTACAAAGCATCGAAGAGCTTTCGACGGATTTGGGCCTGCTGTTTTTCTCTATGGTACCAAATATACATACGTAGACATTCGATATGTGAATAAAAGATGATAACACAGAAATAACTGGGACAATTCTTTGTCAAACTTGATTATAGCAGACTTTCCGTCCAGTGATGTATAGTATTCTCTGCGAGATGCAAGCGCGTCCGTCTGTGAGGGGCTGAGAAATAAAAGACATGACACTAAACTCTGTTATGCTAAACTAGTTAAGGAGAGAGATATATAAGGCCTCAATAGTAGCTAATTGCAGGATAAAGTAGACCAAGTCCATTAAGCAACTAGTCGCAATGCACGTGGACATGCACAGATACTCACGCGGATTCTTCACGAAAGTCTTCCACTGTTTAAGAAAACTGTGTGGGACCATATAAAGGAAGTTGGAGTATTCGGCTCTTTCACCAGCAGTCATGATTCCGGCATCGCACGTAGCTACATCAGTGAGACTATGGGGGAAGACAAGATCGTAAAATGTATACGTGTGTGAGAGAAGATGGCCTGCGACTTCTTTCTCATAAGCGGCCGAAAGCTCTGCCTCTTCCTTCGCTTTGGTGGCCTCGCGCGTGCATATGAAACATGGTTGGCTGTCTGCCGTATATTCGGTATAGCACTGATGATGGCGTACTAGTATGTGCCATGCCTGCAAAATGGTAAGGAAACCCCAAGATGCAATAGGTAATCTCGACCTTAATATTTAGCACCTCTTTTTTACATCACACCTGCCAACGCCCTTCAAAGCACCAACTACTGTATCCAGAAAATCATAGACAAGAAACTATATATATATGTGTCAGAACTTTAAGTACTACTAAACAACAACGAATCGACGAGCAAAATACCTCAGCAGAAATAATTCTCCAAGCGGTTTCGTCTGACATAAGATTGCCGTGCTCACACTGAATGTCTTGATTAAGATGTACATCCTTTACAGACTCCAAATTTAGTTTGGCAGTTTTCTGTACGGCGCGTAAGTCACACATCATGAGCGGGTGGACATGAAACGGAAAAATGTCAATAGAAACCATAGATGACACACTTGGCACAGTGAGAGAATCCTATCCGATCGCATTTACACTACGTATCATACGCATATAACAGTTGTAGTTTACACAACAAGCATGAGCAAAGAACAAATTATCACAAATCAAACGCATAAGGGCTTAGACTCTATAGCCCACTTCTGACTTTATGTACGTACATTCATTTCTCAGAATAACGGTAACAATCAAACAGCGGCACTCACCTTCAGCCATTCCTTTAGTTGAGTATGTGACACTAGGAAGTTCTTACTAGAAATTGAACAAGCTTCACTTTTCATCATACAACGGACAACGTCTTGGTCATTCCTCAATCTAACTATCAGAGCTTTCTTCTTCGCGATTCTGATTACACACTGTAACGATCGTTCAACGATGAGCGCGTACAACGACATTTAAGTATCACAATTGCGGAAACGGTTTAAAATATGAGCTGCAATTATTCAACGGCAGACGACTTATAGCTCTTTACATACACTTCTACATAGGTCCCGCTCAGTGAGACGAGGACCACCTAAACAAGATGGTCGACAGTTGAAATCACACGAATGACGTCACAACAACGACCGGAGTCAAGAAAAGCAAACAAGCCAACCCCCGCCATTAAAGCAGTCGTCAATGCAAGCAGTGTAAGATGAAACAGTGAAAGTATAATATTAGTTGTAAGCCTCGTCTAGTAGGTCATAAAACACATAAACAGAATGCTTATGATCATGCACATCCGTAATATATATAATACAACAGAAATAATTGTACCATTTGCTATCAAATACAGGTGTTCCGCACTCTTGCGGTTGATACGTTTGTACAGAGAGAGGTCATCAGGATTCTGTTGATACAAGAATTTACAGGGAGGAAATATAATCAAGTGCACGGCTCGTTAATAAGATGATGCATATGTGGACGCGACGTGTATGCTTATACGCATTTAAGATTAACACCGCATGGGTGAGGTGAAGCTGGAAGAAGAAGTGAGACACAGGCTAAAAGTAACAGCTGTAGGATGTGCAGATACCATCGTGAATACAAATTTATAAGGGTGGATGACAAGCGTTACACGCCAAACGATTCATGCATGCTATGATGGCAAACATTACATGCATGCTAGGATGATAAACGCTTAACCTCTAGCAATTTATTCCGCAGTGATGATTCCAACGAGGTTATATCACCACAGTAAATTCTGAAATTTTACGTAGTGATAATAATGCTCAGCGTCGTTGAAGATCTCGCATATTAAAAAATCATGCACAAAACAAACCCACCAAAAATCCATGCTCGCAGATCAATGACTCATTGTTGATGGGTCCAGCAGCAAGTAAACCATTCTCGAATACATTTTTTATCCACTTGGTAGAGATGAAATCTGAAGGTGCCGTCTCACGTTGGTCATCTGGCCCACACTCGATCTCGCATTGAATCCATCGCACTACCGACGTCATTGTTTTCATGTGCTGTTGATGTGCCACATCTTCTCTCTGTATAATAGACGAAAGTACTGAATTTAAAATAAGACATACACCGCAACCGTAGCTACAATTTGAATGTATGATAGTCGAACTAAGTCCATCTCAAATTACTGACGTAGCATTACACGTTCAACATCATTTATAGTGACATCCGATACGTCCGTTCTTAAGGAAGACATCAATGCCCTTAACAACTGCAACAGATACCCTGTTTTTGCCAAGCATAACAGTCTGATTCCGAGACAAACCTTTTTTTCTTCATGGGCAGATTGCTCTTCATCTTTTACCATACAGTTATCAAGTCCCACCTCCGTTTCTATGCATTTGGGTACCTATACATCCAGCCCAATACACCAACCAAACCAACACACAAACATGTAAACAGTAATATATCAAATGAGGTGTCTCATTGCGTATCCTAGTGTTAGACCTGTCCATGGCGGACTCGAACACGAAGAGCACAAAAGCACAAACAAAGCAATTTGTAGGTTGTATTCTTACCTCACTGATATGTGGGATAATTTTATTATCTCTGCGCTTATAACACAACATGTACGCATTCGTTGTGGAATGCCTACCTGCTGGTAAAGATTTTCGTTTTTTCACTTTCTTACGCTTTATACCTAATATATTGGTATCAAATCCGTTCACGATATCCTCAAAATTTTCACTCTCCTGGCCCAACCCTTGTAATCGGCTAGTTGGTTTTGTGCCTGTACATTGGAATATTATACGTTTGATTACTATTGGTTTGTCCCTCATACTATCGATCTATTTGAGATGCAATGCAGACAGCCGGGAAACACTAGAGACGCTCAAAGATCGATTGAACGATAAGAGCCTAATTACCTGACCCTATACTGAGAGGCTCAACGCTTTCATCGCTCATCCGATACCAAATTCTGTCACTTATGTCTAGCACATGAGCCACATAATGACCAGAATACGCAGTTGCACCCTGATGAACCAAAACGGCGGTCACGTCGTACGGTATATTCTCTGTGCATTGTTGCAGTAGTAAGTAGTAGGATACATCACCAATTATTTAGAATTTGAAGGTCGGTTCAAATTGTGAGGAATATACATAACTGCTTACTAGCCCCAACCTCTATTCTTCGAGCATCTCAACTGATTCATCTCGATATGCATACTTACCATCTGCAGGATTGTTGAGTTTTATAGTCGGTCCAAAGTCTTTAGGATACAAGACTTCAGGGAACAATAGAGGTGTGAACAGCTTGCGTTTTGACAAAGTGCCCATGTCGAATACAAAGCGCATTAGCTGAAGATGTAGGACAGGTGGCAAAGATCTTAACTCCGTATGTCGTGAAGCATTTTGAAGGCTTTTGCAGGTTTCACACCTGTGTGCATCGGATATTGATGTAGATGTTAAGAGCGCATAAAGATAAAGAAAAAATGTCATATAGGCATCCAACCTGGATCACAATGCCTCAATTGACTATAGACAGACTATATACTTCCAACCGTACTATATAACAGAAAAACACAATAAATACATATGGATCAGCAATTTAAACAAACCTGTAACGATTTTCACCCTCGAGCTCTTCCGCTTTTAGAATCGATTGCATTGAAAATTCCAGGGTGAAACGACGATACATATCTTCATCTAAAAAATGTAGATTTGGGAACACAACGATTGCTCAGACTAAAGGTGGGTGGAAGAACATGCAGTGGATACACACATATACACACACAAAGAAAGGCACTAGCACCATCCAATATGTACTATACCTGAACCCCAATCTATACCTTCCAGAGGGTCGATCTCTGCGATTGGTAGTTCTAGTTCGTAAAAAGGGACTTTCGTCTCGGATTTCTTGCCACAGCAACGGCACTCGACCACATTCATCATTTCGCCACCAAATAGATCCTTGATTGCATTTGAAGAATTCAAAGACATGGAACTGCTTGTATGTTCTTCCACTTTTTCTTCCAGTTGTGACATAAACAGCTTGAAGAACTCCTGAGCATCCTGCTGTTCGTTCTTCGGTAAACGAAGGCTTTTCAAAAGAGAGCTTGGATCTGCAATTCTGGTGCAAATATATGTCGTTGTATATGTGGTAGCACATTCACCAGAAAATATATGCTCGTTTAGAACCGGTTTTTGCGGATAGACATGACACACCCATTACGTTGATTCATGCCGTGCATAACATAGTCAAGCATGTCGTACATACCGTCGATTACTTAGCTGCATCATTCCAAATAATTTCTGAAGCTCAAACAAAGGAGATGATGTTCTTTCTTTACTATCACTGACAGGCTCGTGCGGAATGATTGGAAGGTTGTACAAAATATTTCTCAGGGCGACGTTGTGGAACCACATCTGAAGGATTGCATTCATGTAGCAGGTGTTCCCTAAATTGCGCAGCCCTACCCTTCGACAACAAGACTTTTGAGACCTTGTCGACTTTGCATTTTCTGCAGCAACATCCTTGTTCGTTGTCATCGTGACCCTGTGCCTACCTTCTGCGCTTGACTCGACGTTTGGAGTTAACCCTCTTGTCATCTGCGACAGCCATCTCTTCTCACCAAGCCCATGTGTGCATGATATATTGTACCGCTTGTTGGAGTGACGTTTGTTTACCAACGTGCATCTGCAATCCATGCGGTATGTCTTCCATAGTGCAGACTCGTCTACGACTGGTGCGTCACATATTAATTCAGCCATGGACCGTTCGACCCAATTCCATCTTTCCTTCTCGGCTATTTTAGACATTGCAGATATTCGATCAACAGGGTGCTTGCCTATATTGTACAACGAGCCGAGGGGTTGTGCACAGTTCTGCGAGATGCTCACATGCTCTTATTTGGTGTTGCCTGTCTGTCTTATCGGTCATGTTGTGTGTGTGTAGAGAAGGGCATTGCGAAGGTGTTGTCATCGATTTGTAAACAAACACACACACATACACACACACACATAAAACATACTCACTCGCACACTCAACCTCGCACTCCCTCATTCACAATCACTCACTCATTCACAATCACTCACTCATTCACAATCACTCACTCATTCACAATCACTCACTCACTGGTTTACCCGTAAGCCCTTCTACGACTTATTTACTTAATCGTCTAACACTAGACCGTAGTTGAGTTGTCCGACATAATGATCAACACATATTAAGCTCAATTTTCCAAGTTCATCCCCATCACCCCACAATGAGTCTCTTAGATAACGACGAAATGACGTTGGAACCTGCGTTCTTTAATTCACAGACACTTCAATTTTCTGGCAGTACGAAGGTAAACGTAAATGTTGTTAACCCTGTTCCATTAGAAATATAGTACCGGCATACTCTAAAAGTTGTATCACACCATCCTTGTTAAGTACGAGTACGTTACACTGCAACATACTACACTCCGTGCAGACAGACTCTAACAACGGGATTATGTACGATTTTCATGCTTGCTTGTAACGTATCTATTGTACGTATGGGCCAAGAGAACGTACCGGAAACATCCCCTCATAGTCTTGCGTGTACTGGCGAAAAATTCTGTTGCTAGCTCAAGGATATTGACTGTCCTGCTATACACCATCGTTTGTGTTACGCTTTTATACTGTACGACCATACGAACACTTTGTCGTTCATTAACTCGGCATTACCTTCTGAAAACAGTTACTAGACGATATGGCGCAAAATCATCGTCCACTACCACCGTTGGTAGAGTTGAACTCAGTCGACTACCGCCCACCCGCTCCTATTGTCACGATGACCGTCAGCAATAACATCGTCATTCTCGCACTGAAAAACAATCATATCATTAGGATCAATCTGGAGCAACCTGACCACGTGGATGGTGAGTATCTATAATTCGACGGTGTTGTGTGTATGAGTTGCCTGTATTCTTGGAACACATTGAGTTCCAGGTCTGAGTAGGTTCATGTTTGTATTGCTTCTGCCCTCACAAGTTAGTTCGTTCGCGTCTTTTCTTCGAGCGAGTCCGTACCGGTTCACCTGTCACTGAGACTATGGCTACGCGTTTGATTTCAAGTCCCAAACAACAATAGTCATATTCAGACGCTGTTTGTGCAGTTTTTCTAAACGCTTATTTACACACACCCAAAATAGATATACAATTGGCCATGAAATCTTCAGATACAGTCCACAAGTTATTTCTAGACACGAGTGGCCAGCACCTTCTTATTGCGCTTGCGTCAGCAGACTGTATGTATCTGCATGGCGCCTCTCAGAAGGCTAAAATTCTGTCCAAACTGAAAGGCCATCTGATCGAAGCTGTGACTTTCAATAGGAACCGAGAAAACCATTCTGTAGGTGGATCATATAGTAGTAATGTTTCTGGCACTAGTAATCCCCAATCCGTAAAGTTCTTTCGCTCAAACACAAGGTACGCATATCGTGACAAGTATAACTGCTGAATTGCTTCCCCACTTTGTTGTTGTCCCAGAGAATTGTTCTCTTCGCTTATTTGTATATAGCAGCGGTTCTTTACCACGGAACTTTCTTACGTATGCTCTAACGCCGTTCTAGTCTTATATATATATTTTTGACACCCTAACATATATCTATAACTTGTAGTCCTACATTCACCTCATCCGGTAACAGCTCGTCCTGTGAGCTACTTGTTGGGACGTTCGAAGGACAGATCTACGAGTGCGAGATTGAACCCATCGAAGCGAGGTTTTTTCAGGGGAAAGAGGATAAGTATTTCCGGTTAGTTCATACAGTGCCGGACGAAGAACCAATTACAGGCTTGTTGTTATCCAAGTTTCCCAACTCAAGCACTAAAATGTCCACAGCCAACTCCCCCAACCCTTCACCCACGGATAGTCCTCAGGATGGTATTAAAGGAAGCGAGCAAAAGTACCTCTTAGTAGTGACTACACACACACGCATGTATGAGTTTGTGGGATACAAGAGTATGGACAGTCCAGTTTGGAGACGTCTATTTAGTGGATGTGAAGGTGGTGGTGGTGTAGGGCTTGGGTTGGGCTTGCGATTGGGGGGCGGTGCAATGGCAAGTGCGGCGTCAAGCCATTCACCATTTGTGACCAGCGCATCAGAGCAGCTACAATTGCTGCAACAGCAGGACCACAAGGGGCGAAAGCAAACTCAAAGTACATCACCGGCGTACGACAAGTCCACCGACACATCTCGTTCACAGTCACTAGAAGGTTTGGCTGTGGAAGTAAAGACCAACGGCCACAACTATGGCCAGAGTTTGTGCACTAGCCCAGACGCCTCCTCCACTAGTGGAACTCCCAGTTTTTCACGTAAGTCGCGAAACAAAAACGTCGCGTCATCATTTGCTGTCTATTCGAAGTATGAGAATGTACCTTCGTCCTTGGCTTGGCTATCTACCAAAGGCATCTACCTCTCCGCTCTGGTTTTTGGTTCACAGATTATGGGCGAAAGTGTGTGTGATGGTGATTCTGGTCTTCTTCTTGACAAACAGAAACGTGTCCCAACGGTACATCGAACCTCATAATGTTTATCAAACTTGGACCCTAGATCAATGCTAAACTTCAATTGATCTATTTATATTAACAACGTCCTATCTCTATGTATGCAAACTTCTCATACCTAGCAAATATACATTCTTACACCACAGGAACGGCGCAACACCGCGGCCAATGACAATGCTATCAGCTCTCATCAAAATGCACTTGCAAACCATTCGTGCATCGCACTGACGGAGTTTCATGTGATACAACTTGGATTTGACAATCGACTTACATTGTATTGTGTGCTTGACAAACAATTAGTTTATAACCAAACACATCCGGCTGATACATATGGACGCCTGGTGGGCTTGACTCGTGACACAGTGAAGGAAACCCTGTGGGTATATGGACCTGATGGTATTCATGAGATCCTGTTTAATGACGAGACGAGGTGAGTGTTCGTACGTATAACGAAAACGGAACCTGTGGTTTTTTATATACAAATGTATGAGTGTATGTATGACAATATTTGAATAGTAACATATAATCAATTGATTCTGCTCTATCGTTGAGAGATACAAACTTATCTTGATTTATGGGAGTAGTGTACGTAATGAGCAATTTTGCCTCTCGCATTGCTGTAATGTACAATGCGTGCCTTGATGCTACTGTTATCCCCATTTACCCTCATCTCATATTCGCACATGCGCATACAATCACGATTTTGATGACTTCTGAAGGGGAGTATGGCGAATTTATCTCGAGCGTGATCAATACGAGACTGCACTACACTACAGTAAGACAAAACCTGAGATCGTTAACTACATCCTCGGTAGGCAAGCCAACTACTACTATAGCCTGCGTAGGTATACAATGGCAGCCCAGTGTTATGCCAAAACATCCAGCGTGTCATTGGAAGAGGTAGCACTGAAATTTATTGACATCGGCGAGTACGATGCATTACAGGTTCGTGTGAGATCTATATCGTAAGATTATAGTCGAGTCGATCGCAGGGTTTACGTTTTACTCTTTCATAGATATAAATTTGTCTATGTTGTGTGGAAATTTCCATTAAGCGCTTCTATTTCTCTTACTGTTGTAATCGACCCATCCCTAATGACCAGGTATATGTGAATAAACGGCTAGAGTCCCTCAAACCTGACCAGAAGGCTCAGGCGACGATGTTAACAATGTGGCTCATAGAAATGTATTTAAGCCAATTAGATGATTGTGTTGATCGAGGTGAATATGAAATGGATCTTGTCGCGCAACTGAGAAAGTAAGTACAGCTTGGTATAACTAACTGCTAGACTAGCGTTTACCGACTGGAAATATATTCTGTTGTTTGAGGAGCTGGCGTGGACGCTTTTGAGATACATATCTGGCCATTTGACATGGTTACCCTGCTCATGTTCTCTTTTTTCACCCTCTGTATAGGTTTCTCACACAGCCCACGGTAAAGCAGAATTTGTCAGCTAATCATACGGCCGTATATAATCTGATTTGTAGCCATGGCAGAATAGATGATGGCGTGTTCTACGCCAACCATATGGGCGATTATGAGCGTGTGGTGAGGTATGTGTGCGTGATTCATCTTGTACACTCGTCACCGTACGTTGCATTTGTGTGTGCGAATGCTCATGTTGTCTGACTATTTTTGATTCACTACTACTGCAACAGTTCAGTTGCTCACTCTTTCGTACTATTCTCGCATGCAACCACACCCGTCATCAGCCACCATATCGCCTGCAATGACTATACCTCTGCACTAGCTGTCCTGGCTCTCCAGTCGAACCTTTTGTTATACTACAACTTTTCTTCGCAACTGCTAATGAATGCACCGGAATTGACTGTCGATGCTTGGCTAGCGCAGCCCAAACTCGATCCGCGACGACTAATACCTGCCATCGCGATCTACACGAAGCAGTACCCAGATATTCCTTTGGAGGTATGTCAGGAGATATAGCACATAGGCCTATTGTTGGAATGGCACAAATGTACGGATACTATGAGTTCCGTTTATGCTCACGCAAATGCTTATCGGTGCAAATTTGATTTTATTTGTCTCTTGTTCTTTCTACTGTATGCTGCGACAGTTGATCAATAATTGTAATGTCCGCTCGCAAATTGGCTGTTCAATCACACGTATACAATTAGCTGACGTGATATATGTCCCTAACGACCATACGCAATGTTCATGTTTAAGGACAATCAAGTGCTTCGTTACCTGGAGAACGTTGTGACTGTCCTGGGTGTACGAGACTCTGCAATTCAAAATTACTTGATCTCCATCTACGTAAGCTACAGCGCAGACGACCGTCTCCTCGACTTTCTACAGACTGTATGTTTTCCCTGTCGTCGATTTAGTAAGCTCAACGCGAGAGTATAAGTTTATATCCTCAGTTGTTTTATTTGATTTTTATGCTTTTCGGTGGACCTAAAATATAGTTTGACAAATCATAGATACAGTGTATCATGGGATAAATATCTGTAGCTATTCTAACTCTCTCCCTCTCCATTTATTTGTGTCATTGTATATTCGTCGTGGAATTGTGGGCGGCATAGTCCACTGGCTACGATCGACAATATGTGCTCCGTCTGTGCTTTGAGAGTAACAAACTACGGGCATGTGTTGACATTTACAAGCAAATGGGTTTGTATGAAGAAGCGGTGACTCAGGCGCTGAAAGTGGACGTGGCACTTGCGAAAGAAATCACACTTATACCTCCAGAAGTAAGTTTTATGTGTGCGAATTTTACGGATTAGGTAGTGAATGTGATGATGACCAAAGTAGGTACCGTGCCTACAATTGTTTTAAACAGAGTGTACATACTTCAGCACTACATAACGTCTTAATCCTAGAGTACGTACTTCTTTTGAATAGGACGACGAATCTCTGCGAAAGAAACTATGGTTGAAAATTGCTCGTCACGTTATTGAGGAGGATCGTAATATCGAACGAGCAATGGAGCTTTTGGAAGAGCAGAACGATTTGGTCAGAATCGAAGATATTCTGCCCTTCTTCCCAGAGTTTGTCAAGATCGACCATTTTAAGGTATGTTCTGTGTTCAAGTAATTTTTACCTATGCATGCAAAAAATGAAGCTTTTGGAACTGATATGGTTTGCTTGGAATAATCACCTGCATCGCTTTCCGAGATAATAGTGAGACATTGCTCTACTGTCTATTTTTTTAGATAAATGTGGCTGTTTGATGACACTATTTGACCATGGCAGAAGGATAATGGATTTTGCTTGATGTTTTCTTGATATAGGACTCAATTATTAAGTCGTTGGTGGAATACAACAGGCACATTGTAGATTTAAAAGAAAACATGAATGAGGCGACAAAAAGTGCTACTCTCATACGCAAAGACATCAAGGAGATTAGGAACAAGTATGTATATGGGAGTGACAGAAATAGGACAGTTATTAATCTTATCATTCACGTTCTTTGAGATTCTCAGGTTTGGTCTTCTTATTTGAAAAGGGCAGTGGGGCCTATCATTTTTGCGTTTTATACTATTGATGCCATGTACGTAACTCATACTAGATGATGGAATCGTATTGCATCCATTAATAAGTCTGAAACATAAAATCAAATCTGGAATTTGATGTTGTAATTCACCTCCCCATTCGTTTTTTACCCCATAACGAAATGGCCCTTGTGTCTTACCGCTTCAATGACTGTACAATGCACGATTTATGATCAGATATGGAATGGTAATGGGGGATGATCGGTGCTGTTCCTGTGATCATATTGCACTTGTCAGGCAGTTTTACCTCTTCCCATGTGGACACGTATTTCATGTCGAGTGCTTGTACAATGAGGTATTTTTTTTGTCTACACCTTCATATGTATAGCTATTTAGCTATTATTATTCAATCTCCGTTACTTATATACTCTACAAAATTTTACACCACGTTCAATAAACAGGTTGAACCACATATCGCTCCGGCCGTTCAAACACGGATAGCGCAGTTGCAACAGCTAATTCAAGAAGAAAGCATGCCTGACACAAAGAACCGAGGAAGTGACCAGCGGAATGAAGACGTTATGGTGGTTGTCCCGCAAATCGACAAATACAAGGTAATGACGTTTTTTAGTACTGTATTGTTTCATGCCTTATGGTAGCTATAAATCTTAACGTCGTAGTACCTGTAGATCTTAAATATGAAGATCTTTGAAGAGTTTACTGGCTCTGTGCCACTTCTCCGAAATTCAGTACTATCTAAGGCACCTTTCTAAGATGAGCTCTTTTCCACTGATGCATTCGTTCATAAACAGAATGAATTAGATGATATTATTGCTGGTGAGTGTGTCCTTTGTGGATCTCTCATGGTCCGATCATTGGATGAGCCTTTCATCGATGATGACGAATTGGATGATGTGCTTGCCAGCTGGACCATTTAGAAATACCATCTCAATGATATGTAAAGAATAAATGATACGGATAATTTAACCCAGCCAGTAGTTATAAATAATGACCAGCTGGTATTCAGATTGAAGGTCTATCAATCGTTGGAACATTCAGAATATAAAAGCAAAAAATATTCGCGAACCGGGAATTGAACCCGGGTCTACCGCGTGACAGGCGGTGATACTAGCCACTATACTATCCACGACATTTCTCTTTTAATATTTGCGTATATTATACAAACTTAGTACTGTTTGTATTTGGAAGTTGCCCACCGCGATCCACGTGTGATTACGATATGCTGTACATACGTCATCCGTATATTGAATATAAGTGAACAATGATATATTCAAAGTCAATCCTGATGGTTCCCTGCGTATTTCACAGTAAAACCAACACTATTCATTTACTCACCTTCCAACAACGACGCATTAACGCTGGTGCCACCATCCACATTCTTAGGTCAGTAACTACAAATGTAAGTCTTTCGATTTTGCTAAGCGCAATCTATCATAAAATCTCGCATTCTCCTGGTCTGTGATTCGTTGTCGTCCTCACCAGTTGCATGAAATTGTATTTATTATTCTATTAGTAGATGAAGGAATTGCTACCATGTTCTCAGCACAATACCAATCGTCAGCAAAGAGAATGACAACCTATTTCTTCGCGTTAGTGGCAAACATTTATTTGTGCTCCGTCACTCTCAGCTGGTCAACCAACGCTATGATGATCCAGAAATATAACAAAGAATTGATTGTAATCCCAGTATATTCCTGTCAACTATCGATGAACACAATCCCGCACCAAATTATCAAGTTCTGGTTAGTCCAGTTGCACAATATACAACTTTCTGCCCATCATTGACGAATTTGTACCAAATCTTTGCCCACTTTTTCTCACGTTGAGACAGATTCATCTCGAGTATACAGCTTTTTGACCTTAACGTAGTACGTGCCTTTCCGTGCTTCAACGGAATAAGGAACGGGAACATTTTGGTCGTAAACCACATACAGGATTGTCATATATACCTTCCTTGCATCACATGCACGCCATTTTTAGTAACTGATATGTAGCATGAATATCTTCTGTAACATGCCGCACAGGTATTTTTTTGATTGCATAATCAATGAAGATTGCTTCGTTGCAAGAAATGAAAGTACCAAACTTGGCTCACGGTTTTACAGACCATGAACATTCCAACTTTTACTAATCTGTTCAGCAAG
Organism: Creolimax fragrantissima; assembly: GCA_033442365.1. Taxonomy (NCBI): domain Eukaryota; class Ichthyosporea; order Ichthyophonida; genus Creolimax; species Creolimax fragrantissima. The sequence goes on along the minus strand of JAWQFL010000020.1, from coordinate 1,025,830 downwards.
ATATTACTAGTGCGGCGCATATAATTGTTCTAGTATAAATTCAAACTATCAAGTTATTATTAATCATCCACCAGTACAGAACTCCTGCCAAAGTTAGTATACTAGTTTCTGTGGGTAGTAAATAGGTTTTACAGGAACATTTAAGGAAGATATGAAATAAGAGAGTACACGAGTAAGAGGAATAGAGGAACTTGATTGTCTGCTCATGTTGGTTGTACGTAAATATACCAAAGGAAATCCCTCAACGGAAAGCCGTGGACGTGACAAAAGGTCGAGTAATCGATGAGTGAAACACTCACCAACACCATTCGCTTACTACAGAAACGTAGCTTGATAGAGCTCAGTGCTAGGAGTATAAAACCGGTGTGTAGCACGAAGGACACGATTGCTTAAACCAGGAAAGATTCCGTTATCAAGCCCGTTGTCAAGCATAGTGAAGCAAGCGATCAATGAATACAGTAGAAATACTATGGCACAGCCATGTGCGAAATATTTTACTTTCTCAAAGATACTGGTGGTGGCTTGCTTGATGGACATCATGTGCCCGGTTATATCATAGAATTTATTGCTACACACCGCCCGTTAGTGAGGCCTCCCATAGAAATCAAAACTGCCCACAAACGTCGCTGTGGCTCCTGTAAACGCAAATTCCACGCCCAATTCACTTGCACTCATTGTTCTTTCCCTTCATTTTACATTGCTCTTGTTCCCCAATTCATACATAGTCTTTGATTTTCATCTCCACTCACTTTTTTTGCATGTATGTAGAACAGTCTTTCCTCATTAATTAACATGGTGCATTTATTCTTGTCTTTCATTCACTACTACTGACCATTTCACACTGTAATTTTTCTCTCCGTCTTGCCTGGCACATTCGTATTGCTGCTGTTCATATTCTTAAGTGCTTCTATTTCCTTCATTTCAGTGCACGATCAAGTAACACAAAGAGGCAAGGGTCAGTTTTGCTATGCTAAACTCAAAGTTATCGGGATAGGAAATTACGGAACGTTTTAAACCAGCATAGTTCTGCTTGTTGCAAGTCGTGTAGTGAGTGCTGTGGGTGCCTTACAAATAGCACGCACAATCACCCACCAATCATCTATCTGAGTGTCCCGTGAGGGCAGTTTGTTCCCCAGAAGGTCTTCAAATTCAGTCGGAATAGCAGTACAAATATATTCCTCCAATGCATGCATCATTGAAGAAGGCAGGCAGCCTAGAATTGTAAGATATTTATTTTCTAAGCAGCACAAATTGCAAAGTTGGCGAACCGTCTCTTTGTTTACCATAGAACTTGAAATTCATAGTAATCCCTACCAAATTGTTGTGCAAACCTCTTTGCTACCCAATCGTGCTATGTGGCATACAACGCTCCCCTGAGGGCCAATCGACTGGGTTTTCGCACATACGACGTTGACAAATTGCCCACCGCTTTAATTCAACATGCTCAGGAGTTCCTCGCGCTTTACTTCTGTCCAAAGGTCTTTTTCTGGTGTTCCACTAACGACATCTAGGGTGTGGCATTTGAATTAGTCGTGATTAGCCGGTAGTTTCCATATACGTCATCATTCGTTTCATCCGGCCCATTTTCGTCACTTGCGTATGTCGGACGAAACGTAGTGATTCTGTTGTTGTTGTGCTCTTTATATACGGGGTCGTCTTCCATCACGATATGTATGAACTCTGTTTGTTGAATTAGTCGTGATTAGCCGGTAGTTTCCATATACGTCATCATTGGTTTCATCCGGCCCATTTTCGTCACTTGCGTGTGTCGGACGAAACGTAGTGATTCTGTTGTTGTTGTGCTGTTTATATACGGGGTCGTCTTCCATCACGATATGTATGAACTCTGTTTGGTTTTCATGTCCATATCTCGTTTCTCACATTTCACGATATGTTCACGGCTTTGTGCATTACATCCTGTATATCATCAGGTGCATACTTGAAATCTTGGGATTAGCCCATATCCTCGCCATCGGATTCGTTGGATAGTCCTGGCTATCGTCTCAATCTCACTATCCGTTTTTCTGCTCGTATTTGTCGTTGATGGGTGTCAATGCAGTAGTAATGTTTTTTACACGCGTGCTACTACTGGTTGTACTGACACTCGGTCCTGGCTAGTTAGTACTGTATATCTTTTTCTTCTCGCTTTTCAAACTTGCCATCATCAGGCTTTTCGAGTAAAACGCAGGCAAACTATAAATATTAATGTAAGACAAGCACTGTCCATATTTCGTGGGGAGAAGAGATCCACCCATCTCGGCGGCGTATGCGGTTTACAAAACCACGATGAGTAGTAGTAAGTAGATCGTGCAAACTCAGTGTCATTTGTTTTCGTTAATAGTCAAAATTCAGCCAGTTTGGTTAGCTGACGTAAAGAGAGTAGTGTGCTGCTGTATCGGGTATGTATAGAGAGAACTGTTCCAGGGATACCTGGTAGTTGAAGTATCTTCTTCTAGGTCAGATATGTAGGCCAGCTCTGCCCTTGTGCAATCGTACTGCATGTGCCCAATGCTCCGGATTTCATGCATGTAATGTTGCCACAACACTGAATCCTGGTATGCCATTGTTTTGGGCACTTGAACATTTCATAGTCTTATTTTCAAAAGTGTTCTGGTCTTGTTGTCTATGGCGCTGCCGACGTCTGTCTGCATAGAACCCCGCGTCATTATCTTCACTGCTTTCTTCTTCACCTAGTGTGATTTGGAACACTATAGTAGCTAGTTTTACTTGTTCATAAGTAAATCGTTGTCCCAAAGCCATTTTTGAATTTAGTAGAGTAAACTGCTTAACGGGCGCTTTCTGTATGTAGTCTTGACGCTTTCCTGTATCCATTAGTTCGTCTTCTTGCTGTCAACGTTGGATAATATAATTTTTAAGCGATAAGTTATATGTCTTAGTTTGCATTGAGTCTCATTTTTTCCAAGCGTCTAGGTAAAGAGTCCATGTTAGCCGTATTAAGGGAGATCTACCCCATTAATTATCAGTCTGTGAAAGAACGTAAAGAAATAAAGTCCTTACATTAATGTCATGGACATAATGATATTGTGCATGAATGATATGAGAGCAAGCGTGAACATTACTTGAACCTATAATAGATAAAAGTTTCTGACTGTCACTAGGTATTACGGATGGAAGCAACAGAATTACCGGAACAGCTCTATATGTATCTGATACAAGAGCAACTTGCTCTCGGTACATCAGGCGAACAAACTGGGCTAGATTGCGACTTCCATCAAACACAAATCTCCGACGGATATGGGAGAGACTGCAGAAGGGCCTCTAAGCGGCCTCACAGCTGCTCGTGGCGAATCACAAACTTTTACACCTTAACAAACGGTTACTTGGAATCACGCTTGGTCATATTGCCTTATGCAATAATATGAGGACACTAGTACAAGAAATGATGAACATCAACTAGTAAATGATCATTTTGTGCTGCATACGCTAGAGTAAAAAATGGGCAAAAGATCAAAATACTGCCTTCAAAGAGTCAATATTGATTGACACTCTGCAATATGTAATTTGGGACTCGGAAACAAAGGAGATGCAACTACAGTAATGTGCAAGCAAAACGCATAGATATTTTAGATTAGAAACTAAGAGACACCTTTATGAATTAGTATTTCCAGATTAGAAGATATTCAGGGTAGACCGACCAAACGGGTTAGGGTTTTTAGAACCTTCCAAGATTGTCTGATATCGAATTCCGAATTTTACCTCAGTAAAATGGATCCCTGCCTCTTCGTAGAACTTTAATACTTTATGGTCGTTTTGTGTATTGATGACGGGGAAATCTCGTGTCTCGACCAATAGAGGAATGTTGAAAATTCGAATTCAAATACTTGGTAAATAAGAAGTTTTGCATACAGTTCTAGGCCGACTCCTTTATATGAAAGTTATCTGTAGATGCAGTAGTCAGCAATGAATATTGGCACGTAGACATAATGCTCGCTGATATGTTTACCAAACCCCACCGAGGCAAATAAGTATGCCAGTTTCACAGCGGCAGAGCTTTAAACGGAGCGCCCAATACTATATTTCCACTTCATGATGACATCTGTCAAGCTCAGTGGTACAAAATATAGTTACAGGCTTGAGCTCAGTATATAGTATAGTTGAACATTTCACTCACGGCTTTGTCATAATGTTTACAATACCCCCCCGCTCGCCAATAAAACAATCTACTGCTATTGCTTGGGTTAACATTTTCTGTTTCGGTGTGCTATTTATAAGCTATTGAACGTGTTAATGCTGTTTACTGTTCAGGTAGGTACCAACTATGTGGTTATTATATTCACTTGTTGTTTGTGCTATTATTGGAATATAGAATGTAACATAATATTTATTCCAATTCCAATGCGAGAGCAAAGTATATATGCATATATGGAAATACAGTTAAACTAAGCGATTAAGGAAAATGATACATGTAGACAATCAATATTTTGAGCGAGTATTAAGAAGGAGTTGCTTAGTATTGTATCTGTTTTGTCTGAAAAGGAAACGAATGAATAAAGTTCTAAAATCTACTCTTATCATGACAAATAAACAATTTCCAAGTTTTCAATAAAAGTGAATTCAAGGTTTAGCGAGAGCTGCAATATGGCGAGAGTCTCCAGTCAGTTTACAGTACTGTTGGTGAGGCATGCATGAAAGTAACAGTGAAGCGGTAGTCTTAACGTTAAGAATGGGAGAGAATGGGGTCGTGGATACTTTCTAGGAAAATGCGGGAAGAGATCATGACAATAAATAGAACGAAAATTTGACAATAAAATGCTTGAATCACCTCCATTCCTCTTCGGCTGAAAAATGTGCGTAGATAAGGAGGAAATCTTTCTTCTTTTAACAACCAACCACCATATGTTGAGAAAAAATTTCAAACCGGTTACTACTACTTACTTAGCTATATCCGTGAGGTAAATTGTAAGAACTTTATCCCTTTTCTTTTTTCTACCAACAAAACTACTGAAGTTGTAGGAGACAGAAAAAACCTTTATGTATATCATGACACTAACAAGTAAGATTTAAATAAATGTCCAATATAATGTTGCAGAAGATCATCGCGTGATGATTGTCTAGCATATGATGCTTGCTGCATGCCAAGTCATTGGTATTTTTGAGTCACAAAACATGTTGTCTTGATCCAGTATAAATAAGTACAAGCATCTTACGCATGGCTGGGTCATAATAACACTCCAGTATACTCATAATAATAATTCCAATATATTCCACTCATAAATACAACGTTCGACGCAAATCGACATAGTACGAGTGTAGAAAGTTCGACTTATCGTGGCATATCATCGTGTCTCTGATGTTTAAAGTGATGATAACCCGTCCGGACATATTAGCACTGGCGTACTGAGTCGATAAACTGGATGGACCTACAAAGGCTCGGAAGGCTGCCGCGAAAAGTTTTGGTGGATATTTACAAATCACATATAACAAGGGACCAACTGCTCTTCATGGCTAAGCATGGAATCAAAGCAAAGGCTTAAGCTGAGGCTAGCTAGCTTTGTGTGAGAATCAGACAAACATTCGAGAAGTGGATATATAATGCATATCAATGGAACTCCAATCATGTTGAGTACCAGAAGTCTGAATACGGCCGAGGCAGAGTTATGTTAGCCTATGCGAACGAAGCCTGTAGAGATCTGCAAACGATGATGACAACACCAATAAAGACAATCAAGCTGTGAAGAAGATGGCAGAAGAACTGTCAAACAAACAGAAGCAATCAATCTCATAGACTTAAACTCTGCGCGCAACTTATGTGTTATCCGAACAATTAGAACTGAAAACTGCCACTTCGACATGATGCTTGTTGATGTGTTTACAAAGGTTACCTTACAGTATTTCAGTTCCGCTGCGACAGACTTCTGAGAAAGAATAATTGCATAGCAGGCTGGCTCATGGGGGAGTGCGGAATATATTGGAGTTGTTGTTGTGGAAGAATGTATAGGAAATATTGTGACGTAGCCATGCGTAAGATGCTTGTAGGTAAGCCAATAAATAGGCTTTGGGACTCAAAGATATTATAATGCACCATACGACGATGAACACAACTGGATGGTTGGTTGCCCATTACTACTACATTTTATTATTTACGTAAACACTTATAAATATCCTGCCTGTATTAAGGAAAATTATATCCCTAGACACTTTAAAGACGGGTATACAAGTAGAACGTCAAGCAAGCACTGTATAAATATGATGAGGAATAGAGTTCTTAAAATTAACATCATGTCCAATATAAAATGCATGACCAAGGAAATGATCCCATGGTAACTTTAGTTAGCCCATATCGCCCGTTATGCAATGAAGACAGTACGTAAAGGAAGAACTACGGACGATGTGACAAAGCACCTCGACTATCATGTGAGATAATAAGCATGAATGGACATGAACGTATAGCCGACTCCATGTTGTGGTGGACGACGAACTCTAGTAAACACCTTAGCGGCAGAATAGCTACAGCTCACCCGACACATTCATGCGACGAAAGTGGACCTGGTGAAACATGGCATCAATGCGCTGGCTTATCACGACTGCTCCAAACGAAGACACCATAAGAGTATCGTAATGTAGAAGAGTCACCAGAAAAAGACCGACCTTTGGAGAAAAGCAATATGCATGGAACTCCGTTGTCCATTGAAATTATTGGACGTCGATGTAACCAAAACTAAGCCGATTGGCTTGAAGTGAGTCCGCACGCGAGAATTGTAAGAAGAAGGAAAAGTTGTACTCCGCAGAAAAAGGTTTAGTAAGATAGGGTTTGTACAACAATTTGGCGGAAATTATTATGATCTGCGCCCAGTGATAAACAAAAAACTGCACGCACTTGCTTGCAATTGGTGTCACTTAGAGAATAGATATCTTACAATTCGACGTCAAGACCCTTCTTCGAATGTACGTTAGGATATGTCATCTTTTTCTCCTTTGCTGAAAGTATGTGCATTAAATAGACAAGGACAGAATCTTTATCTCGCAGCTAGCAAACGTATGTTTGTGGAATATATTGGAATTATTATTATGGAATGAATGTTATTATGACCCAGTCAGTCATGCGTAAGATGCTTGTATTGCTACTGGACCATGGGACATGTTTTTGGGACTCATAAATACCAGTGGCTGGCAGACATCACCATGGGCTAGACGAACCATACGTCATGCGATGATGTTGTGGAATCAATATCTGGACGCTGGGTTAAATTTTACGTGTTGGTGTCATCGACTTTTGGCCATTATCACATGTTATGTAGTTAATATATCTGGCTGATAGAATCTGATCGCACAATGTTTATCACTATAGGAGATCGATCAGATTACATTTTATGTGTTTACGTATTTACTGTGTGATGGAGATGCATAGTTTGGATATCCTACTACAGAAAATTACATAGGTAGACGACCTATTTATTCTATAGACGGGCATAACAGTAGGATGGATGTCTTATAAGTTCAGTCTAGTCTAAAAAGTAAGAGAAACAAGTTCCAAAATTTTCACAATTTGCACAGAAGTTCCTAGTGGATTCGAATGAAGACTTTTTGGGGACAAATTATTCTACCCAACGTCAAAAGCAATGCTTCCACACTATCTTAGTCAGCATGATGTATTTATTATCGAAAATTGTATGGAGTCTGCCGCTAATGTAGTAATAAGTGTTCGTCGTCCCTCATGAAACCCTAAGCTCTAAACACTGTTCGTCTACTTCTGCAATCACACCGGAACTGCACCGATTGTGGGTGGTGACACCGGCTCCAAGTATTATACGTTGTTCTCCCGGCGTCCTGAACTTGGTTTTGATATCACGCCTTGTAAGAAACAACTCTAGTGAACCAAATACAATTGTCTGAGATATATAAGTCTGGAGAGATCCGCACATCTCGGCAGGCTATGCACTTTATAAGCTGGGGTGAGTAGTAGACACCATATATCCAAAAGTTGCCTTCGATACCGGCAGAGAGGAGCAATCATGGTCCGAGCCATGCCATCCAGTTACACTACGATGTGCTTGTTCGCAAGTACCATTGTATTCTGGCGTGTGCACTACTGAGAATGTGTATTTTTTATTTTTGTAAGTCACAATCTATTTCACGTAGAGTAGGCTGGTTTACTCCTGCATCAGATATGTACAGAGCAGTTCCAAGGACGCCTGGTAGTTGCTGGTATTTGTTTACCTTCACTTTTCGTGACAATTCTAGTATTACCTATTGCAGTCAGAAAGAAGCTTTTCAGTATTTTAAGTATTAACATGTTATTAGTCTTGGATGTAGTCAGTCACATGTAAAAGAATTTCGGCAGGTATTACGCGAAAAACCGTTGATTGGAATATATTGATTGCAGTCATTCATTATGTATGTAAGATATTTGTATTTAAACCAACAAGTGCTTTTTTACCCAAAGATACCAGTATCAGTCAGTAGCTTGGCATATGTCATTATGTGTCATTATGCGGTTGAATTCTAGTGGACGGCTGTTAACCAAGTATCAATCACATGCTGTTTATGCAGACGGAAGAATCCGATAAGTGTTTACCATTATGGGGGAGATCAGATTATATTTATAGGTTTGCGTATGGTTACTGGCCGATGGAGATGCATAGATTGAATACCTTCCCTAGTCATCAGGAAACAATATATTTATAATCTATATATTCTACAGACGGGTATAAAAGTAGGACGTCCAACAATGTATAAGTTTAGTCAGACAAGTAAAAGATGAAGTTTTTAAAATCCAAAACACTTTTTTTCACTATCTCCAAACCGAAATATTCATTCTTCTTTTGATAAATTATGTGTTTCTCCTCAGCTCTTGCGCAATCGTATTGTATGTGCCAAATGCATCGATATTTCATACATGTAACTTTTTTTTCTTCTCTCACCGAGTCCTGTTGTGTCCTTGCTTAAGACATTTTATGCATTACACTGATCAATTTGAAAAACGTTCAGACTTTTGTTGTCCGTGATGCTGCTCATGTCTATCGAAATGTAGGATATATGAGAATTATTATTGTGACTTGGTCATGTGCAAGATGTTTGAATATATACTGGACCACGTCAACATGTTTTGGTACTGGTGGCTTGAAAGACATCATCTGTGCTCCCGAAAACGGACCAGTTGCAAAGAATGATGGCCAACCAGTTCGGCCACTTTGGGCTTATTACAACTACTCCAAATGAAGATTTTATTGAATACCAATGTTAAGAAAAGTATACATGAAGAGCTCGTTAACATGCTAAAAATTAGAAGTATGGACCCTGCGTGAACGCAAACTGTGCCAAAACCAAGCCAGTTGGGAACGAAACGTAACTAAAATGCAAACTACTCCATGGTTAGTGGCAAGAGATTTTTTGCCAAACAATTTTATCAAGATTATTATGAATCTTCCTGTTGTAAATTTTAAGAACTTTACTTCTTCAGCTAGTTAGACACCTACTTTTACACCCTCATCTGTAGAAGATTGTTCCTATATATAATTTTCCTTACCAATGTATTCAATCTATGCACCTCCATTCTCATTGGGTTAAAGACAACATCATATGTTAGACGTACATTCCGCGATGATCTTGTGGAAACACTTTCTTGGACATCGGGTTAAATCTATCGAATTGGTGTCAATATATAGTTGTTATACAAATATGCTGTCAATTGTACTTTCAACTAATGCATCTTGTCCAATCGTTATCCATGCTAGGTACTGTTTGGCGATTCACACTAGCTAGCTATGTTGGTCAGTGGATACAATGGAATATTATCTTCGCGGCAATTACTTATGATAGAGAAGCCACTACTCTGTCGTGCTCGTCATCTGCGGTTCCCCCCCTCCTCAGCTTGGATTCAGTGTTCAGCATCCAGTTTGTGTTGTATATCTTGACGCATCTTTTAGCTTGCGTGTCATGTATTCTTTCTTTTCTATCTTTTGCTATTACATTCTGTGTACGTGTGGTTAATTTGTGTTTTCTACAATTCGAGTAGTTCTCGTTAATAAACTTTTAGTCTATTGGTCCACTTCTTGGGCCCTGTTGGTCTGCTGTGTTTTAGGTAGGTAATGTGCACTAGTATTGTGCATACGCTATATCACTAGTATTTTTTGTTCACGGCAATATATCACCGCGACTGGAATGATTTGCCAGGACACATTTAAAGGTTTCCTTGACATCGTCGATGCTTTTACCTACGCAATCCATTAAGGGAACATTTGGGAAACAAAAAACGAAATACTTCCATGTTCCTTTCGTTTGAGTTAGTTGTCTATGGGAAACGAGTTTCACAACAAATCGGTTCAGTCTAAATTATTATGAATCTTCAAGTTCAGTTCGTATCTGCTTCTTTCTCACTCGCCGTTGCAAACGGCATGAATATTTTAAGTCTACATGAAGAGATCTCTTAAAGATTATTAGAAGAAACATGGTTTCACTGACATTTTGGTAGAATTGCAGATCTTCTGGGGAACAAACTGTTAGCACGCAATGCTCAAATGGTGAGATAAGCCGCTGTATGGCTTAAAATAAATGACACTATGCTGATTTAAACCTCCCTTGATTTCATTCTAATCTCGGCACTCAGATTTCAACGCAGATTGATCATTATTTATTTCATTATACGCCATGGAGTTTTCCCTATTTTGTTTGTCGATGATGTGGTTCATCTGTTGTGTCTCAGGGGTGATGGAAGAATTGATGAGGAGAAACAAACGAAATTCGATACCAATGTATTTAATACACCCCATTCTTCGCGGTTGGCAACATATGTAGAAAAGTGATTTTTATCGAGCAACCGACATATGTGGAAAAGATTGCAAGCAACTTTGATTATCACTTGTAACACGAATTAGTATAACGTGGAGGCAAACAAACAGAACGTACAGTTGTAGATAATCAACTATCTTGGAATCAGCATATCTCTCATGTTTGCAGCTGTGGGACGTGGAGTACAGTAAAAATATTGTAGTCAACCAGGAAATGCTTGACTTTACACTGGGAACAAACATAGGACTCAAAGATACGAGTGGCTTGGCAATAACAGTTTATGTTAGAAATATCATGACAACGCTATATGTGGATACTTGACCGGGACCAAGCCATTGAACCCCTAAGATATCTGTGGGTTGAAAACATCATCACTTGCTAGATATTTCCATTTATCGGCTATTTGTTGTTTGTAGGTACTGGATGTGCTTATTTTGTTTTATTATCGTAAGTTTACGCTTATCCTAAGATAGGTTCAGATATTTTATTTCTATGGGAAATCAAACATATTTTTTGCTATTTGATACTGCATTGAGATGATGTCGCCTAAATTGAAAACTAGTTGATTTATTCTCTGAAGGAGAATCAACACCGAGGTAGACAATCTATCTTGCAAGCGAGTATATAGGAGAGTGTCTAGCTTGTATCAGCTCGTGTAAAAATAAAGCACATATAATACACAACGGCAGGCTAAACTTGTTCGAAATAATTTCAAAGTTCGGCTTTGACTGATTCAAGTCCAAGCTGTTTCGGAAATGACGAATGCTTATCTCTACACCTGTATGACAATACCACCAGTATTTATTGAGAAATGATCCTGTCATGCACGAAAATTCTTTTTTAGAGCAACACGAACAATTTTGCCATCTTCCTAATAGTGTGTTTGCGCTTTGTCTTACTCATGTGTGGCCTGTAGTTCGGGAGATATTTGATCACGTATAAAATTTGCCTCCATTCTTCGCCATATCTCTCAAGAGATCACACGCAGTGAACTGTTGGCCAAAGATGTCACGGAACCGGTCCAGATGGTTGACCACCTTATCCGCTCCGTAGGTATCTAGCCATCGGAATGGTCCGCCCTGTGTTATATTGAAAGAAAACAGACTATTGAAACTAATCAAAATATACACTTGAGCAAAACTGGCAACATTTAAATGAGCAAGCCCCATAAACACAATGCACATTACCACATTCAAACGCCAACAAACAACATATACAGATCACTAGAGGCTATGATCACAAATTTATACCTGAAACGGAACAAATCCAAGCCCAAAACAGGCCCCAATGTCCCCATCCGAGGGAGTAGAAATTACATTCTCCTCAAGACACATGACAGCTTCATTCGTCATTCGACATGCCATGCGCAAAGGAATATCAGAATCTTCCGTAGTTCTAGAGATGAAGAAGTTACCATACAAACAATATTTGTACATGTAACTACTGTTAAAAAAATGTAAATCCGACGCAGTAACTTCTCGGTGGTTGTTACATAATAAATACAGTCCTAGCGATAAAGCTGGCGACTTAGGTAGGTAGTATTCAGAAGTCAAAGAAATAGCACAGTTTCTTTGAAAAACAGTTAAACTTTGGGCAAAGGAAGGAATCAACCATACGATTCCACTTTACATATTGTAAAATAAGAGTATCCTATAAAGCATATAAGAGTGAAATACAGTCTTTGCCTCAATCCAGGGAATGGGAGACATCACGGCATGCACGTAGTTGCACGTCAACGCTTGAACCACCTCAACATCTAAGTATCTAGTTTGCTTGCATATACAGTACTTCTATTGTGGGATGATTACAAGTGCTGAGAGCTCATCACCATACGGCGTACACTGGATGTAGTTGTACTAGGTTTCAAATCGAGTTATAGATACTATATTTCTCAGGGTCACATTCTGCAACCGTATCGTTGGCAGAATTATGCCGTTAAGCCATACGGTTGCACATATCACCAGATGTACAAGCAAAGATTCCATGTGAATGCACTTAATGATGGATATTTAAAAAAGTTGTATGAAAAATGCACGAACTCACAGTAGTCGTAGAAGCATTCTAGTATATATATATGCAGTACAGAACTCTATACCACCAAGAGTATACCGTTCAATGCCGTTTCCATGTCTCTTGAATATGTTGACTGCATTTTCATGAACCATTTTTTTGCCTGTCCACAGGTACAGCCCCTTCTTGGACTTACGGCCAGTCCATCCGTTGGCCATCTATTATGCATCACGCCAATAGAAGCAGATTAAGAAGATTAAGATGACTCTTGAGCAGGAAATCTTAATATTAAATTTTTGTATCAGGGAGGATGTCCATGAATAGTATTATGCACTAATTTCTAATCGTGGTAAACTTGTGGTTGTCGTATTCAGAGACATACCAGCTCATTCATCGCTGCAACACCGATGGTTACATCACCCTGGGACAAACGAGGAAGTCGTTGTCCTGTAAGATGTGGATTTAAGTCGATAACACCAAGTTTGTAATCAAACTTAACTTCGATGAGAAAAATTTGAGACTTGGGAAATGTTATCGAAACGATATAACTTAAACATAGACACGAATATTAAATGAACCAAGAACGAATGCAATGCTATAGGGCCTACACGTTTCAGTGTATCACCAGAGGTAAACAGGCTATCACGAACTGTCAAGCTTATTTTGAATGCATTTCCAATTGTATATATTGAATGGTCGGCAGTGCAAATATTCATACCCAGGTCCGCCGCCACGTGGCAACCGACATCAATGCCAACCTCGTCGAAGAGGGTCACGGGTCCGACCGGAAAACCGTACGATTGCATAAGCTTGTCAATTTTCCTGATCGCATCGAAAACATTCAGCATGGTATTTCATACTTGATTGGTTTTGCGTATGGTCCAAAAATAATAGTAGTGTGGTATGCGTGCAGAACCGCACATCTTAATAAGTTGTTCACTATAGTCTAAACCTCAAACTTAATTAATGCATACATATCGTTTCCACATGTGCGTCTTCGATGAAACAAATTTTACAGCAGGTAACTTACGTGAAATTATTACCCTCTACCATGAGCACCATACACTCAGTGAGGAGGGGCGCCAGCACACGAGTTGTATAGAAACCGGGACCATCCTTCACCACAATCACAGTCTTGCCTTGGTCAAGTCCCACCTGTGCGGGTCGAATGAGAGCGTCGAACAAATGTTTTTCTATTTCTAAACTGGCAAAAAATAGTTACTCAACACCGATACATACCTGAACTGCTGCAGCCGTTGTTCGCTGACTAGTGCCCTCATGAGTGACAACCTCAAGTAGCGGCATTTGAGGCACAGGACTAAAATAATGCATTCCGATAACATTCTCGGGTCTCTTCGATGCCTAATACGCATTATAATATTCATTGTAATATCCATAAGAACAAGACATAAACCGAACGGCACTCGTGTTATATCACTCTTATGGCGCCACTCCAGAACACCTAGTGTAAAAATTGCACTGATGAGTTAGTCGTACCTTGGCAATATCAGTTATGGGCAGTGCAGATGTGTTGCTGGCAAAAATGCAATCGTCTCCAGTGACAGCTTCCGTTTTACGGATCATCTCTTGCTTGATCTTGAGGTCTTCAAAGACAGCTTCAATAATAATGTCAGATCTGGTAGAAAGCGAGTTGTTTCCAGATATGTTAGTTGGATGTGATTCGCAACGGTGTAAACAATATAAACACGATGAAACAACATACAAATCTATAGGTACCTTGATAACTCATGGACATCAGAGGTGAGATGAAGATCAGTAAGCATCCGATCTAGATTGACTTGGGACAATGTTTTCCTTTTTACTTGCTTTTGGAACGCCTCCTCCACACGTGTCCCACCTACTGCAGCAGCATCTATTGACCGATCCATCAGCCAAACTGATTTCTTAGCTTTCGCAATGCTAACTTGTGCTATGCCAGATCCCATGAGCCCGGCTCCAAGCACAGCAACCTGGTTATGAGAAGCAGATGTAAGCACGTGAGTAAGAAAAGAGTTAAACTTCATGACTAGTACGCACTTACCACAATGTACAGCGCTTGGTGGGTCAATTATTTTAACTATTCACTTTGTGAGTTCGCCAGTTGACGAACAACTATATAATGATAGAAACGAAAATGAGGGCAAAACAATAGAAAGGCATGTCGAGCTACCCGTTTCAGTCTAGGGAGAGGACGGTCATCAGGTATATAGCGGTTGCAGAGACATGTTGTTTGTGCGTTCATGAGACTTTGAAGGGCACGACTCTTGTCTCCGAGACTCAAATCAGCGTACGAGCGAGCCTCCAATTCAAGCCCTGCCTTAGCTCCGTTCTTGTATCTGAACGATACATGTGACATGCGATAAATAAAAAATATTTTGCTGGATCAGTGACTGTCTGTATCAAAGTATTGTTGCACGTGTATGTCCCGTCTTTGAAATTTGAGGACATTAAATATGCCATGCTTCTGATTGGCACAATGTCGCTAACTAACTGAGTTTTCATAGGTGGTTAGCGTTTAATAACCCGGAAAACGTATGCAACTATTGTTTAATTGCCACTTACCCTGCCTCTACACAATCCAAGACAGCAAGGGGTGCAGGATAGTTACCAAAGGTTTTCCTTTTAATGGCCTGGCGTGCTTTGCTTAGCACAAGGTTCTGAATAATGCGATGTATACGTAACGTGTAATTAAACGCGGGAAATTTGTTAGTCCAGTTGTACATGGTGCTCAATCTCAGGTTCGAAGTTGAAGTAACATCGCTTAAATATGTCCACACACCAAGCCGAGGGACGGATCAGTCATAAGCTTTTCCTTTGCGGATGTAAGCAAGGACTGGGCTTTCAGCTTAGGTGCCTTCTGGCGTTCACCAAATTTCACTGCCAGAGCCAATGCGACGTTGTATAAATGATTGTATGTATTGACCTCCGCAGACAGGTGTCCTAATTATTGAATTTGTGTATACTTAACAACTTAAGGCGCAGTAAACGTGGTCAGAAGTACTATATGCAAATAACATACCAACGCCAATCGTTTCCACAAGAGAATTAACAAGTCGAATTTTCTTTGCCTTTGCTGCTCGCACTCCTCCTCCCGTCAACAACATTTTCAAAGATTCTTCTACACCGACAGTTCTTGGAAGTCGCTGCGTGCCGCCACCACTCGGTAGACGTCCAGTCAGCACCTCCGGAAATGAAAACTATTATCCGATAAATGGTTGTCAAGCACCCACACAATCGTATCGCAACCACGAAGATCGGAAAGCAATACCATATTTAAAACAATATAGTTGATCTTGGTACAACATGAAACATCGCAAGCAAGAAATACATTGACAGCTACATACAACGAAAATTAAATTTACAACACTGCAAGGCCGTGACAGTATACATGCGAACCCTAAACCCACAATGCACAAGTCACGCACGAAAATAGATTCTAAGATTTTATGTAGAAGTTGAGTGCACACGTCATGCAAGACAAAAGTGCGCTTCACTTTTACACGAGTATATGTGCGTTGAATAGAAGTTTTAAAGCTAAAATTTCGAACGGGCAATGTTTTTCATACTTTAGTCTTAGGTGAGTCACTGGCAATTCGATAGTGACAGGCAAGGGCAAGGTCTAGTCCGGCACCTTCACATGAGCCATCCACAACGGCTAGAAAAGGAATGCTCGATTTTTGTATACGCGTCAAGACCTCCTGCCATTTTAGAGAAGTGGCTAGAAGCTACCACACATATCAGACAGGTAGTGACAAATATGAAGTAGAAACATCACATCAATACTGAGACCCTGGGATTTTAACGCAACCTTTACAAGATTTTCTGCACCGCTCTTTTCTGGTCTGATCACGACGTGATAACAACAGTACTAACACAACGGTAAGTGCGAGTGATCAGTTATACCTGTTGGTGGGACTGCTCATCTGCATTCATCAATTCCAAGCCCGGTGCCGCCAGAAATTTTCCAGGCGAATCTCCAATCTAAACGAGAGTACGTTGATTAATTAAAAGTGTGTTGAGTGCTGACGAACGAGTGTACCAATATCCATTATACTGATTTAGCCATTTTAGTATCATTGTTATTGTCCCACCATACCAAAATAACGGATTTGAATGTGTGATCACCAAGTACTCGATTGACAGAATCCTCCAGGTCCTTAGCCAAGCAACCTCCAACTATACTATTTGTGAGAGAAATTACACCTACACAATCACCCGCGCGGGTCAATTTGGTATATCTTTCGCATTCGCGGGATTCTGTAGGTCGAAAATAAAGTAGTGTGTATAAGTCTTCAATGCAACCGTTCAGTACAAGCTGACCAGGAAAACGACAATTCACAAATGCTTTGGAGATATGCGAAAATCTTCTCCAGAGTAATCAGAACACATTGCTAGAAAGATATATTTCATCATCATGTGTATACACACTTCTGATAGTACCTTGAGCGGTCAGTGTCGCGCAAGACCGCTTGAAGTTCCATTGTGATAGTTGTGCTCGAAGAATAGAACCTCTCAACCGTGCAACATACGTAATAGCAATACCCAACATGAAGGAGGTCAATATCAACACTTAAGTACGTACGACGGTGATCTGTGCGAATCAACTGACTCCTCATCAGTCAGTTAGTTATATTCGTTAATTAGTAACCACAAGAACGAGTGAGTGAGTTTCGGTTATATGTTTGTTTTGTTTGTTTATCGCGTTGATCAAAGATAAGTTATTGTAACCAACAAATTTAAATATGGACCAATTATATTCATCACGCGTTACTGCATGATTGTTGACATTCATGTTAAACGTGCTTAACCAGTGCATTACACATAAAAACATGACCATATGGATGAGTAGTGAGTGCTTTAAAGATGACAATATGAATGTGAAGCGAGTGCTTTAAAGGTGACAATATGAATGTGAAGCGAGTGCTTTAAAGGTGACAATATGAGTGTGAAGCGAGTGCTTTAAAGGTGACAATATGAGTGTGAAGCGAGTGCTTTAAAGGTGATAATATGAGTGTGAAGCGAGTGCTTTAAATATGACAATGAGTGAGAAGTGAATACTTTAAACTTGACCATATGAATGAAAAGTGGGTGCTTTAAACATGACATGAATGAAAAATGAGTGCTTTAAACAGTACCATATGGGTGAAAAGTGAGTGCTCTAAGCATGGCCACGAGTCAAAAGTGAGTGCTTAAAGAGGAAAATATGAGTGAAGAATCATCGTCTCTACTTATTATTACTCATGCAAACATGATACCTCTAATAAAATATGCTTTCTTTAGTTTGCAAGGATTTTAAATGCACATGGCATGCACGAAAACGGATTCTAGGATTTTAAAGAAAATGTTTTAAGTTTTGCATGGATTTTTAATGGAGTTTGAACTCACAATATATATATGATACAAAAAAAAAGGCTCCACAGGTATGCATTCCATAGACGGATATCTATTTGTTTGTTTTTATTTACTAATGTAGCCATCACTGTGCACTTGCCTTTCACAAAATTATATATACAATTGCCACCCAAACGAAAGTAGGGATCGCCAAACACATGCACGACACTCGTATACATTTTCTACAACCTGTACAATCCATACGAAGTAAAAGATGTGCTAGAATAACCATTTTTCTACAACTTGTACAATCCTATCTACTTAGTTTCTTTTCTTCGGCGCTTACGCGGTAAATACATCTGTGTTATTGAAACTAGAATTTCGGGTCTGAGCGTCGGAGTGCACTTGGTATGAAATAGAGGGTTCGAACTGACAGATTGCTTTCCACTTCTTGGCAATGTCCTCTTGAACCTTCTGGTTATCACCTGACTTGGTCCACAAAGCGATTCTATTCTGCGCTCTTCTGGGAGAACACACACACCCGCAGATCTCGGATTCGCTTTCAGTAAGTACTTGACCAATAGTGGCAAGCATCTAAGTAAAACATAGAAGTGAATTAGATTGCGAAGCATCTGCTGAAACCGGCCATCAAAAAAGAGGAACGAGATATATATGTTGGATGAAAATCTTACAAATTACGCTGTACTACTAGTCTTTACACTTTATGGGTGGGAAATATAGAGGAAATTTAAACAGCCTGCAGCATATTCGCACTTTCGTCCATGGTGGGATTTTAGATATAATACTATAACTTGTACATAGTGCCCGCAATCAATTATATCACACGAAAAGTGGCCATTCCACATACCGTATCGAGCCACATTCTATCTAAAACGCCATCTCGGCCAGAGTTCACCGGTGTTGAGATGATCCATTTACCTCCGAGTTTGTTTTCTGGATCCTCCCACATAGGTTTAACCCCCTCCTTGAAAAAGTGAAAGTTAGAGCCGGCGGGCAATTGCGACGCCTTCGCCAGATTATTTAGCACTCTGAAGAATATAAAACAAATTCGGATGGGAGCGCGGAGATTAATTTTCAAGTATAGCGATTTTCTAAAACGCGAAGGACACCTCGAGAAGTTGCGTCGCCCTCAAATTTCTATCTCATCTATATACCGACATATGAACACAAGCTTACCCCCAAAATTCTTCCACAGTCGTGATTGTATACACTTGCTTTAAGGTAGACATCCAATTGGCGGCCTCAACCTTGTGCTTCGGGATATCGTACCTATTGAATGAATATGCACATGGGCATATTGAACATTTAGTACAAGGCACTAAAGTAGATAGTCAATATTTTATTGCTTGAGTGTCAAGCAGCAATCAACACTCGGTAATCAACCAAAAATTAAAAAACATGTAAAAGTGCACACACAACTTTTAACTAACAAGTAAACTTTGCAAATTTCATAAGGTCACGCATATCTCTTCCTATATTAGCAAATTCTTTAAAGCAAACACAAAAAGCACAATTTGCTTCCAGAGTACAGACAGATGCTATGAAGGTCGCTCAAACGGTTAAGTGTTGCAACGACCACAAATATGAGATTAGATGGACACAAAACAAAGAATGTGGTGACATAGTTTCGACTACAATCTTAAGCTACTTTCACGACTCCATACAAAATGTACACATAAACACAACAAACGGAGAATGGAAAATATTGACTTATGAACGATCGATCATGTAGTACGAAGTACGTACAAGTTTCACGTACAAATTACTTGCACACAAAACACACTTATATGGTCATCAATTTCCCATGATGTTTACATACAGTTAGGAAATTGTGTCTTATCACCAATATGAGGATGTTAAACACTTTTGGGTCACAGTTACAAACTTTGTCACATTCCGTCATGAACACAGGAGCAATCTACGACACTACTGCATGTCATTGAATGCGTGTAAAAATTACCATAAAACCCATTTTGCACTCAAAGGGTGAACAATCTTATATTCATCCTTGTTGTCAAAAACAGTGGAGAGAGTCTTGTCTACGGAGTCTTCAACAACTTTTGCTGCCACGTCATCCGTAACGAGCTCGCTATCAACCTTGGTCGTGTCTGCCATGATTGTAATACTATACGTGCGATATGTAAAGGTACGTGAGCGATATTGATGAGCTTTCAACAATCGAATGTGCTATGTGTATGTATAGAACGTTATGTACGTACGGACGTTGATTCAAGTGTCAAATGGAATATATACATATATACTTGTATACATACATACCTTTATACATACAATACAATCATATACATTCATTCATTCAAACATACGAATGTTAAAAGTGTTTTTACTTTTGCTTTCATTCCATTGCAGCCCCACACCTACCCACACACCCACCCACCCACCCACACACACACACACATACACACACGCGCTGTTGCAGCCCACCTCGTTCCGGTTTAAATGTCCATTATCCGCTAAACGAATCGAACCACTGAATTAGTTACCACTAATTCCCGATCGAAGTAGAACTAATTCCAATACGCATCACGCCATCATTCTATTTTTAGCACGTTTTTTTTTTCTTTGTTCTGTTCGTTCGTTCGTTTCAAACTCTGACCGAACTCGACCCGCGCGCTTACTTACGGTCGAGTTCGCTCGTCATTGGACTCAACTCGACCCGACCTCACTTCACTGTCAGTCAGTACCAAGCAGTACCAGCCGTACCAGTACCAGTAAGTACCAGCTAGTACCAATTAGTACCAGGTAGTACCAGCCGTACCAGTCAGTACTAGTGAGTACCAAGCAGTACCAGCCGTACCAGTACCAGTAATTACCAGCTAGTACCAATTAGTACCAAGTGTACCACCAGTACCAGCCAGCAGTACCAGTGCCCGTACCCCACCCATCACCACCCCATCCAACCAACCAGCGGATCTGTACTTTCCAGTACAGCTGTCGACGGGGAGGGGCTGGGGGCGGGCGGCATCACACACACACACACACACACACACACATACATACACAGTCACTCACTCACTCCCTCACTCAACTCAACTCCACAGCTTTCGGCCAGCCCGCCCTTTCCGCTGCCGACACACCTCTAAACCCACGAAGCACAATAATATATATATACATATACACACACTCCCGCACACATACATACACACACGCCCGCACGCAGACACAGACAGACACACACACACACACACACACACACACTCACTCACTCACTCACACACGCCCGCACGCACGCACGCCCGCACACACACCTACACAATTTCACTCTCTCACTACACGTACACACTTCCTTCCTTATCCGTACTTGGAATCCCGCGAAGACTCCCGTCATGACCGACTCGATGAAGTTTGAACCGACATGGTATGCATCGTATGTGTTCTTTCCATGTAGATATACCTCATCGCAGAACAAACCAATCTTTGTGTTTTATTGTGTAATGAAGCACATTTAAGATGTCGTAGCTGGCACACAATGAATGGACGCAGATAGTCATGTAGATGGACAGATGAAATATATATAGAAAACACTTGACTAGCGTTGTTCCCTCACAGTCGTGCCACCTGCGTGCACCGCAATTTTTCCAGGGGAATAGAATTTTCAACAATCCTTTCTAGATATATTTGCCACTATGTGGGCATTCGTTCGTGAACCCACATTGCGCGAGAATGGGAGTGTACTTGTGTATAGACCAATGTTTTTGAGTGTGTGCTTGTGTTCGTGTGCTTGGGCGTTTCCTTTCGTAGTATGCAGATGATAATTGATGTATTCTCGTATATGTGGTTGTCTGTTCGTTCGTGTCCTTATTTGTGGGATTTAGCATGTAGAGATACTGTGCATTCTTTTGATTTCATTTCGGACATTGATTCCATGTTTACTTGTGACATGTGTCATAGTATATTTTGCTATTATAATACGTATATGTGTGCAGATCCATATATGTGTATGTAATGTATGTATGATACTCGCTCTTTCTCTCGCAGATAAACCTTTCGTTTCCACTAACACGCACACACAGTGTGTAACTGTGCGTAACTGGGTATCAATCTGTGCATTCGTGCGTGCACACCTGTACGTACACACCTACACACACACACACACACACACACACACACACACACACACACACACACACATTCTCTCTCTCACACATATATATATATGAGCTTATGTATGCAAATACTTTCACGTGAACTGTTTGCTTCATATGAGCATTATATGTATGTATACACAAAAAAAGGATCAACAATTTAGAATATTCAATCTACATAGATACACTCAAATTGAATACCGAAGGTCACAGAGACCATCACAAGTCCATAGCAAGCCAACGAACAGTGAGCAAGAAGCTCATACAGTATGCTTCACACATATACATGAGACATTAAGCGCTAACGTGCATTCGTGCAAACGATTCACTCGCTCACACTATTATGACGCACAAGAAGACCTTACTCAATAGTGGACAATACTATCTTTTGCAAATCCAGGCTACGCCCCATGGGAAACAATAACAAAACCATGTGGAACACTAAAGTGAACCCTCCAGCCAGCGGGGGTGGTAGCGCAGGGGCAGGTCCTAGTATCCCTGATGGACCGAGATTGAGTAACAATGTTCCACAACATCCGTCGGCTGCAGGTAGTTGTCAGTTGCACTTGTTACGATGTTATATTGTGCCTATGTATTATATCCCGGAGTAAAACCCTAACACAAGATAACCAAATCTTGCTAGGTGGTGGATCTAACGGCGTACGTATGCTTCACGATGAGGATTTAATTTATAGCAAACACTTTGTTCTGGAGTTATACGAGAAGCTGTCTCCACTCACCCCGTTAGTTAAAGCTCCTACCGAGGGGGCGGGACCCGACGAATCAGTGCTGCGAACAAGTGGCCATGCACAACCGCCAATGGCGTTTATTCCACTATCTGATCACGAAAAGGTATGCGCTGTTGTGTAGACGTGCTTTGTATCCAAGAAAATATCCATGGTCCACTTATGGCTACTTGTATGATGATCTCATATCGGTTTGACTGTCATAGAGAAGATATTTTGACTGCAATACGAATGGTGTGTCTGATCTATATTGTTTGGATGTCAATGGTACGATATTCTTATAGTATTTGTTGTGCAGCTAACTACAATCACAAAATCATGTCGACGTTGATTATATGGTGCACTATATATGCCAATCCTGTAACTCTACCTGGTCCAATTTTACATTCTTCCAGCAATTTGGCCCAAACCAGATCAACCCGTCTAGTCGCGGATCTGTAGCGTCGATATCACGATTTGGTCGCGGACGTGGTACAAGAGGTACGTACGTTAAAAACATCCGAAGTGGACAAATAGACGTATATATGATATCCTTCAATATCTTCTATGTCCATGGATATACCTTAATTATGCGAAGGCCCTCATTGTACACGATACTGTTAACCATGTGGTCATACTTGCAACAGGAGAACAACAACGGCAAGATCTTGGGCGCCGGTATACGTCTGCATCGATGATTAACAATGCTAGCCGCAGTCATGGATCGGGCGGGAATGACAGCAATGAACGAGATAATGACACTCATACTTCACATGCATGGCATTCGTCAAGTCGAAGCCACAAGGGAGGACAATCTGTTGATAATTTAATAAAGAGCGCATGGGGTAGTGGTTCGCATCGAATGATGGATTCGGTAACTCCCGATGGTGATCCTGATCGTCACAAAGGCTTTGAGGCGCTGACACACCCGGACCATAGCCCGCATCACACGGTCGGCCAAGGCGGTAGTATTGGGGGCGGTGGAAGAATTGTCCTAGATGGCAATGCCAATCAACCCAGTGCAACCTATCGAGATTCGCGGAGACCATTGACTAGTATTTCGTCCGACATACCCAGTAGTGGTGCAATGAGCGGTGATCCTATTTCTACTCCTAGCCAACGCCCAGACTCGCGAGCATCTGATGGCAGACCCTCGCCCATCGCATCCCCGTCCACTCCTCGCTCAAAAGAAGCTAACTGGGTATGTTTTGTTTTATCCTTCTCTATGGTTGTGCAACGTATGTTTCTTTTATTTTAACGTCGTTGACTGTAATCGTAGTACATCCCCTCATTGCCTCAACACATATATAGGTCGGAAATATAAGTCAACTTCAGATATTTACTCAAAGCAACGTCTAAGTGATTGCCAATATTTATAATAGTAAACTGCATACCTACACCGTATTTCAACTGCACGCACGCTACAATTACGTCCATTGTTAAGACGATGCCATTCCCTGTACTTGGCTTAAATAACAATGTACAATTAACGAAATAGCGCTCTCGAGCATCTGATGAGAAACTAATGCAGTCGAATAAGGACGAACGAGATCAAGGAGTCGATTATATTCGTCGAGCGGATGATGGTTTTGCCAGTGGAGATGTTTCTCATGTAAATAGTCTGGCGACTGTGCTGAGAGACTTTAGCAGCTATGACGGGTCTTCGGCTGTATCCTCTCCATACAATGGCTCTGTTGACGCCCGCGCGGTTATGACGGGCAGTGGAACTTTACGTGGCGAGGCCAGCCACACAGGTAGTCCCTCCGATCTCACTGGCCACTACGCATCTGGACCAGAATGTTCATCTCCCCACATCCAATCACATTCTCAGTCTATTGCCCCCAACGCTTCCTTGCACTCCTCCCCCGTCGTGCGCTCTCAGTCGGTCACTCCAAATCCAACTCCTCCTCCAGGCTTAGAAACGGTTGGCAAGACAACCTCCTGGTGCTATAAGGATCCTCAAGGTCAGATTCAGGGTCCCTTCCTGACACAGCAGATGTGCCAGTGGCACAAAGCGGGGTACTTCAAGAATGATCTCATGATTTCTGAGTATTCCGAATACGCAGCAACTGGCAGTGGTGCAGGGAGCCCTTACCAGTTCCTGGCATTGGTCCAGTGGATGAAGATGTGGGGCACGCGACAATTTTTTATGCGATACGAGACCAGTGTATCCACTCCTAGACAGCCAATGTACGCTTACACTGCGCAACAGTCGCACCAACCAGGTGCTCAACCACGCCCACAGGATCAGTCCTATCCTCATATCTCACGGCAGCAGATCCCTTACCACCAATCGCAACCCCAATCTCAGCCAGATCCATTTCAAGACCCGCTGTCACAATATGCACAGATGCAACGACAACAGACCAACAGTCTGCGTCAGGGTAGTTTGGATTCGATGGGCTGGGATGGTATGACAGGATCCAGACTGCAAAACGCGGGTCTCTATAATGGATATGGCCAACAACAATCAATTCATTGTCAGAGCGCGAGTGAAGTTGGATCTTTATATGAGAACTCAGTGTTTTCTCCTTCAAATTCCTTGGTCGGCCGGGTAGAGTCCATGCCATTACGAAGCAGTGCAACACAGCATAATAGCTCTTTGAACACCCACCAGCAACAGCCTCACTCCAATACGAACGCCTACGAAAGCAAAGAAATGGACCAGGTATTACATCAGTTTCAGGAAGAACGGCATCAGCAACAGAGCCGCTCCCAAACGATGGACACACTTGACACTCAACAACTTGCAAGCACGCCGGTTTCAAGCGTTGATATGTCCAATATCGCGCTCCACTATAACAACGAGGAGCCACAGCAGGTACAGCCTCAGCTAAAGGAACATCACCCCTCAACCGACGAGGCTCAGCATCAACCACACAGTGCAGACAAATCCACCTTCAATCGCGATCTGCCAACGGAACGGCCCACCAGTACTCAGATATTGAGTGTCGACGACAATGATAGTGGTGCCGATGAGTGGGTGGCGGTGAGCAACAAACACACCAAGCACTCCACGCGCCCGAAACCTGTTCTCCCGACACAGGATGAGGAACCCCGAACACCCACCACGACTATTGATCACAAGCCATGTGTTGCTACACAGAACTTAAAGAAAGAAAAAACCAACGCCGAGTACATGTCTCGGATGACAGAGAGAGTCGAAAACATATCACTTGGATTAGAACACAGAGGAAGTACAAACCCTGCACCATGGGCTGAAGCAGCCACGGCCGCTGTCACCCCCAGTAACAATGACCTCAGAGCAATCCAAGAAGCAGAGGAGAAGGTGAAACAGAGGCAGGAGGCATTGTCAGCTCAATCACGTGCTCAAGCTCAGGCGCAGACAAAGGCGTCTTGGCTGCAGTCCCAACAAAACAAATCTTCTGTCAAAATTCCCATAACTCAGACTGTTACGACCGCCACACAAAAGTCACTCCGAGAGATCCAAGAGGAGGAAGAGAGGGAGCGAGTGAAAGAGCGAGAACAGCGTGCTATTAACAGCGTCAACAACGAGCCAAAGACTCCTGCCTTAAGATGGGCTTCAGGTGCCTTGTTAGGAAATCCAAATATTGCTATCGGACCGTCGTTGGCCGACATTCAAGCGCAAGAGCAGGTATGTGATGATGGTTTGTATGGGTACAGTGTCGTATGTGGTTATTGTTATGCCGCATGTGGCTTCATTATATCTTACACATTGACATCATGCGGGTCTAAAGTATTTAACATTGTCTACGTTCTTTTAAATTGCCCGTATCCTTCTACGGTGCCTCATATCCAATGCCCCCGCTTCTATTCGCTTGTAGATGCTGGCAGAGCGTAAGTCAAAGCAATCCACGGGAAATGTCACACCGAACGATTTTAATACACCTCTGATCCGGAGTGGCTGGAAAAACAGCAGCAAGCCGTTGCTGCCAAGTGATCGCGAAAACTACACTGAGCAGAAGCCTCATGAAAGTGGTACACCTACTGGAGAGTCTGATAATCTGTGGGATATGGTCGAGGCTGAACCTCATGAAGAGTGCAAAGACAAAGAGCAAATCGCTGTGTTGTCCAAGTCAATGTCCAAAGTACGTTACGTTGCAATGTGTGCTGACATGGATTTATATGTGAAGAGCTGTTTTTCGTGATCAATGCCTGGTACGATGATGTGGTGGTTATTGAGTAAGATTTCTTTAGAAATGATAACTTCCGTTTTCAGTTTTGAGTTTATTCACCCCCTCATCAGTGTTGAGCGGTAGTCTGGGTTAAACCTCAACTCAGTACTTTTCCATACTTATGCAATCCTGTATATCACGAACTCGATATCCAGTTTCCATACCCTGATCTTTAAATATTCTTTACTGTTCTCGATATAGTCAGAGAAGAAGCGTTTGCGTAAGAAGCAACGTGATGCAGCGGGAGCGGCACCATCAAAGGTTGAGCTTGTACCGATCAGAACCAAACCTCTCAGTGCAATTCCTCCATTAGAAGAACGTGTAGAGGACGTATCCACTCCCGACGAACTCCGCGTCTGGGCCGAGACTAATCTGGCCAAGGTCAACCCCGGAGGTTTGGATGGTACATTTTTGGTTGTATCGCGCAATTGAACTTTGGCTAAGGACAATTATATTTCTACCCCTTGCGTGTAATTTTACCTCAAGCATATCATTCGCGTGTGTGTTCTGGTGAAGCTTGAGCTACACTCACATCGCAATTTTTGGTCATTTTGATAGTGGCGACATTTGTAACAGTGGTGGACGATCTCCCGTCACCGCCGAAGGTTGTAGAGTTTATCCAAGATACTCTAGGCACAGGAAATGAAGTTCGTGACTTTTGTCGGGGCTACATCGCCCGCAAACAGTACGTTTATGCGCTGAAGTCACAAGCTACACAAATTGAATCCCAGCCTCAACAGCCTCAATCACAAACTCGGCAACAACAACAGCCCGCCAACACCACTGCCAAGACGTACGTCAACTCACCCACCGTTTCCATTCCGTCCATGGCTTGGCCTGAGCTGCAGCCTTCGCCTCTGAGTGCCAAGGTATTGTTCGCTATTCGCGCTATTCGCACTGTAATCTTACCGTCACCCACACTCGTTGAAATATAGAACAGACTATTTCTCCTGTAGTAGTAATAACTTGACAGCCTTCGCCTGTGGATACATATTCGTATCACTGTTATTCTCATGTCATCATTTTTTTTCTGTGATGAACTCGAACAGGCGGCTGTTCAACCACTCACCACTCAGACGAGAGCGAAAACCACATCAAAGGCCACCGGGAAGAGCGTAAATGTCATACCTGTCCAAAACACATCTATCGTTTCCAAGAAAAAGAAAAAGAGTAAAGGCCAGAAACTTAGCGCTGACCTTCTCGGCTTCAGTGTGAAGGATACAGAGCGTATCAATGGAGGAGAAATCCTTGACCCCGTCGCATTAGGTTTGTAACAAATACTTAGCCATCTTGAAAGCTTATGGACTATTTATTCTCTCAGTTACAAACACGGTTGCTTAAAACTACCCGGAAATTCTCTGCGGACTGCAATGCAACTGTTTAACATATAGGTGTAGCTCCGTCATACAAACAAACTTTAGTAATTAAAACAATTAGACTTCTATTTTGTTTACTGTAGCGTAGCACCACATAGTATCGAACGTGCTTCGATTGTTATCGAATTGGCTGCGTTGTTTTTGATAGCTTGTTTTATGTGCCTTACGCAACATCCTTCTGCAACACTAAAAAATATTTTGCACAATATTCTCTTTTGGAGTAGATCTAGCTCTGAAAGAACATTTACAATATGAGCTTGACTATTTTTTATGAGAGCTTGTTGGGATGAATTCACGTGATGTAGATAATAGATCCTACTACGACAGCTATTGACAACGTAACTGTACTAGCTTTAGAATCCAAGGACATCCCTGCTTCTAGTTTGCGTTGATAGATGGATGCAATCTATGTGCGGACATTACATCACTGAATATTTAGAGAACTGAATAGCATTCATTGTTTGAGAGGGCTGAATAGCATTGATTACACTCGATATGAGAGATGTATGGCTCACATCCCCTTCAACACTTTTATTATGCCAACCAAAACTGGATGTGGTCATCTAATTCATCAGCATTGTTTCACTACACATAAGACGTTTATTGACCTTTAGAGTATACAGCATCAGCGGCGATGTCACTGAAAGTTGAGAAGTATCGTCCTACGAAACAACCACTTTCTTTGATTTACTTTGATTTGTGTCTTCAAAATCATTTGCTGCGATTTTGTTTGCTGCTGACTGCTGCAGCTATGCCTGCCACTGCAGTTATGAGATATTTTCAGCAGCAACAGGTTCATATTGCCATGAGCTTTCGTATCATCCTGAGTAGTCATGGATTTTTAGTTTCAAACTCATTTGTTGCGACTATGTCTATGGCGGCTATGCCTACTACCGTGTTTATGAGATATCTTCAGCGGCAACAGACTCCCAGGTATCTGGAATATCCGCGTCATCCAGATTAGTTGGAACTGCTTCAAGCAAATTGAACCGCTGTAATAGTATGGCATAGTAATATGTTACACAATCTTTCGAGTTTCAACATGACACTAAATATATAAACAGGA
The DNA here is from genome assembly GCA_033442365.1 of Creolimax fragrantissima. NCBI lineage: Eukaryota > Ichthyosporea > Ichthyophonida > Creolimax > Creolimax fragrantissima. Next base: position 996,292 of record JAWQFL010000020.1, on the reverse strand, counting down.
ATTAGATACAGGCAGTCAGGTGGACTCATGACTATTGATATTGGTTGTTGCCAATTACGTACGTTTTCCGTTGGATGTGTTGCCAAATTTGTTTGTTCATTCTTTGTCTTGCCTTTTTTTGTCAGAGCAATCCACCCATTCGCATCCGGTACATGCGAAGGACCTTGTGCCGCATTGGTTTCTTCTAAAATTGTGAGTATTACATGAGCTATATAAAACTGGCAAGCCGAGCAATAAAAACGTGCCGTTTGCACGAGCAGCTCATAAGAAGACGGCTTCGACAAAACAACAAAACATCAAAGATGTCTACCAACACCGGATTGTAGAAGAACTCATACCATCGGCGCAAGCTTCGACAAAACAATCATTCAAACATGTGTAACAACACCATTGGCGAGGTCATTACCTTTAGGTCTATTCCAAGTGGATTTAAATAACAGAGCCTTTCCATCTGCAAGTGCGGCTTTCGTCAGGGAACTCATCGCCCTGTCCGCTACCTGTACCTCAACTGCTGCACCCGACGGAGTCATAAACAGTATTACGGCGTGTCGATCGTCAATCCTGCAATATAATGCACAAGCGAAGTCATCGTACAAGTTGGTACTTTTTCACAAACACACGGAAACTCTTTGCATGTCTACATGCCATGAGCGCATTGTTAATGCAACAGAACCAAAGCAAGAAACATATATTCACATATCAACATTTGAGTATATCTTATGCATTATGCTCTCCTTCATTGTACACGTACTTGTGAGTAGACGTTTTCAACCCAGTTTTTGTGCTAGCCCAAGAATTGAGAGAGTACATTTTCGTATTCAAAGGCAAATTTCTCACCACAACCCCCACCAACATATCCTGATCAGGAGACATGACACAGAGCTGTAATCGCGCTACCTAATGGCCAGCACAAGCATCATGTGAAGAAAAATCGATACCAAGTGTAAAGAAGACATTAAAAATTTGCAATACTCAAATTTGACACTTCGGTCAAATAAAATAACGATTGACTGCACAATAGTAGAGATTCTTGCACTGAACCCAGCAAAATCGGCACATCAGTTCAGTAGATTTCTGCAGGACACGCATACAGACACAACTCTTCATACCTGAGACAATCGTAATCCAGGTACGAATGACTTAGAATCACAGGTGACAGCCACTTTGTATCTCTTTCCACACTCAACCGATTCCGAGCGCAGCGCATAGTGATGTGCCAAGGTATGCGCCACTTCACGCATGTGCATCGGAAATGGTCCGAACGAGCAGCTAAATTGCTCAACCGACTTTACGCTTCCCGCACTTTTCATTAATGTCATGCCACTTCGAGCACCTGCGCTTGTGTGTGAGTATGAGAGTAAGAAAACTACAGCTAGTACTATGTTTAAATCCAAGCGTCCTTGAACGTATTAAACAAGATAGATAATAGAATACAGCACACGATCATATAAGCAGTGTGTGAATAATACGGGAAAGAAACAAATTATAAACGTACAAGAAGATATTACATACCTTCTTGGTATTGTTTGATCGCGCTTGCAAAGAAGTTTTCTACAGTCAAAATGAAATCCGCATTCTTTTGATAGGCCTCGATCAATGTGGCAGGATACTGACGTTCACATCCCGAACTTGCACAAGTACTGCGCGTGCTCAATAATCGCTCTGAATTCGTTGAAACGTCGATATCTAAAGCATGCGCCAGAGAAAAATTGCGTTGCATTACGGCACATCGTTCATTACATGGTAGGCGTGTATGAGAGCTTAGTCCATCCATTATAGATCCGTCCGTCGTGTTTCCTTCAAATATATTACCGACATTACTCACGATCCCTCGGTTGACCTGTCACAAGTCAATGTGTTAAATACGACTTGAACCTCTGCTTACATGTGTTCTGATAATGCGTGCCACGATAAAAATTCAGTGCGCCTATGTTTACGTGCAAGTACACAGACTGCGCACATCGTGAAATGCAACAAAACAGAACAATCCCCTATAATTTTACACCACATCATACTTGCATATATTTGCTATAATACTGCACGGTTCTCATATAGCGCGTGTAACCAACGCGAAACAGGAAAAGTGGCGCGAAACAGGAAAAGTGGTTCACATGCAACAAAAATCTACACACCTTCGCACAGCTCATCTTCTCAGTACGTAACCCACATCCACACTGAATGTCGACCAGCTGTGCACAGAAAGTAGGGCAAGGGGTTGCCAAATGGCATGCAGCAAGGCACTTATGTCCACATCCCGATAGTACCCGTCCACACGGCTGTCCACAGCCTTGTAGACTCGAACCACCACTTGGTTCACTTACACTACTGCTAATACTTGCTGTACTTTCGCCAACACACGGTCCTTTGTGGCATATGCGATTACACGAATGACTGCACTGGAGGAGATGACCACACACAGCACCGCACGATATTGCACCCACATGACATGGCACACTCCCCCGCACTTCATGTCCTCCCATACATCGACGATCTACCAAAGTCACACAGGGCGGACACTGGAGTTGACTATGGCATTCATGTCGAACTGGGTGATCGCAGTCGTGTGTACGTGTACATGGGTACGTACAAATTGGGCGTGTCGAGTTGCATGGAATGGGTGCACGCTGCGACGTCCGCCCGCACAAGCAGAACAGGTCGTCGTATGAAACCTAAATATGAGATGCATTTCGATGAGTACACTTGAACATATATTTGAGAGAGGATGCGCGAGTGAGATAAAAGATACATATAATCGTAAGCATCAATTAATTTAGATTCGAATCTTAACAACTTGTTAATCACCAAGCGACATACAATTATCTACGTACAAAGCAGATGCAAATTAATGCCGATATAGACATACTTCGAAACACGGGGGACAAGGACCGTCATGGCAATCTTTCGAGCAAGAATGTAATGCGCATGTCAGCATTCTATTACAGAGAGAATGGCACTCATGTGCTGAGTCATCAATAAACCCTGCATATCCGCGAGTAGACGCTCGTTTATACATTGGACAGCAGCGCTCTTCACAAATATGACGTTTGCAGTTGAGCTTCTTTTGGCACATTCGTTTGCAACGTATACTCCCACTGTCACCTAAGGTGATACTCATGTCGGTCGCCATGTCCTTGTTGATGCAACTAAGTGTGCTGACGGTTTTACAACTTACTGACCGTGTTTCACTTCCGCATACACACGACACTCGCACATCCCCGTCAGCGCATGGTGTACACTCGCCATCATGGCATTCTCTTTTACATTTGTGCGCACCTGGATTCTTTGCGAATCTGCAAATTATGTGCATGTTTACATATAGATGATAGAAGAGTGGTGTCCATTCGCAGACATAAGGACAAATATTCACTAAAAAAAATGACATATTGATATAATTACGCGCCAATCGAGAAACCAAGCGGTAATGCATCAAGCTCAATCTCCATTCCAAACTGCACATATATATACTGCAAGGTCTGTATCTGCAATCAAATACGTGTAACAACTGGTGAATTGCGCGCACGCACACCTTGCACATGGAAGTGGCTTCATGCAGACTTTATCGCACGTGGGTATAGGCTCATCACACTTTGCTCTCATTGGTATGGATTTAGCGGCATAAACTTTGGCGAGAGCCTCTTTTCCACACGCACACGTTGAAACATTCTCGGGCGACAAGGAACAGTCCCCTTTGCCAACTGTACATAAAACAGTAAGAGTAATATGATTAAAGACTATACATACGCTAGACCAGAGGAACGCATAAGCACAGGTTCACAACGGTATCACATAATACCAGTAGACAAACAACATCTGCATAAAAATATGCATACATATTAGTTTTTCCAAGTTGGCGTGACGGAATTTTCGTTTAGGCTATACTAGAGTGCTATGAAGGTTGACATAAGCATTAGCATGAATACTCACACATGAGAGCACGCGCAGAAGCAAAAAACACTAAAACGAAACGCACATACTTGAGTCGGGATAACACTCTCCGGGATGGCATTTGCGCTTGCATCTATGCTTGCCACATTTCAGAGGTCTCTCACAGGCCAACGTATCACATGCAAAGTATGCTGGTGTGTCAAGCCGCGAAACATCGATGAGCCCATCCCCACATTTGGCAGTGCGTTCCGTCTGTCCACAATAGCAGTGCTGTATACATAAATGTAGTCAACAGAAGAATAAAACTGTTAAGAACGTCATACGTCTATTTGACCAACATCAACCTATTCCCACACTAGCAAATACGAAATACATCACTTGATTTCAACCAAATAATTTATGCTAGCACCTGTTGTTCGCTTAGAGCACAGGGCTTACACCTCCCCGCATGACATCCATCCATGCATTCGTGTTTGGAGCAATCCAGTAGCTTCAAGCAGGGTTTTTCGCAGCGCACACCTTCGCCCACTTCATCAGTACCAGTCAACACGTCACATCGTACGCGTTTCGTAGTGACCCCACATAAACATTTTGTGACTGTATACAGCTCACATGGAGGACAGGGACCTGGGTGACAAAGCAAAGAACACTTGTGTGTGCATAAGTTGCCCTTTCTTGCTCCACTCGCATCGCCATTACCACCGCCACCTTTGTTTAGTGCCGACTGATCTAATCTCCTCTTGCACACATTCCCACAGGTATGAGGAACACTGTACGGATCCCATTCCGGGTGTGTTACTTGGCCACAGAAGCAGCGGTACTTGGAAGGAATCGTAAGAGTTTTAGATTGGCATCCAGGACATCTCCACCCTTCGTCCATTGGTTTACTAAGGGGAGTGAGCAAAAAATTACACATTGAAATCTACTGAGGCGAATTAACTGCATTAAATCTTTACAAGTCAAAAAGTATAGGTACACACGTATACATATGGAGGCCACGGGCGCTTGTAAAATGTTTACATTTACGTTCAAGAATGGTGTCGACTAAGAGGGTTCTTAAATCCATTCTCATTTTCACCCACAACTCAAAAGAAAACTACCAAGTCGAACAGTTTGGCCATGTCAGCTCAACTCTGCGAGGACGAACGATGCACAGGGCGCAACACTGAAACCTACACAACGGGACGCATTCAGTACTTACCCATTGCTGCTGTTGGTACTGTTGGATATTGTGTTGGCCTTCGCCCACTGTGAAATGCAGGAGAGATGAAATACCATATAACAAGTACCACAGCTCCACACCTATACGACAATTACGGAAGCTTATTATTAAATGGCCAAATCGTCAATGAGCCCAGAGTAAGGTGAGAGAGTCAAGGGGAAAGTAAGACATCTTCACGCCCGAATACTCGAATACAATAAATGAGCTAAACAGCATCAACTGGAAAATTCACGGTAGCACAGTAATCATACATGCGTATGACCTCTCAAACACATGTACATACGTACATGCATACCTTGGATTTGCGACCAACTGCGTCATAGCAGACAGTACAATCGTATGACTGGTCCCTGAGTTCTTGGGCGAGGCGTGTGGACAGTTGAGTAACCACATTGTTTACAGGTGGTGCAGTACTCTTACCTCTTGCTACCCTGATGCTGTTTGGGCTGGAGTGTGATTGACATTCACTCATCCTGTGCGTGTACGAATACGAATTTGTGAATATTGTCAGAGACGGTGTGCAATATGCGACGCACTGACCTAGACACTGACACACTAAATACAAGGGGGTAAGCTGGTCACGCGCTTTAAGTATATAGATTATATCCGTACTAGTCACCTTTCCGAAGAAAATACATGTATGCATGCGCGTCGACGAACCAACCTATTTTTGTTCATGTTATACTTCGCCATCTTTTCTGCGTTTGTCACTTTCTCCGGGTTGTCAATGGAATAATGTTGTTTGTCACCAGTTTTTCGTCTCAAATCTCGCGGTCGTTTTTGCTTTGGTGTATTCGTGGTTGTAACTGGATGAGAGGGTGACCCACTACTCGCACTGGTCTGTTTCAGTGTGCTATCATTTCTGCTGGTTGATGGTGGTGTTCCGCTCCTGTTTGCCCTGTTTCTGCTTTTCTTCTTGCTGCCACAACTACTAGGACAAATGTCAGATTTTGTCGGTACCCCATCGGCTGGCATACGGAAGGGACTCGCATCAGGGTTCAACGATACATCAATCCCACTAGCCAGATCGTTGCCATTTATCACATACTTACCTTTGACTTTATCAGCCGCTACTGTGGTGTGCCACTCTATATTCACATCTCTTACAATAGAGTTATCATCATTATTTCCAGTTGTATTTAAAGAACTTGAGCTTTCCGCCTTCTTCTTATTTCCTTTCCCTCGCCGGGAACTGTTCGACTTCGCTGAAGAAGAGTTTGTCGTAGAAGCTGATGTACGTGGGGATGAGGACGCAGATACAGGGGTAGCTGATGACACCGTTAATGCAGACACTTGAGCGGTGACATCTTCCTTTGTGAGCATGGTTAAGTGCAATAACACACGGAAACTATGTACAACACCTCTCCGGTATGTCTGCGGTATCTGCCTTTATAATGTGTGTCTGTAGGTGTGCGACGTGCATGTGCATGCATGGGCAGCGAGCGAGCGTGAATGGTGTGCGATTATGGATGTGAAATAGAGATATGCAGATGTTTCTGAGCGTGTATGAGTACGTGTGTGTGGGTGTGTATATGGCTGTGAATGCAGTGCTTGTGTGTGAGTGCGTGCATGTGTGTGTGTTTGTGTGTGAGTGAGTGAATGTGTGTTTGTGTGTGTTTGTGCATGTGTATGTGTGTATGTATATTGTGTGTGTGCGTGTGTGTGTTCACGATCTGTATACGTACGAGCCATGTGAGAGTGGTTGTGTAAGTAACCAAAACAAAATTTCGTTGTACTGCACAAAACGAACGCCAGCCAAACGATATATATGTGTGTGTCTGCATGCTTCACAATCATAGCAACACTATAGTTACGTAGTCAGTGAGTCAGTGAGTGAGTGTTTCTTCCTCTACTTGTTCTTTGTTTAACAAATATTTATTGTTCGGTGATCTCCTCCCTGCTTGTTGGTTTATATTCTGTGAAGCGCATCTCTAAGCAATTGCTCTGTAAGCAATTGCTCTTTTTGATGTGCGTAGCTTCCATACTTGCCATGGGAAGTAGTCACAAAAGAGTATATACGCAGTGGGCGGGTATTTAATACATACAACTCTCATCCATCATGTTTACGTTTGGGTTATGTAGTTCTGCGCAAGGCTCGCAATTGAGACAGACGTTGCGTACATCTAAACACACAGCTTGCACCAACATCTATTTTGCGGTCGCTAATGTCCGCCCTCCAACGTCTCTTAATCGTCTTCCTCACATAGTAACGCACACTAACCCTAGAGTACAACGAAATTTTCACACACTTTTGCAGTCATCCATATACGTTAAGCCGTTCACGTTGAGAATTTCTCCGCACGCACACTCCCATGCAACTACATGCTTCATCCATGAGCACACTATGCATCAAAACAAGAATGTGCAAACCCGCGGAATGGAAAAAGGGAGAAATAGTACTAGCGATGGCTCATCTCGACCAAGTATGAGTATAAAGCAAGTTACTGAGGCTGTAGAAGATAAGAAAATGGGAGTGCAACCAGAGAGTGTCGTACATATGAAACAATCACGTGCGAAAGAAACTGAACTAGAGAAACGTGGACGTCTTCGCCGCCTTGTGGCAAATGCGGCCTTGGGAAGTTATCTTCTATTTTCCAAGGTATCAGTAAATTTATCTCACTTGTTGATGTGCAGTGTCCTGGATGTGATAAAAACGCTCCTGAAATTACCTTGCAAAACTTTCACCAGTGCACGCTCATGTTTATACTTACTCCAACAAACACCCCATGAACCAGACGGCTGTGATTCTAAAGTTAACCAAGATGCTGCCAGCTGCATCAATGGTGATTTCATCACTTGCATATTCGTTTGTATTTGGATGGCCATACGCTGTGGGTATGGTTGGACAAATGTTCTTGCACGAGTGTGGGCATGCGGTGCTTCTTCATCGATATGGCATTCCTTTCAGCCCCATGGTGTTTGTTCCCTTCATGGGTGCAGTTATCGCAGTTAAACCTGAAGAGAAACATAATTACACCCCCTACAAGCAAGCGGTCGTTGCCTTTGGTGGTCCCATGGCCGGTATGAGTGATTTTCTGTGTTATGAACGTAGTTTCGTACGGAGCTGCTATGACCTGAGTCGATCTTCATAGTGGCGTATTGTTACAGTCAAGTAATCGCAAAATTTAGACTTTCAGGTCACACGCGCTGTACTTGAAACACGAGTCCGTGGTATGCATAAACTTATCTGCTCACTATGTGGCCTTTGTGCATATAGGTGCAACGGCTGCGAGCGTACTAGCAGTGCTTGGGTCAACAACAGAGTCACAATTACTACTCTCACTTGCCGATTTTGGCTTCATGATTAACCTGTTCAACCTTCTCCCCATTGGAACATTGGACGGGTATATATTTGAATATATACTTTGTGCAGTTATGTAAGGGAAAGCGATGGTAGTTGTTGTATGTGCAGAGGAGAACAAGTTGCCATGGGTTATATAATTAATCAGTGTTTTGGTGAAAATTCCTCTAAAGCTTACTTGTACATATACTTTTCAAACTCATTCAGTGGTGTGGTATTGGGGGCGGTGTCGAAATGGTCAGGCGTGGCTGGGCTGGCTATGGGAGGAAGTCTATTGTTAAGTGATGTCCATGTTAGTCCCATTATGTACTTGATTATGCTTGGTGGAGCGTATAGTACAGGTATGTTTGTTAATTTGTATCTCCCGAGTCATGCCACTTGCGCCAGTTGTAAGTTCATTGGCACGTCCATGTAGCATGCTTATCAGTTTCTACCGACACGCTCGCACTCGCATACGTACGTCACATGTTCGTTCCATGCACACATTTATCCGGACGATCAATGTTTGCATCATGTTAACGAAATTCAGTGTAATAAGTTCACAATACATGCTCGCGTCATCACCACAATAGGATCACGGTTTTGGTTTGAATACAAAAATCCAATATATGCAGCGCATTTGAACAGCAAAACAAGTACCAAAACTAAAGCAGGTATTAGTCTTACGTATCTCGTATTAGTTGCGTTTCTATTGGGCTCTCTAGCCTGGAATCAGGAAAGTTTAGTACCCGCAAGCCAGATGGAGGGCTTTGCTGATAAGGTACAAGAGACCTTCGGAGAGTATTCTTGGGTGATTTCAGATGTAAATGAAGACGACAACGAGCACCATTTGTTGCTTAAAGACGATTGAGCGGTTGTATAGTTGTAAAGCCGTGGAGAATATAGAATTTTGTGTACTAATTTAATTTATCAAAGCACATTTTACTGCAATCTACGAAAGTAAACACCTTTGACTAGATATAACCTTATCATGAAGGTCAAACAAACAATTTTTTGAAACCCTTTGAAGAAAGGAAATGGGTTTATTCTGATTGGAAGTGCGTTGTATTATGGCAAGTTTGTAATTCCGTTGATTGCCTTCATAATTTTCTTTGTTTTTACATCGTGAGTGATCTTCCGTTCCTGCATCTCTCTAATCAACTCGGCAGCCTTGGTCCACGCCCCTTCGGACTGACATGCTATCAAACACATATTATATGTGTATACGTCTGGATGCAGCCCCATAGCGACCATCTCAGCTTTAAACGACAGTGCTTGCTCAAGCCTATTGTTCATAGCACAGGCCATGATAGTCGAATTATACATGCTTACGTCGCGAGGAATACCCGCGTTTCTCATCTCTTTCAAAAGAGAATTTACCTCATCGAATTTCCTCGCCTTGCCACATACAGTGACTAAGTGCCTATACCCATTCGCATCTAAGGGAATGTTTTCGCGAATCATCACATCCCGAATACTTAAAGCGGTATTCACATTTGATCCCTTTGAACATGCACCCAAAACTATGCTGTACGTATTGCTCCCAGTTGGAATACCAACCTTTCCCATATTCTTGTGAACTGCCATCGCTGTAACCCATTTTCCGCTTTTCGCACACACGTTCAGAGCACATTTGTGAACCTCCAAAGTATTCTTTATCTTCACGTCCTTGATCCCATGAAACAGGGACAGTGCAAGGTCTTCTCTGTTTTTCTTGCCATATGCAGTAATGGCAATGGTGTATGTGTGTGCATCCTTGAGTACTTCTTTCTCATCCATTTCTTTAAGAAGTGTATTCAGATCAGTTATGGTCCCATGCCACTGGCATGCCCTCAGCGCAGCATTGTAAGTGATCGTATCCGCTACAATTCCTACATTTTTAATGTCATAGAACATATCCAAAGCCTTTTCGTATTCTCTGCTCTTCAACAACGTCAACATTACCTTATTATACAAGAACGTAGAAGGTTTTACTCCAACCTCATTCATTTCACGTAACACCGAAAGTGCCGTCGCCCACTTGCCCTGTTTTTCGCACAGCTTAAGTACTGGCGTATACTGAGCACCATCTCCTACAATTCCCTCATTCCGCATATCTTTGAACAGCGACAATGCATCGTCCATGTAGCCTTGTGAGGCAAAACTAGAAATAGTGGCAGAGTAATGTTCCTGCTTTACCTTCGCCCCTCGCAACTTCAGAAAGTCAATCACAATCTTGCACAATTCTGGCTTATTGCACGTTCTAAAGATATTGATCGCACGTACACCATCACTAGGGTTGAGTTGTCCAAGTTCAAGCAGGTTCAGTGCTGAGTCATACGCTGTTCGCCAGTTTCCTGTGCGCTCGGCTTTCGTATAATGTGTAAGGAGACCGACAGATGCCATATTCTCTCTTTGAGTAGCGTGTGAATTAATGTACTTGTTGACCTTCGCTGCTTGGTTGCGGTTAATGTTTTGTGTTTTACCGGGCGGTACGCTTTTGTTCTGTAAATGTATAGGTAACGATGATAATGTGCTGGCGGAATGCGGTAAATGAGGGAAGGATGTGTCAACATGACGACGAGCGTTCTCATTCACTTCAAGTACATCATCCATATCAATACCCAACCTGTGTAGTGCACCATGTGCTGCGGTCACACGCTCTGCAACAGCCTGAGTTCGTAGAGACCTACAGATGTTGGCTACAGGCTTGCGTGTATGAACGCTCCGACGAATGTGCGCACACCACATACGAGCATATGCCCATTTAGCAGGCGCACAAATCAATAGATATCAGAGCAGGGCACTAACAAATGCTCTATTTATAAAGCTATCAGGGGACTAACAAATAGTTGATACATGCATAACGTAATCAGGGGACTACCGATTGCTTGATGCATAAAGCGATGCATGAAGCAATCGCGTGCTGTATCTATGTATATACTACATACAATGCTAGGAAACGTGTCAACGTGTTTGTTAAAAACTTACAAACAAAACGATGATCTGTTAAACTCAGTATAACGCCCATGAGTAAAGTACCTTTGACGCATAAAGGACGAGCATTAGAAACATAACCATCGTATAACGTTCTAACGGATGACCGATCGAGTAGAAAACCTTATGTGAAGATATATTATTGGATAGGTATTTATAGAAGAGTTTATTTATAGAAGGGTTTATTTATAGAATTTGGCGGGCTTCTGAATGCAGCACCCAAGTTCACACGTACAGTATAAAAGCAAGCATCTATGCGGTGAGCCGCTTCACTTTCACATTCTGTAATTGTGAATTACTGTTACGGTGGATTGTATGTGATAGATGTATTATATGGTGTCTTCATCTGTGCGTTTCACTTTCACACTCTGCAACTGTAGATTACTGTAACTGTGTATTGCACGTGATCATTTTTGTGTGTTGTACCAAATTGGGTGGGTTACCGAAATGCCATTCTACGTGCTTCTGTGTCAACCTCGTTTTGTGGAATCGCATAGAGATGTCAGCGATTGGTCGACTGCGCTTTTCTAATGTTAAGTCGCGTCAGAAGTTGGAAGGTCGCAAACTAACTCAAAAGTGCGGGCACTAAAGCGAAACTCAAATGCAATTGCAACTAAAGCGAAAGGTTAGGGCAAACTCTAACCAACTTGAATTTAAGACCGACAAGCATTGTAAAATGCTCGACTCCCATGGAAGTTCTCCATGGACAAGCGAGTGGATAGATGTGAACAAGGTCAAAGCGCTACAAGGCGGGGTACGAAGGGGTTCAACAGATAGTTGGGAAGAGATGTCCTTGAGTATGCCCATGTGTGATGAGGGTGATAGTACAGAAGTCATCCTTCCTGTTATGTCCACAGTCTTAACCAGTGACTCTGACTGTGATGAGGGGCTCTGGGTTAACCACCCACATGACCTATTAGAACACGAAATTATCGATGCAAAGGAAGAAAAAGGAAAGTCGACAGCAACAAGGCATGATAATGAAGCTGTTTGGACGTGGAGCGAAATTGATTGCTTACTTCGGAGGGATGAGAAACAGCAAATGAAAACAGAAGATATGGAGGAAGTGAAACAGGCGTTCTTGTTTAATACTGCCAATGGAGAGGGTTTCGACGGTCAAACACAACACAAACTTGGCGAGGCCGGGAGAACAATTTCAAGTGAGGACGTTGACACATATGGGGGACAGGTAGTCTTCCTTGGTGATGGTGTTGATTGTGTTGAGTGGAGTGACGATGAAACGAATACGCTGGACGAGGCCTTGGTCGGTTTGCACGTTGGTACAGAAGCCGAACTACACTGTATCACCAAATGCTTGACGAAATCACAAGAGAAGCAAAACAGTACAATCTTACTCGGTGACGACGATGATGGCACAACTTACAGTGCTAGAAATGAGAATTGTCGTACCGATGACCAAGGTTGTTATAGTTCATCGACATCTCCGAGCATAGATATACACTACAACGAGTACTCTAGGTTGCCACATATTACCGAATGCTCATGCCAGCTAGAGTTCCTACAGGAGGATACAACTACTTCTTTTTACCACTCATCTGGTATACATGGTGATATGATGTGGAACAGCCCGAGCATATCCCCAATTCAGAACCAACAGATGAAGCACAACGATGTGCAACCGAACAATATTCACGAAGATATTATTCGGTTCAAAAGAATAGTTGACCTCGGTTGTCCTGAGGTTCCATCAGTGAGTAGAGATTGGCCAGCGGCTTTCGGTATGAAATTTCTATAATATTGTGTCAAGAGTCGTGCCAATTTCCTTAACATATACGAAGGCCTAGCTTGAGGGTGTAGCCTAAAACCTAAACCGATTTAAGCCAGGTTATTCACATAAGGGTAACCACATTCTGGAAAACGGTTGTACTGAATTCAATCCTGTAACTTCCGAAAATACGAGAGGAAGAGTTAAACACCCATCGAATTGCTTGAATTGTACAGATATACACCGGGGCGTACCGCAAAATACAAGCGATACAGGAGATGTTCTCGCCAATCGTACGGAGAAGGTGACAAGTAATTTAAGACCGCTAATGAACTTAGGCTACGATGGGATGCCTAATAATGATACTGTGAAGCAGGACGATGTCGATCGATTCTTAAGAGACAGACATTACAATATTACATACCTATCTAACGAACATACCGTCGAATATTCGTCTGTCATCGGTAGTACTCTTTCCACCACAGTGACGGTTGCTCGCAATGACAATGGTGGCGATTGTACACATATTTCACCTTCCATTGACGAGAATGCCAGCGTTGAAATAGATGTGACGTTTATATGTTCCTTGAATGACCTTTCATTACTAGGTTGCAAAGAAAATGATATTCAGTTTGCCGCTTTTAAGATTCTAAATTTGAGTAGCATCCGATGGGATTTGTTTGGTCTGTGGCCACCGCATAATCTGCGTAGTCGTGCGTCCACTAATCGAAGACTTTCGCACACAGACTATGAGTGTGGCGTTTTCCCTTATTCGGGCATACCAACGCTTTACATATCTTTTAAATTCGAATGTAACGGAAGCAATCGGGTTGGGGCAGCTGCACTGGTTGTCCAACTCAAGATTGAAAGATCAGAGGCATTCTATCACAACGACGCGGAGCACGGCATTTTGTTCCCCACAGTACACGACGGTGAGTTAGAGATGTTCGTCATAGCTATAGAGTACCTTGATAGTATGTGCATATGTATAGTCACGGAAACTAAAATATGCAATATATATTGAAGATGAGGACCACGACAACACCTGGGAACACATAGAGATTGATGGCGTGGCAAAAAGCCTGACGTTTTCATCGGAAGCAACTGATCGCACATGTAGTTTGAAAACAGCTAGCGCATGCACTGAACAATGGACCATCGCACGGCGCTTGACTGTCAGGTGCCTTGCCCGTCACGAGTGGAAAATTAGCCTTTTAAGTTCACCAGGATTGGAAGACGTATGTTGTCGATGTCCTCTATATTGAACTTCTTTGACTCAAACTGCGTACGTAGCTTGAGTTAATATTTTGAATGCAATGCTACACTTATCAGCCGTATAGTGTCGCACGTCAGATATTCAAATTGTATGGCGAAACATTCGAGAGTATCATTCAAGCAAGGTGAGTATGCGATTTCGAGTGCGTTACGATCAGCACGTTCACTAGATTGGAATGTCATCGCATAGCTGTAATTGTCCTAGTATTGTTTCCACATCGTTGCATCATTTCCTTGGCGTGCCAACACAGTACCGACAGAAAAGGCAAAGATGCTTGCTTGAAGATGCTACATTGTAACGAAGACGATGCAAAAGATAGTATTTCTACGCGATTTTGGGAACTCGCAATGCTGAAGGAAATGAGTCTTCTCAATCGTCAACCATCGCATGCAATGTTATAGACAGGCAAGAGTGACAAGTATGTTTCGAGAATCTTATGGCACAGCCTATGTCTGTACAATCTAAGTGTGATACATTTAGGCAACCCATGCTTTCATCTCAGCACACAAAACACCGCTAGCTGCAGGTTATTCGTGTGTTTACGAACTTTGATTCCACTTTATTATACTTTCTCCATACATGCAAGCATCTCCCTCATGCCCAACATATGAGTTGTAGCCCACGATTGCATTCTACTCCCAAGGCAAAGAAATGAACTTATGACGTAAGGCATCTTGAACAGTTATGCGTTTGTCTGGATCAGTCATCAGCATTTTCTCAAGTAAATCTGCAAATAGAGACTCCCACTCAAGTTCATATGAGCTGAGCTCCAACCGTCCTTCCAACTGCAAAGGATATTATAGAGTATATCGAAGCGAGATGCATGTTATAGACTGTTGTATGAATGTCAGATATAATAAAATCAGACGTTGTGCAATTGTGCAACATAAAACACAACACATTCGATACACTATACACTTTGTTTACAAAACACAACACTACAGTAAACTTTTATGAGAACACACCAGTTGATGGATGGTCTTCGCTGGTTTGATATGAGCTATTTCGCGAACAACATCATTTCCGGTGACCGAATCAATGTCTTGGTAAAGAAAGTTCATGCTATCATCAAAATATTCCCTGCAATAGATAACGGAGAGTTCACATAATAAAATTCTATTAATAAACACCTGCATGGCTATTGGCTTGTATATACTGCAGGAGGACGTTCAGGCAATGTAGTAGCCGATATTTACAACAACATGCAAAATATGATACACAGTTTAAAAACATCGTGGTTGGCTATACCGCTAACATTTTAAACCTGTAATCAACGGACGAGGAACGAGACATACGATCTTAACGCAGCACGGCGAATAACCTTAGAGGAGACCTTCCCTTTGAGTTCCATATGCAATCTGAGCATATCATTGTTTGTTTTTCCTGGGAATAAAATTGTGCCAGTATAAAGTTCATACATAGTACACCCAGCTGCCCATGTATCCAGCGGAGCGCCATACGGCACTCCCAGTATCACTTCCGGTGCTCTATAATACCGACTGACTAGTAGAGGAGTCACATCGGCTTCATCAAACCCAATCGCAGACCCCAGGTCAGCCAACTTGATGGTCGACTGTCAGTATAGATAAATAATAGGTATGTGTCGGTACGTGCGCGCTGGTGTATGTAATTTCGGGCAGGTCATATTCATAGTGCATACCTTGCTTTCGTTCGCAAGAATGTTATCTGGCTTTAGATCAGCGTGGATCAAATTGCACTTCTCAAGTAATCTTAGTGAAAGTAACAATTGTTGCGAATAAGACTTGACAGCGCGTACATGGAGTCCTACACCTTTGCCATACTTACGCAACACTTCGCGGAGGTTCATACTAAGGCCTTCAAACACAATACATAGATGATTGCGATGGTAGAAATCGTCCAGCATGAGCACACAATGATGTTTGTCCTTCGGATCTAGTCGCTTCATCATAGCAAGACATTCCTGTGTGCCAGTATCAGTAAAGTGATATGTAGTTGTCAGCTTCTCGTAGGTAGATGTTACGAGATTTATGGTATGTCCATCAGCAAATAATTGTCTACGATAGAAATGACGATTGGTAAAACAAACAAACAAACAAACAAAAAAGACCTATGTAGGCTTGACTTGGGTACATACACACTATACATTCAAAGCAAACAGACATTGAACATAAAATACAAACATCGTCATTACCATTTCTTTGAGGCCAGCTTTCTCCATATGTTCATTACTTCTAATAATTTTGATGGCGATGTCGCGGTTGCGCATTTTTGTATCTCGAGCGCGTACGACATTACTAAACACTCCTTTACCGGACACACCATACACCTAAATTGAATAATAAATATCAAAATAACATCAGAAACGAAGAACAAGTAAAATGAGTGAACGAACACTCAAGTCATCTCAGAATTTGATCGGGCGATTCAACCGAGACTGCACGTACCCCCAGAGTCATACATATACGCAAACATGCACATGCGTATTAATACTGGTAGAATCTCTTCATCCTAAACAAAAACAAGGTAGTTATAAGTGTCTGTTGTATGCAACCCTAGCGAAAAACATTGGATACTCGTAAGGTACCTTATATCGATCGTTCATCATCTCACCAGTACGCGCACGATAATAGCCTTCGTGATCATCCCAATTCTCAGACAAGTGGTTCATACCCTCATCCAACAGAGCATGTACACCTATAAACTCGAAAACCAAAAGAGAAGAAACTAGCATACTTAAAAATACTCGAATGACGTCCAACAATTTCACGTGGGGCAGATATAATACTACGAAGTCCAACGATTTATCACATCATTGAGTCAAATACAGCACTTGTTCGAAACAATACAATGGACAGCATTTACGGAAAACATGAAGTACGGAAAATGGGACGCATATGCTTCTATGTAATCAGGCGTTACAGGACGACCCACCATCTTGAACATTAGGTGTCCGTTCAAACACTTCTGCTGTCTCGGCAAACATATCGGCAACTTCCGGTTCGGAGGGGCTAGGTGGAGCGGACTCGACCTAAGATGAAGTAAACGTATAAATTCCCAACATGCAGCTAGCAGACACGACAGAACGAAGAGATAAAACGTTTCTGTAGTCCAAAAGGAAGAAAAATAATTCTTATGTTACACTGTACAAAGGAAAAACTTACTTTCGTGCGTTTGGAGTCTGTTTCTTTTGCACAAGTTATCGAACGCTTCGTTTCTAGACGAGACAGGTCCTGTAGTTGCTCAACAGTTGAGCTGTTGTCAGAAACGACAACAGAATTGTTATTCGTAATAGAATTTACATCAGCAGTAGTATGAGATAAGTCAGATGCGTGCGATTGCGGGGGTGTGGAATCTTGTGTGGGTGATTGTGCGGATGCGCTTGTGGTAGTGGTTGCGGCTATGGCAGTACCCGTATCACTTTGGGTTGTCGTCAGTTTGTATGCTTCAGCTTTCAGTTTCGCCATACGCTCTTGTCGCTCACGCCGACGTCTCTGTGGGATGTGTAAATAGTGCAACAATATGTCATAAACATCGATCTGTCAAGAATTGTTCATTTATACATACCTGAAAATTCATGCACACAACAGAATACACATATTACAATCACAGCCATATCTACGTACTGTATACTTTTATATACCTCGATGATGGCATCTTCATCTTCATCCTCCTCCTCTAGTGCAGCTTCCACCTTTTTCACATATTCATCAAAAGCCTCAGCACTTTCCACTACCTTTACAGGAGACCTTGTGCGTGATCTGTGATGCCTTGTCTTCCTATCATTACCCCTACGAACAGAACTATCTGTCTTATATCTATGTCTACTGTCTCTATCTTTCTCTCTTCCCCTGTCCCTGATATCTCTGTGATTATCGCGGCGTGAATCCCATCTGTCCCTAACTCCGTTCCCAGACTCCCTGTGGTTTCTAGCTTGATCAACTCTCTCATCCCTCCCTTTCTCTCTATCTTTTGCTTTATCTCTTTCTCTGTCTTTAACTCTCTCCTTTTCTCTTGCTCCGTCTATTTCTTTTTCTTTCTCTCTCGCATTCCCGCTATCACGTCCCTTTTCGCGTTCGCTTTCACGTCCCTTTTCGCGTTCGCTTTCACGTCCCTTTTCGCGTTCGCTTTCACAC
>JAWQFL010000020.1:913962-977562 GCA_033442365.1 Creolimax fragrantissima | reverse complement strand
GTCGACGTTCCTTTTCTTTGTCGTTGGCCATTACCTTGTCTCTTTTATGGTTTGTTTGACTGCTTTCGTGGTCTTTTGATTCGTGTACAAGACTACTCTTCTTTTCAGTACGATCACTGCGATTGTCCGCTTTTCCTCGTTCTCGTTCACCACCTTTCTCCCTTTCCTTCTCCTTCTCCTTCTCCTTCTCCTTGCTACTTCCATGCTTGTTACGCTTATCGCCGTGCCTATCCGATCGTGATGAGTGCTGATGTTTATCACTGGAAGAGCTGGTGCTGTTTTTATCAACATCCTTAGTCTTTTCACGGCTCTTCTCGTCAACCCTACTCCCTGATGTAGATGCACCTGATCCCATGGTAGGTTTACTAGATGCACCTGTGGCCATGACTGGTTTTTTCAACATGTACGTAGACGACGTTTTTCCAACTTCACTCACGATTGAACCCACCTTCACTGTGTGTTCGTCTTTTTCTTGCTCAGATCTCTCAGACTTTCCATTGCAAATTTCAACTTCCAAATCTTTCTTTTTATGCTTGTTAGTGTCTTTTTCACTAGTTCTTACACCAGCATCCCAAGCGCTTATAGGTCTTTCAACAGACCTCGTACTTGTCGTTACTTTATCTCTTGACTTCTCTTTTCGTGATGACGACGACCTTTTAAAGTCTCCAATTCTCTCCTCTCGACGACCGTCTTTAGACGACTTGTATTTAACATCTCTTTCGCCCTCTTTCGCTCTCATTCTGCCTCCCTCGGTATCCCTGTCGTTACACCTGCGCATATCAACAGGTCGTTCTGATTCACTCACATACTCGCCTTCCTCCTCCTCGCTGTCAATCGAAGTCTTCAAAGATACATCGTCACCAACCGACATTGCGGATATGTCTACGGGTGTACGAGTACACACGACTGCGGAAATACCCTGGTGGAGGCGATCGGTATGTTTTCGTGCGCGTGTGAAGCAAGACACTTCAAATGTGCACGATAAGCTTATGTGTGTGTTTGTGTATGTGAGTGTGAGTGAGTGAGTGAGTGAGTGTGTATATGTGTGTGTGTGTGTGAGTGTGTATATGTGTGTGTGTGTATGTGTGTGTGTGTGTATGTGTGTGTGTGTGTGTCAGATGAGAATCTCAACACCAAACCACGTTACATGGTTTACGTAACTACGTATTTTAAAGTCCCGTGTGAATGCTATACACGAATCTCATCCGATTGTTAAAAACGTATTGTGATGTATAGTCATTACTGTAACGCTCCATCAGACTGTACGGAAGACCACACACACACACACACACACACATCACACACATACACACACACACATCACACACATACACACATACACACACACACATTGTGCAAGCGATGGGTATTTAGCATGTCCCTTAAGGCGCCACGTGGACGCGGACGGGGCGGTAGTCGTGGAGGTGGAGTTCCGTACAACAGTAGACCACCGCGTGGGGGTCCTCGATTGACTGACAATCCCGCGGCGAAGCTATATGTTGGCAATCTTGATCATCGCATAACTGAGTATGTGAATACGCTGCTTATAAGACGATGAGCTTACTGCATATGTATCTGAGCATGGAAATATGTACGTGTAAATGTTTATGATGTCATGTTACAGCAGTGATAATAAATTTCTTCCGGATGTGTGTATCAATATAGTCAAGCGTATATTCATGTTGTAGTGATACAAAGTTCTCATCTTCATGTGAAATTAATTTACAGGGCCCAACTTTGCAAAATATTTAGCAAATATGGAGAACTCAACCGCGTCGACTTTATTTGGCGACCGGACGGCAAACCAGCGGTATTGACGCTTGGTTTATTCATGTTATTTGATCTATTACTCGTGGAAAATGATGCAATTCCACTGTAGGTTCGCGACATCTATCGTGGTTGTTGTATTTTGCGAGTCATTCACATCTTTCGCCGTTCTCACATACTTCGTCCTTATCAGGGCTTTTGCTTTGTGATATACAAAGTACATACAGATGCAGTAAAGGCCCAATTCGAGGTTAACGGTCGGCTAGCGCTAGGACGACGGTTAAACGTGTCGTTTGCGGAAAATAATCCTCAGGAAAGGCAAAAGAAAAAGGAAGGCTGGGCGAATAGAAAGTCATTGGACGGTAAGTCCACATTTTTATACGTCAAGGAATCTTTATAGCGTTTGGATGTGCTACATACAATCATGATGTAATACGGCTTGTCCATGTGTACCACTCTGATATTGAATGAGTGTGTGATTTTGTAAACCCGATACCGCCTGATTTCATATTCAACTTCATATTCAGCACACTTACTATAACCTTCGTTACTAATGCAGTATCAGCGACTAGCACAGCGACACGGCGTTTGCTCGCTGTTAACGTGCCCATTGATGCAACAGCAGACACTAAAATTCAAGCTATACAAGCACAACTTAATCGTATGAAAGAGTCAGGTACCCTTGCGCAAGAGTTTACTACCAATACCCTCAAGATTAACGAAGCGCAGACGAAGGGTGGGCTAGATGAATCTAGTCAAGTACCAAAAAAGGAAGAAAGAGCTCAAATTGTTATGCAAACAGCAGAAGAAGGAGCTCAAATTGTTATGCAAACAGCAGAAGAAAGAGCGCAGTTCTTGCGAGAGATAGAGATGGAGATGGAAGTTGAAATGGCGAAAGAGTCTAACGCTTTGACGAAAGAAGGTAAGGCAATTGCGCAGGATTTGATTAGGAAATTGAAAAAGCAGTTGGATGCCACAAAGGCTGATATTGCCGCACAAGAGGCTGCTAAGGAAGCGGCAGACAAGAAGGAGGCTGAGGAGGCTGCACGATTAGAGAAGGAAAGACTGTACGGCCCAGTCAAACCCCCAAGCGCTGATGATGATGATGATGACGTGTGAAGTGCACGGGTGTCCGTAGTTATGAATAGGAGCTACACGTGTTTAGGTTTGGGCACGGCCTTGCTAGGAAAGATTGTATCTGTTGCAGTACGAAATGTTTCTCCTATGGGATAAGTCTTTCAGAGCTCATCTCTTCCGTGCTCCTCGTCCAGGACAGGAGCATGTTGTTGACTGTACAAATATCGAAGCGTGTAACAACCGTGACCACATGCTCACACGTCGAAACCGTGATAGTTTGTGGAGAGTGTGGCTTGCTCACGTGATGTGTAAAATGTGCGACATATACTTTTTCCCGTGCTTTGATTTCGCCCAGCGAACAATAAATCTTCCACGAGGATACAGAGTAACGTAGCACCTCTCACGCGCATGTTATGGTTCACAATGGGATGTCGTGGCTTACGGGACTGTAATACGAAGTAGCTAAAGATACACCACTTCGTGGAAGAGTGAACTATCCTTTGCTCAGTACGTACAAATCACGGATGCCGGATGCCCGCCCGCCCCTCTTATATTACACCCACAGGGCACATCCTAGATCAGACTAGTGTCAATGTACGTAATCGTTAGTAGCGGTCAACTATTAAAGTAAGACATAACCTGCATTCTTTCTTCCTTTTTCTTATTATATGTCATATACGTCAAGAGGTTTATTAGACATCTTTCGCTTATGTCCCATAGGTACACAGGGTTTTATTTGCAGCGAGCAAAATGAATAAGGTGTATTCACCCGATGCATACATATTGGTGTTGTCTATACATTTTTCTTCAGTGTCACCCGACTACACCTGCTCCGCGTTCGATGAGATTGATATGTTCGACTTTCGTACAAACGTTTGTGAGGATTACGCACATGGTTATTTTCATTTCCCATCTCAATAAGCATTCCATGCATGGTAATTGTGCGCTAGACTACGCTGCTATGGAGCCTACACATATACTGTTCAAGTCTGGAGCATAGAGGATCGAACACGACAAACTTCGACTACAATTTTAGATATTCGTGAATGTTATGGTTACAAGACTATTATTGAACAACAGGTCCATAGCATTAATTTTTTGTCGGAAGACAAATAGTTTATGGTGGGCTCTATAATACAATCCTTTTGCCTCTATCATTTGTTGTACGGCACGACAATTTCAGCGCCTATAAGGAATACTTCATTAACTCTACATAAATAAATACATCAATATTCTCGCCGTCACCCTTTCCTCGCTCCATAATAGTGACTCAAGTGTTACATTTGTGACTGGAATACATTCATTTCGTCAAGAAGAGCTGTTAACTCTTCTCCCTTGATACGATCAAGACTACCTACAAGATACTTTGCCTCCCCTTCTTCTTTTGGTGTGAGATTGGCTAAAGAAGCTTTTTCAAACTCAACTAAGTTTTCTTTTCGATCCAACAACTGTCGTACAGATGCAACTGCTTCTTTGTTCTTAAAAGTACTGCAGGTGTAAGAAATTGTGCGCATACAAATGAATTGGGACTGACTTGCCGTGTGTCAATCGCGCATTGTACATGCATATACAGGCCTGGGTGTAAGGCAATCAGGTTTGCAAAAAGAATCCGTAGAAACAGGTCGCTAATTCATCCAAGACATATACAAACAAAAACTAAACAAGTTCCCCCTTTCAAGTCACAAACTTATCACAATGTTGGATGAGAATTCCGGTGAGAGATTAACTAGCGCCAATATCCTAGTCAGTTCGTCAAATTTTTCGACAACTACCTGAATCGTGCGCAATATGTCCGCGTTTGGTCGAGTGACTGTCGATTACTATTTTTAAGGCCAATCAACATCATATCTTCGTCTTCTTCGTCCATCTGCTTACGAGCGTCAAGAAGGATCTATAGTACCCAGAGAAATTACATTTGGAACAACAAGAAAAAGCATTTAACATTTTGGTCTGCGAACTACTACGATGACTTATATATTGGAATACATACTGCCAGAGAGGAATGCCTTATACCACCACAAACTTACAAACCACACGTAGAAGATACGAACTCCCAGATAGGCAGGTTCAGATTTAATATGCAAGATGTAAGCACTCCAATTCACATAAAATATCGAAATTTCGTATAGCTGACGTACAATGAAAATGTTGAAGGTAAACATATATAGTTGCATGTAATACCCAGCACACAAACAAATCAGTAGAAGTACATATCACACACACACACACACACACACACGTAAATACAGTAAAACACAAAGCATCTTCTCACCTGTACTTCACTAACGTTCAGACAACTGGCCTTTTCAAAGTCGTCTCCAAAGTTGAGTTCTCGTGCATCCTCCTCCTTCTGTAGTACGTTTACATTACTGCGGAATGACATGGCGCCCACAGGTACACAAGGCGAGAGTTTGTTTAAGGGGATGAGTAAGTGTGTGTGTGTGTGTGTGTGTGTGTGTGTGTATATGTGTGTGTATGTGTGTGTGTGTGCTTAGGCTACCGGGCGGTTGACTGTACCTAACCTTTCAGCATAAAAACCTTGGACCAAAAAAACTATAAACCAGAAGCCATACAGCTTCCGTTCAATATGAATAAAAAACTTGTTGGGGAAGGAACTAAAACCTGAAACCATAAAGCTCATATAGCCCTCAATATAAAAGCACACTTCTAAATAAGAATAAATTCCGAATAAAACAACAATCAACTATAAACCCGTTACAGAATATAAAAATAATATTAAATAAACGACTAATACTGAATAAAAAACCATAGGATATCACTGAGTGAGTGCTCTGAACCGCATCTCGTCGCCAACACCGTTCACCAACCAGCGCTCTGTACTCGAAATCTTAACAACAACACACACACACACACACACGCACACACACACACACACACACACACACATACACACACGCACACACACACGCACGCACTCTCTCGTCACACCTTCTCTTGTCTATACATTTGTATGCATCGTAGCATGTATTTACAACTGGTCACGACTTGGGACCGTACAGATATTGTCTTGTTCCGAAAAATTGGTTTGAATCTTCATGTCTTACATTAGTCAAAATATCAACTACGTGACTAAGGAGCAGCGATGCATCAGGTTTGTTTCCAGCTTATACAACGAATACGTTTGTCCACGAAAAGCATATGTGTATGCGTGTATGGATATGATAAGTACGTAAACTATTGCTAGATGTGAGTGTTAGTGTAACTCTTTCGTGAATGCGAGTTGGGTTGAATAGATTCTCATCGTATAGTCACGACCAAGGCAGTGGCAGGTCGTCACGTAAACATGTGTACTAGATAATTAAAATACATAAAAACGTATGCATACAGGGTTCGCAAGTTCATGTACAGTCAGGAAGATGTACTTGGTAGCGGTACTATTGACACTGCTATTGCTGTGCTAGCTTCAATCCATGTACACAAACTAGGGCCAAGACTATGGGAACGTCTGACTGACAGTGCAAGGGTACTGGAAATGATGTCTGAGGGAATGATATGGCACAGTCGGTATGGTTCACACGTATACGAAGGCATACACGCACAATCTAGGCACATTTTCGGTCCTGCTTCACAACTTATACCTTCTTCAACTACTAGTAGATATATGATGTATCCATGTGACGTAGTAGCCTATTTCGTGCTTATATATACTACTTTCACATATTCACACGTATCCGAGCCCACAGTCATACTCTATATACGCTCTCTTTTAAATATATGTCAATGATTCTGCAGATGGCTGGCATCCAATGTAAACTTAACGGAAAGCTCAGTTGCTGCTGGTATGTAGAAAAATCACATGCTGGAAAATCCCTAATGCAATGTAACGAGTTAATACATCTCGGGAGTGCAGAAGTATGGCGCACATGTACTTTTGTAGGTAGACAGGGATATGCACCTACCTGCTACCCGTCTATACCACAATTAATACCGAAAACGTATTCTTTGATATTTAGCTGATGAGATCTGTGGAATTACAGACTGTCCTGTGGAATGTACAGAAGAAGGTTTCTCAGGTACATTGGGATCTGACTCATTTGGAACACCCATTACAACTGCCATGACACAGTTGTCAAAATCTCTACTGCCGGGCGAACTTCGGACTTATATACTCACCATTAAGGTAGGAAATCAGGAGAATACACAGGTGTACCGTACATGTAAATGAATTGTATGACGTGTTATTCACGTATATGATGCCATGTTCTTTTTTCGTTAAATCCTTCACGTCTTTCAATTTTGATTAAACTCTCGCATACCCATATAAGTCAAACTTATCTGCGTTGCAAGTACCGTCAAATGCTTCCAGAATATATTATTGCAGTTATATTATTAATGCGGTGAACGTTGGGCTCATGTGTATTGTTGTGTGCAGGAGTGACATCTATTTGATACTTTGTGTAGCGTGTTTGATATTCAAGCACCAATTAAATATAGGTACAAACAAATGTTAGACGATTCACTTTTAAGGTATATCAATTTCGCCTTATTCAGGATATTGCAACACTCTTGGTTGTAACATACGCCAGTTTCTACATCTTCGATAGTCATCCTCGTAATTTAAAGGGACTTCCAGAGGATGCCGACCTAAAAGGCGTTCCTCCCAGCGGTACGTACTGCTCGGCGTATTCGTTCACACATGCATAGTATGATTATTCCATACGCTTGCTTGATGAAAGTGCCTTTATGCTTGTGGTATGATGCACTATGTACATATATCTATGTCACACCACACGGACATTAGAATTGTGTACTACAAGTGTCGTATCACAGTTGCAGTTGCAACACTTACCGACACTCTCAGATGTGCATGCTATTTCCTTTTACAAAACAGCCAATGCTAGTACATCCACAATCAATTCAAACTCTGCCCGCGAGGTGTCTGGTATGGTAAACGCCAATACAAGTAAACAACCTCTCGATCAGGAAGCGAAGGAAGAGAATGTGAGTGGGAATGCGAAGGCTGTATTGGTTTACATACCGAACAGGGAAGTGTTGCGGAGATATCTCAACAAACTATACGACTTCACTGAGTTTGCAGACACACTTTACACAATTCAATTAGTACAACCACTGCACCCTGTCACCCGTGAGCCAGATGCCACTAAGCAACCAAAGAATATGTCTCGTCAAAGATCAGTATGTTAACGTTGTGCTTGGTACATTTCGCGACTAGCGTACATATAGCATGTTTATACGCCATACTCCTTGTACAAAATCAGCATTGTATATCTGTAGGGGAAACAAGGTCAATTCATGTCAAATTGCCCGTCTTTAATCAAAAGTGCATACCACATAATCAATTCAGCCGTAGTGATCACCCAACCTCTATCTCGTCCCAACCCTGTTTTAGGCATCCAGTGATGGAATTTCTGCCACCGCTTCTTCATACGCAACTTCTCTGTTTGGTCGATTAACAAGCTACGACAGCAGTCAAGCACTAAATTTGGCAGCAAACAGAATCGAAAGCACAGCAAACAAACTAGGTCTCTCGACACCGGTAAGTCGTATAGCACGGATACGCTTGTGTCTACTGTACGTTCAGGAAGAATATTTACCATAGGAACGCCTGTTTTAATTTTCAAACCCACACTACGATATGCCATCCCAATATATTCGTTTGTACGTTTTGTTTTTAGTTGCAACAAGCTGTGGAGGGAATGGAGCTGCTCTTAGATCCAAAAGTACAGCATTATTCAAAGGAAGAGTTGCGGAAGGAAACAATACCTTACTAGACTAGCAAACAACAGCAAAATCACTTGTTCTTCAGTGATCTGACATTAAATTAAATACAACCACTATACACATAGTGTTGTCTGTCTAAATCCTAAGGGATTGACCTTGGAAAATAAATAAGTAAAATTTCGATCTTTGTTTGTCTGGTGGTACGTTTCCTCTGAACGTGAAGCAGTCATTGTGGTGGTAATGTGTTAGCGCATACACAGCGGCGAAAGTTGACGATAGGCGTATGAGTGTGTGTATATGTGCAGATGCGTCCGCACGTCCAAGCATACCATATACATGGAATAGTGTGGTGAATGTGTGTACTGAGCAAGTGAGTTGAGTGAGTGTGAGTGTGTGAGTGTGTGTAGTGTGTGTGTGTGTATGTGCAAGAAGGCCATACACACAAGAACGCCTCGTGCCAGTTTGTGGACGCCTCGTGCCAGCGTGAATTAATCGCCTCGTGCCAGTTGTTGGGATTTGTAAATTTTGAAGTGCGTTTGTTGTAACTTGAATGTGTTTTTGCGTTGCACTTTAATCATATGCACTTCAACGGTTGTTTCTCGTGTAGGCCATGTTCTAAACTCTACCCTATGTGCGTTTATTGTGTAGAATACAGATCATAATTCCATATACGTGACATTCAAAGATAGATCGATCTGTTTTGTACGTATAAACAGACAAGCATATAGCTCATACGAAAAAGCACAAGTCACTCTCAAGGTACCGCATGTATGGATATTGAAGGGATTAATCATAGTTTTACAAGCCATATATAGGTATATACGATGTACATGTTTACATAATAGATACCTGGGAGTCTATCTAGATCACCTGATTGAGATCACTCATTTCATCACGCGTTCCAATTGTATCCATGTTTTCTCCGCGTGGAATTGCTCTCTTTGCGGCTGCGGCTATGGCCGTGTTGGTGCTTGAGCATTTTGTGCACAACGAGAGGAAGAATAAAAAGCGAAGAAAGGGCGTAACAAGTCAGATACGAAAAGACGTGGAAAGGGTGGTACATCATGTGGGCGGGATACCCGGTGGCCTGATTAATATGAAAACGTTGTGTTTCATAAACTCCACCATACAGGTACGACTTGATTCTACATTCGCGGGCATGTAGCTGTACATGTTTGTATTAACTGCATGCCTAAAATATCACCTTTGCTTGTTTGCTAGCAGTTATCTAATGATAAATTTTTGGGAAATTGGGTTTACGTGATATGGTACCATCTATGTTCTCTCATTTTTCTATACACACGCTTGGATCACGCTCATGAAAATACGTACACGTAAGCATATCAAACTCATATCGACGCAAATACTAACCTTTATCAGGCTCTTGCTTCTTGCCAGAGACTGCGTGTTTCCCTTGAAAGACATATATCATCACCAGTTCCAATATC
Source organism: Creolimax fragrantissima (assembly GCA_033442365.1). Lineage (NCBI taxonomy): Eukaryota > Ichthyosporea > Ichthyophonida > Creolimax > Creolimax fragrantissima. Next base: position 967,567 of record JAWQFL010000020.1, on the reverse strand, counting down.
CACAACTTCACTCACGGAGGCTCTCTATCGCTTGTGCGAGTGTATTAATGTACGGAGTAAGGAATCGCACGTCTACAGTTCTGCAGAGGTGTCGGGGTCAATTTTTCAAGGAGCCAAAATTATTGAGGGGATACAACAAGATGCTCATGAAATGCTTCTACTGTTACTGGCACGACTAGATGAAGAGAGATGTGCACATGAAGAACAAGGTTCGCGGCAAGGTTTGCGGCATTGTTTGCCAACACATACTCCCACACGAGTGATCACACATTCATATGGAAATGAGGGTGCACAAACATACGCGAACATAGTGCAAAGCGGTACGAAAATCACACAATTAAGTCACGTAAGGGTTATGGGGTGGCCAACAGTGCACGCATGGACACCATCCAGACTTCTGAATCATCGATCTCCTATGCAAGGATTTGTGACCTCCCGCTTACATTGTCAGACCTGCAATGGTCACTTTGAATACCGCGTTGAAACATTTTTTGATTTAAGGTATTTGAGGTTGCATGTGTCTTGTGTCTGTTGCGGTTGACTGTGTATGCATTGACTAAAGGCAATCTATTGGAGTATGTCACCATTGTGCATAATATTCAACTCTTTTATGCGAAAATGTATAGTCAGATTCCACGTGCCATTCCTTGTAACTAGCAAACATGTGTGAACATGATCACATATCATACCAAGATCTTACAATATAATATTCTGATCTGTTTATCATTCTGACTCTAAACGATCGACAAACATAGTGTGTCATTACCAACGAACTCCTCGAAAGTGCATGTTTCCGACACAGTGAGATCGTATTTCAAGCCTCAGTGTATTACAGACTACTGGTGCTGGCGTTGTAGTGCGATATCGGCTTTAAAAACAACACGAAATACACTGTTGAGTGAGACTCAAAGATCTTATTTATCAGCTGCTGTGCGCAGTGGATGTGGATCTGATACTTCCGAAGTAGCGTCTATCATCGAGCGATTACCTAAATTAAAAGCCACAGTTGTGAAGAGTATCAGCATCGGGCGCATGCCGCGAGTACTTTGTTTACATATAAATCGGTAGGCACATCTTTATTTCTGCATTTTGGGTGTTGTACAGTTTTGGAGATGGACCCGGACCACACACGGCAAAGGTCCTATTTACTATTCATGGTACTCTTGAACATTGTGAGACGCTATCAAGTACACCGCGATTTACACTAATCATATTCAACCAACTTCTATACTTACACGCACTTCTGTAGACTACAATACCACGCAGGCCTCGGAAGAATTTACAAAAGCGATTCCGTCATACATTTTGACAGATGCCTATACCTTAGCACTGAGTTTGGACGACACGCAAGACCCCGTCCAAAACAAAATCAATATAATGTCCACTGTCACTCCACAGCTACATCCGTGGCTAGTCCGCCAACAACTAAATACGAACTGGTAGCTGTAATGGTTCATCGAGGAAACGAAGGTGGTGGACATTTCTACACATACCGTAGATTGTTACATCGTAGATCGGGTGTAGACGACACGACAACGTTTACATACCCCAGCGTAATCCCACAAGTCGAAACTCAATCGCCCCTCTGCAACAAGCGAGAATACATTGGTGCTCTTGAATCAACAACAACAATAGCACACAAGCTGACCACGAACCCTTTACCTGAGGTATCGGCATGCGAGTGTGGGCCAACTGTAGACAATGGCGCCATGGAGGAGTTGTGGTACAGAATCTCGGATGAAAGTGTTGTGCCTGTGGAATTCTCTGATGTTCTTGCAGACCCAGCGTATATGCTGTTCTACGAGCAGATTCCTTTCTGTAGTTACTGCTGTAGTGGTTCACAGTTAAGTTGATTGCTTCTCGTCATGTGTGGTGTATATGCAAGTATCCATTGTACATATTTGAGTCAAGGAGAAATAAACGTCGGTGTAAAAGGCTGCAAGTTTGTTATCCTGCTCGTGCACTGCCATTTCCTCGTAAGATAAAACGACTGATAGATTTCTGCAACAATTGTACAGGCACTTGTCAATATTAACATACTGCCGTTTCCTCGCAAGATGAAACTGCTGATAGATTTCTGTAACAATTGTACAGGCACGTAGTATATATTAACGCCGAAACATTCTGTAGACATATCCCGCAAGTACTATTTGTTCACATCCTCCATCTACCTGAAATATTTTCTGCGCCGTGTCTGGAGGAGAGGAACTCAGAGTGCTAGCATTCCTTTGTTATTTATGAATGCGTTCAACTTTGGTCAAAGTTTCTTCGTTTCTACCTTGTGAACATTGCAACTCTTCTGTTGCACGCTCAATTGCATGTATTTCCTTTGGCATATTCTTCAACCGCTCGTACATGCCAACATACGCTCGTAGTTTCAACAGAATTTCTTCCCTGTCTTTCATCTTACCTTTGAAACTATTGTTGAGTTGTGTATTGTCCTCGTCCTTGTAAGGCATGAGTGAATTACCGGATGCTCTCGCTATCTCGCGCTCACTGTTCAAATCTTCCATCATATCATCGACGGTAAGATGATGGCGTGGCGTGGAGCTTTCCATGATGTCGGTGTGGGCGTTTGAAACTTTTGACTATACGGCAATTGATTTGTTACATACGAAAGTTGCCTCTTCTTGCATACACAGTTTGTTTTATGTAATTTACTTCCACCATAGACGCTTTTATATTAAATGTTCTCACATACACAAACAACACACACACTTTGCTCACACGGGTACTTCACCTTTGCTTACATACACAAGTGCGTACATACATACACCACAGCACACTTTACTGACACGCTTACTTACATATACACACAAACGGTTCAATTCACTTTATGTGTGTGTGTGCGTGTACACAGCGCACGGTCTGTCGTACACAAACGTCGCATCGTGCCATACTGCGGTAGGGTCATATCACACTGACACACACACGCACGCACACACACACACACACACACACACACACACACACACGCACACACGCACACACACGCACACACACACACACACACACACACACTCACGTGTTACACTCGTCATAGTTACATACAACCCCGCCCCGTAATACTCCATTTGAATTCCATCGTGCTTCTGTGCTTTACAAACGCACACACCGTAGACCAAAGCATTGCTCAATCGTTACTACGCTACTGAAAAATTCTACCGTGTTTCTGTGAGCAACAAACATACATACAGTAGAACAAATCATTGTTCAATAGTACCTTGCTTTGTTGCCGACTGCAAACCAACGCAACACACAACGACGTACTCCGGGTACAAGTATCTGTGATGTCGGGAAGAGTCGCCCAGGATCACCTGGAGCGTCTTCAGCAAAATCCTGAGCATATTCGTCACATATGCGTCCTCGCTCACGTCGATCATGGAAAAACGTCCTTATCCGATAGCCTTATTGCCAGCAACGCTATTATCTCTCACCGTCTGGCTGGAAAGGTATAATCCCGTATCGCTATGTATGATATCGATTTTTCATTTGTTTGGATTCATTGCTGCATGTTGCGAGCAACTAGCACCAATGCATACCCGCACAGCACACATACACACACATATATATATGCACACAACGGTACGCGAATTCTTACGCATCGTGCATGCAAAATTTATACTCTGGACCTTCCCTCACCTCGCTCTACTCCTGTGTGCGCACAGGTAAGATATCTTGACAGTCGAGAGGACGAACAAGAGCGAGGCATAACTATGAAGTCCAGTCTTATTTCAATATTACATATTGCAGGTACAACATTATTACGTGCAAGTACAAGGATGTCCTCATAAAAGCATGTGACAACTAGCACTCGCTATTCTCACGACTTCTCTCGACCAGTTTTAAATGTTGTCAGGTGAACGATTGTGTTATATATCTATTGTCTGGCGGGTATATATATGGTTATTGCACGCATTACGGATATGTCATTCATGTGGACTATCTCCGGGATTCACCAACTACACCTCGGTAACTCCCTCACTCAAGAACAAATTTATTATATATGACCTGGTCAGAAAAATTTGACAAGAAGTACGACGTACTAGTTTGTGTGCGCACGTTTGTAGTCGCTACAACTACACGAGCAATAGTCCGTGTATCTGTCGTCATCGATGAGCGTGTATAACATATGCTTATAATACATCGATGAAGGAGACTTCCTCAAGTTTTACCGCGCATTACAAGCATACACATCGTAGCTACTTATGTGACATTTCCATGAGCTTATGGATTGCTTTACTATTGATGTAGAAATCAACAGAGAAAGAGTGCTTTAAGCGTATTATTATGTATATTACGAAAGTTGCGTACATTCTCTAGACGTGCTAACCATCCACATCTAACTATTGTTTTACATGTTTAAGAGGATAAACCTTATTTAATCAACTTGATTGATTCTCCTGGTCACGTGGATTTCTCGAGTGAAGTGTCGACCGCGGTAAAATTGAGTGATGGTGCATTGATTATAGTCGATGTCAGCGAGGGCGTGTGCGCACAGGTATGACATGTTTTAACGCACAAGCAGGGATCATACTTCTGTTGACCTCTAATTAGCATTGATTCGCGTCAAGCCATCCAATTCATACGGGTGTTTGTTGTATGTGATAGACATGAATGGGTAAGTATACGCATGTACAGAGCGATGTATATGTATATGTAAAGATGGAATGAATACCATTTTGTTCTTACTATTGTGTACTATTTATCAGACACACGCGGTGCTGCGACAAGCGTATATAGAGAACATTCGCCCGGTGTTGGTACTGAACAAAGTGGACCGACTTGTCACCGAGTTGATGCTTTCCCCTGATGAGGCCCTTGTGCATCTCCAAAAAATTCTTGAACAGGTGTGTATTCAGCCCGAATTTTCTTACCCAAGCACCTGTACCTAAATTTACACGAATTCTAAAACGGCAAGTATAGTGTAGTACGTATGTTTATACTCATATCTATAGGATTTTCACTGTTTCACTCTGATTCGTTTAGGTCAATGCAGTAATGGCCACGCTGTTTACGGGAGAATTCTTCGAGAAAGATGCTAATAGACTGGATGGCGACAGTGCTAACGATCGAGGTGTGCTTTGTCGTGTATACGTACTGGACTGTCAGTGGCCACTTTTCGTACAGTACATGACAACTCGTTGTGCTATTGGTCGGAGAACAAAACGCATGATACATATTACATACACGCGCGGTTCAACACAAACACAGATACATACGCATGTATGTGTGCATAGTGTGGGGCAGATGACAATTTGAGATGAAGGAAAGAGTTACACACACTAGTGTACTTCCTTGTACTTTTGTTTGTACTTACACATTACATATACGCAGACCACGGGGTGGATGTAGATGACGATTCCTTGTACTTTGAGCCGGAGAAGGAAAATGTAGTGTTCGCAAGTGCTGCTGATGGTTGGGCCTTTGGAATTCGTCAATTCGCTGACACGTTCGCGCAGAAACTGAAGTGCAATCAAAGTGTTTTGATGAAAACGTTGTGGGGGGACTATTACTACAACGCAAGTATGTTGCGATACGACAACAACACCAGATATAAGCACTCACGTATACGAATACACTACACATATACATACATGAACAAATCTGCAATCAAATCTGCACACTGCATAAGCGTAAAGCCATAATATACCCACCCACCTACAGACATAGGACTTTATGTATATGACATTTCTGCACCATTTTTTATGCATATCCGTCTTTGCCATGCCCGTTACATATTCGGAGATCAAATTGTTTACATACACGCCTTCGAACACGCGCGGGAGGTTTCAAACTTTGTGCGCATAGCTTCGTGATGTGTTGAAACTTGTTTGTGTGTACTATGCCATATCTTTGCTACCATTCTTATGTGCATGCACATAATGATAAAAAATTATAAGCTATAACAAATAATCATACGCATCCCTCACATTCACTCCACAAATATATTCACTCACATGCGCCCTAAATTCACTTTCCCACACGCACGAACGGGAATGTGTATGTACCTTTAAAGGTACAAAGAAGATTATGAGGGGCGCACACGCAAAGAACAAGAAACCCCTTTTTGTGCACTTTGTATTGGAGAGTCTATGGGCTGTGTATAACGTAGTGTCAGATGGAGACCTTGAGAAAACAAATAAGATTGCTACCAGTTTGAAGGTGAAATTGACTCCACGTGTGTTAAAGGTAATAAATAGAATGGCGTATGTGACGATGGACATGCTAGTGTGTTTTTGCTGACTTGATTATGTATTTTCTATATCCTATTAGTTTCTAGAAACTTGCGTATCTACGATAAAACTTGGAGCATATTAAGAATGACATGAAGAATGTGGCTTACTCATAGTTGAGCCGATTCTCGTGATTACTCCCTCTTTCTCGACACGCACACACAATGTGCGCACATACACGTACATGTTCATACACATATGCATATACATACCCGTACTTCCAAGTATACCTATTCTATTGTATTCATTTTACATTTGTACTTCCACTGCTGGAAGGGGGATAGTAAGCTACTCCTACAAACTATTATGAGAGGGTGGCTCCCTCTTCCCCAGGCTGTATTAGATATGGTAGTACGACAATTGCCATGTCCTACAGAAATACCTGAGGAGAGACGACGCCAGCTGTATTATGGAGGTGCACATCCCAGTGTGTTCCCACAACTCACACAGGATATGTATGCATACACTGATTTGTTAAATCATGACGACTTGCCTAGGTATCCGTTCGCAAGTACATGTGTACATGTGTTTTGTGTGACACGTGTCGTCGTGCTGAATTTGCGGGGAGTTTAAGCTATTGAGAAGAATGTGGTGTTATCTTTGCCAAATCCTGCCGTAACCAAACATTGGCTTAGCTCACATACATTTGTACGCTTGTGTGTATACATACGCATATCAACGTATTGTGTCCTTTCTCGTTTATGTATGTATTGTGTGAGGGTTTCTGTGAATGTGGTAACTGATGTCCAAAAGCAGATATATACATAATCACTTCTTGACAAAATTGTTATGCAAATTGAGCAATACATACACAACTAAAAGTAAAACATCAAACTCAAAAACCCACGCTAAAGCCACGCTTCAAACTCATGACTCGTTCACGAATGGTGTCCAAACAATTTCAAACCGAACCCCATTACAAATATTTACATATAGAGCTGATGATAATGCTCCAGGACTTTTAGCATATGTGTCTAAAATGGAGTCATTTGATTGGGATGCGTTACCGCAGAACCAAGCACAAGCGATGACGTCAGAAGAGATTAAAGCTCGACGAGCAGCGATTATTGAGAAACGACGTTTAGCCGCCTTGGGTGAGAATACCGACTTAACTGGTGCGTGCGTGTGTGCGTGTAGGTTGTGCATTTATGCATTGTGTGATCTTGTGTGTTCTTGTGTGTTTATCTTTCATCACGATACACGCTCAATCTTGCTTGATAATATTATGTACAGACGTGACTGATGATTCAAATACAGAAGATCAAGAGGCAAACGAAATAACAGGCCAAGACAAAGAAGAGAACACTCTTATTGGATTCGCACGTGTATACTGCGGTACGCTGAAAGTAGGGGACTCAGTCTACGTGTTAGGTACGTATTTTGCACACATATAATTAATATATACTCATTACTCTAAAATATGAACACAACATACCGTGGATATGAAGGCACGTACGTTATCGTTATATACAAACGTACACTCACATTTAAACGCACCTGTATACTACACAGGTCCAAAGCATAATCCAAACACGCCAAATAGTAGCACGCAATGCAACAAAGTGACGATCACTGCTTTGTACATAATCATGGGTAAAGACTTAATGGCCGTGTCCAGCGTTGGGCCAGGAAATATCTGCGGTATAGGTGGTTTGGCGAAGCACGTATATAAGACTGCAACAATCTCATCATCTCCATATGTACCTGCCTTGTTTTCGGTAAACACTGATGAGGCTCCGATTGTGCGTGTGGCAGTGGAACCATTCAAGGTATCTGAAATGCCGCGTTTAGTCGAGGGATTGCGTATACTGAACCAGGCCGATTCAATGGTTCAGGTGTCTTTCACGGAAAGGGGGGAGCACATTTTGCATACTGCGGGCGAGGTATACATGAGCAATACGCTATATGTTTATGTTATGTATACGTCGATACGGATGTTTGTGTTTATTTCTGGTATGCATAAGTATGTCTACGTACACAATCACGTAAAGGTGCAAGCTTGTTTTACAATTCAGTAGCTCCTGATACAATCTATTAAATTCTTGATATACGTTTAGTGTGCTTTCAAATTCGCTCATTTCACCTATCCTGTATACACAACAATGCATACGCGATGATACCAATCCTATGCATGTATATCTATAACGGTATGCGCGACGACCTTCACGAGCGGCGGACATTTCATTCACAACAACATTTGAACCACTGATCAATTACAAGTACTCTCTATGTAATCAAATGTGCTGGTTGTGGTTCAAACTCAAGTAGCGATGTGCTCCTACGTTTACAGTATCAATGAGTACAGTGCTTACAATATCTCACTCACAAGCGTATGCAATAGGTTCATCTGGAACGATGTTTGAAAGATCTTCGTGAGCGATATGCCCGCATTCAAATACGTGTTAGCGCACCTGTTGTGCCGTTTCGCGAAACCGTTGCGTTGAAACCTAAAACGGATATGGTCAACGAAAGTCTAGGAGAGAACAACGTAGTCGTTGAGCCCAGAGTGCAGGTACTGAATACTTCGTAGTTGGCATAGCAATTCAATTATAAATATTTAAGCGTTCGTGTATGGTGTGTGTCCCGAGGCCGAAGCATTTGTACTTACTTTTGATGCATTTGTTTGCGTTTTCATTCCGCTCCCGTACATAAGCACCTTTCTGTGGTACCTTCTATCGTCTTTGCGTATTTCGTGATTTTACGATGCAATAATCGCGCATTCGTTCTGTCGCTCACCCACCTAGTGTGACGAAATGTGTTCAGCAGTTCTTTTGTTTGATTTAGGCAAAATGGTTGCTACCGATTTTTGTGTCAAGAGTCTTATCCCAGCATTCGGATTGTACACACTTGCATGTATATCGCTTGGTTTCATAATAGAGAATCACAAACTTCCGAGTGTATCAGTCGCGAAATACTCCAAACGCACGCACACACACACACACCTTGTATGTTGCTGTCTGCACGTATTAGGACTCGAAGCATCTGTCACTATCAACGCCTACGTCCACACCTACTAGCTACGAAGGTCGTACCAGGAAGTCCCCATCGCCAACACTAAAAAATAATGTTACACTACGAACAAATAATGAAGAACACGAGTATTGTATGGACGCGGGTGTGCAAGAGGAGGGGGACGGTGTGTATGTAGGTGTGACACCAGATAAAAGTGTCAAAGTACGTATACGCACTCTCCCACTGCCAAGTCGATGTGGCCGTATTATTGATGAATACGGTGATAAATTACGTCACTTAACTACTACTTCCTCGAGCGCGGGCACGAGTGCAAGTACATTTGAGAGCATGGGTGAGGGTGAGGGTGAAATGGCGGAGTGGAAGCAGAAACTACAAGCACGATTAAGAGCCGCATTTAGAGAAGCTTCGAGGCCAGGAATGAACGTATGTATACGTATGTTTTGTATATGTATCACTATTGTGGGTGTGATTGAATAACTGTATTACCACTGTTTATGTAATGTATTAAGTTTGCAAAGAAGCAACCTGGGCTAGCAACATATCTCCGAGCGCTCGTGTGGAACCTTTAGCCATTCGTTTAATCGGCACTCAATTAATTCGTGGATGTAGGCACATGTTCGTTGTGTATAGAGGAAGATGTTGTTTACCATCTGAGGGCATGATGAGTTTCATACTGATGGTGTGTTTGTGTATTGAGAGATGAGGAGTGGGCGGTTGCTCCTGTGTATGTATAGACTTCACACGCGTGATCAAATTGTTGAGAGTTCCTATGACGGTTTATATCAATCACACATCCAATAAGCATTGGCCACAAATTTATCCGTACGCAATCACGTGTGTACTTGCACTCGAAAACGTTCACACAGGATGAGGACGTGGACGTTGGTGATGATCTAAGGGCGATATATGCAGCGTGCGTGGATAAATTATGGTCATTCGGGCCGAAGGGCTGTGGCCCTAATATTCTGATAAATGGTGTACGATGGTACAACCGTCATGGCGTACTCGGTGGAGACACTGGAGTGGTAATTTCTGACGACGAGAAGTCCGTAAGTATTGTTTTTATATGTGGCGTACTTACATCATGTGGCTTATGGTTCGTGTTTATCTCTACATCATGTATATGTGGACCTGCGATACTACAGCGTAAATTTGACCAGCTCACTATCACATCCATATGTGCACCCAGTCTTGTTCGCTCACAAAGCGATCTCAACGGAATAGACTCTCATTCTAACAGATATCCGCACTATACCTACAACACTCACTTTATAGACCAAGCAGCTAGTAGGTGCAAAGCTAGACAGTTCTATTGTCAATGGTTTTCAAAACGCGACCGCTGGAGGACCACTTTGTGAAGAGCCAATGCGAGGTGTAATGTTTGTGGTGGAAGATATATGGGTAGCCCCACATCTTACAAATGGCAATCAAATGGCGTCTCTCACTAGCAACTTTGCTAATTCATCGATATCGGCCACATGTAAAGGAATGCAAGTCGATGGCGAGTATGTAGGAAGCGAGAAAATGACCACAGATAATACTAGTGATATGGATGTACAGTTTGTGGGTCTTGGTGCAACTGTGGGGCAGATGGTGTCAGTTGTCAAGGATACCTGTCGTAAAGCTTTTTTGAATGGGCATCCTCGCATCATGGTTGCACAGTACGCGTGTGACATACAAGGTTTGTTTACTGCTCCCGTACGTGTATGTGCATGTGCGGTGTGTATGCATGTGAATGTATATGTACATGTATCTTTCTGTGTAGGTGTCCGAATACATAGTAGCTGGTATCAGTATTGTCGCGAACATGTGATCATACCATCACAGATCATGTTCGTTTATGTACACAACTCATTTAAACGCACTTGCAATATACACGTGTATGCAATTACTAATAAAATCACTAAACAACGGATAATACTGGGTCTTCGATATAGTGTTACTAAGAGCGTTAAGTGTTGTGCAAGTGGTACCAGAGAGTAATAACATTTAAATCGCAAATTGCACTCGCATACAAATAAACTATGTAGGATATTTTTACGCAGCAACCAACGCATATATTTGCACAATTCTCAACATGAGCTATATATGTAGCATTAATTCCATGAATGTATCTCTACTGGATTTGCACTTGACAGCATCGTCCGAGGTTCTTGGTAGAGTGTATGGTGTTGTATCTAAGCGTGATGGTGTCGTGTTGAGCGAGACCATGAGAGAAGGGTCTGATATATTTACAATTAAATGCCTTTTGCCTGTACGCAATTCGTTCGGATTTGCCGACGAGATACGTAAACGAACGAGCGGTGCGGCTTTCCCACAGTTGGTGTTTAGTCATTGGGAGGTATGTCTGCATATGCATTCTCAAGTACACTCACATATATCTATATCTTACCACAGACATTCAGTTTACTAGTTAACGCCATTTTGCTTGGTACATGCATGTACGCATAATTATACTTCTGTTGTAGGCAATTCCTGTTGATCCATTCTGGCAGCCGTCAACTGCAGAGGAACTTCTACACTTTGGCGATATTGCAGACACGTATGTGAACAAATTAGCATCGATTCATATGTATAGTTCTACACGGATTGTTTTTCAAGAGCACCAATACGTTTGCCGTCGGAAAAGCAAGATATTTTCTCTCCTTTTCCATATATATACTTTGCATCGGTATGTACACGCATGTGTACTGTGCATATTAAGTCGTATATGTGGTGTATGGTTTTAGATTCTCATGTATATGTTCGCCTGTTGGTGTGATACATTTACATACATGCTCGTGAGTATGTATGCTTCCGTGTGTACAATTTGTGTAGTGCTTCACTCCGATATGAATGGTGGTGTGCCCTGCGGGCAGGAATCAGTGCAAACACATTTTTTCATAACAATACTACATATAACACGCTGATACGTGTACCACTTACGTCCACGCGACATGGCAGGGTGAATTTAGCAATGGAGATAATAAAGAATGTGAGGAAGCGGAAAGGGCTGCGTGTTAAAGTATGTGAATACCGCGAAAAAAAGGACGAATATTTTGTGTGTGTAGTGCAATGTGATCGAATCATCTTTCTTAAACATGTGACAGGAAGAGATGAATATGGGCGTACAAACGAAAATCGGCTATATCTGTTATCCCCATCCATCTTTCACGCTTCGTCCTTCTTCATAAGCGTCGCAGATCCACACGTATATATGGCTTATGTTTGGATTGAAAATATACATCCACACTTACACATACAATATGTATTGGTGACTGCAAACAGGAAAAGCTAGTACAACACGGCGAAAAACAAAGGACGCTTGGCCGTAACAAGTAAAACTTGTATTGGAAATTTAGGTTCAACATGATTTGAAAGAAGCAAGTACAAACGAGAAAAAGCTGAATAGAAACGAATGGTGAAAGAGTATAGTGTTGACTATCCCGATTAATTTCTGCACTTTCGAACCCTAACAAGCGACAGTCTTATCAAGACGTAATATATTTGCAAATGTGTATTACGTATATAAATGAAGTTGGTGTACATGGCCTCAAGAAAGCTCAGTGTATGTTTGTTTTAATTCGATAGTATATTATTCTGCACAAAATTATTACTAGACGTCAACCCAATGTAGGATAATTCATGAGCATTTACTGATACCGCTGTAATTCTTCAACCGAGCCGCTGATCATACAAATATAAAGAATTCAGCAACCGACTACAGTGCAAATGTAGAACATCGTATTCCCTGCGGATTTCAAAGCAAACGTAACTGCTATTGCAAGGGCAATGCTGATACGGACTGTAACATTTCAGCACAGTGAAACGTTGTTATTTTCACAGCTCTAAACTTCAGCATACGGAAAGCTCGATGTTCCCTCATCGAAAGGAACCAATAGAAACCAACATTTGAATTTTTCCGTTGCCATTGAAGGTGGTAAATTCACATTCCGTACTTACTCCAATGTTAAGGATGGAGGTACTTCTTGCAACAGACGATTTCCAAGTTTACTTCTAAGAATGATGTAAATTTTCTCTAAAAAACAGATGCGAATATTGACTGGATTAAGATGGGTTAAACTGCGATCTGCTTTACGATGAAGAAGTTCAGTTTTATTTCGGGATTTCGGTTGCCATTCCTTGTGCATAAATGCTAATATACATCAGTCGCATTCCTTTTATGATAGCCCTCAATCTTTTTGAGGTTTTCTTCGAGGGATAGGGATATGGAACGGCTTTCTTTTCAACTTTTGTACTTTGAGCTTGTTTTGGTGCATGTGTTTGAATACATGAAACGAAAATAATCCGTGATGACGAGTTGTTCTTGCTCCCTATGTATGTATGTTCTTGTGTGTTCTTTCATAACTATGACGTTATGTATTAATAAGATTTAGAAGTTAACGTCTTCTCTCCTGTTTAACAGTTGCCGCCCTCCGTTTCTCCTTCTTTTCCGCTTTGCTCTCTTTATCTTTTGCGAGATCCATCTTGTCCCGCTTGACCTTGTCCTGTCAAGTATGCATATTCAAAATTATGTTACGTCAATGATTATACTATACATATGACTTAAGCATTTGTACCGCGTAAAAATATGACCTCTCGTTGTAACCAGAGGTCATCAGAATGGAAATATAAATTCCTAGTCTTATTGCACAATCTCGCGTAGAAAACATGACAAACACATATAGCGAATACAAACATACGATACTAACAAAATACAACACCCGCATGAACATACAATGCGCACAGGCGCTCAGGACACATTCGCACTCACAGGTACGTTAGAGTATTCACATATTATTAATATGTCGTAGATCAAGTGCAAACAGAAGCAGATGTACGAGAATATGTTAGATTTTATACTACGCCGTCTGCACAGTCATAGAACTACTTTTTTTTGAAGTAGAGCCTATGTACTCTCAACGTTGGAAGGGTTATGTATATTTCCTACATTTCTCGTCTAGTGCACAATTAGGCAAACGCATACAAATATCTATATGCAAATTAGATGCACGTAAATCCATGGATGATCACCAATAAAGTAATATACTTACATCGTGTGTTTTCTTCGATTCTTCCCGCTGTGTTCTTTCCGCATTCTTGACAGCCATTTTATTAGCATTAACACCCACGCTCTCACTGCCGCTGTTGTCATCTTCGTCGGATTCTGACACATTTCCGTACTGCGCAAGAATCGCTTGTCGCATTGCTCTATCCTCGGCAGAAAGCGTCTCTTTGAATATTTTCTTTGGTTTATCCTTGTCTTGGGGTAGGTCAATTGTCTCTGTCACCGCCAATCCTTTACTACATTTGTGAAGGATGCATATGCATGCACATGAGTACTAGAGGCGGCGGTCGTTTATATTCATGAAAATTGATCCTCGCGGTATGAGTAATAGGTCATTTTTAGTACTTAATAACCAAGACAATACGGAATCAACACAGCCCATGAATTCAAACATCCAAGCATCAGTGCACACATAAAAATACACCGCACATACAAAGCTGATGAAAAGGCATCCGTCTCTTCAAGTTTTGTACTAGTTTGATTCTCCGTGGAAGCATTCTCGTCCCACTTATTCATTATATGCTTGCTAAATTCTTCAGGAACATTCTGTAGCATGTACAAAGGACCAATATGATTTGAGTGAGTATAGGTTTAAGTACATATAATACACGTGTGTATGTATGCGTACAAGCTAGGAGGCTGTATCGAGCAATACAGTCTAGAGCATCCTACAATTCACTCGTAACTTTTGTAAACATACCGCCGCGGACTCAAGAAACGAGGTCACACTATCGACCTTGTCATCCCGAGTCAATGACTCCTCCTCAAGAATGTTAACTATATATTCAACAAACTCGTCATCCCCAAGCCCCACAGTATCCAAATGAGTTTTAAGCCATGTTTCAAAGGAGACCATCTTCACATTCATGTAAAAGTCTTATCTATGTGTATGGTTCTTATACGTAGGGTGGTATGCCGCACTCAATTCGTATGCTTGCGCGTTTATGCCTTCGCTCTTCTACCGGCGCGTGCTGAAAGTTTGTATTCCCTTGCGTTTACATATATATATATATATATGTGTGTGTGTGTTTGTGTGTGTGTGTGTGTGCGTGTGTGCGTGCGTGTGTGTGTGTGTGTGTGGTGTGTGTGTGTGTGGTGTGTGTGTATGTGTTTGTGTTCGTGTTTATGTACTTGTGCACGTGCTTAAAAGATAACGTTATCACGAAATCGTATATACCGATGGCCACCGTTTGTTTACCTCCGCTGCACACAGGCGCACGCAGACGAACCTGCACACGCTCCTTCTGATGGCAAGCATCTATTCTTACACACAGCGTTTAAGTATCTCTACCATGTGTGTATAGATGAACTGATTCACTCCATTGCAGCAAGTATCGATAAAGATGATACAGCGAGTTTGTTACATACACTGCAGAGCTAGATACCATGCTTGTTTGCAGAGATAGTTAGCATGAGTAGATAACACGTCACAACGGCTCTCCTCGAATATGGCGTTTACACTATCGGGCGCAATATCTTCCAAGATACTGCACTCACTCTGCCGCAATTATACAGTTTAAACTTTGGAAATCTGAGTAGGCATGCACTCTCCAAATAAGTGTGGCGCAGTCTAGCTGTACACCCAGCCTCACAAACGAGTTCTTCTACGCTAGATAGGTAATTTTTGAATGGTATTACCAAGTAATTTAAATTTCTGTATCCTTGCTTTCGAAGTTGGAATTTCCATGCAATCAAGAAAGTCAAAGTGGTGCTTCATGTGCTCAATTTCTTCAAGGTTATGCGGTGCATGACTATATTCAGAAACTTGCGAATCCTTGGCCGTCAACGGCATCGCACACAAGCTTCGTGTAATATACCGGAAACCACATTGCTGTCAACAATCGGTTTAATAAAGTTGTACAGACTAAACAGATACAAGTTCACAGTTGGCAACAAACAATCGAGATCAATCGCGCAACAAATTCACAGCCTTCATGAGCAGTGAAGAATAGCAACGCGCTCAGATTGAGATGCAATTGAGTCTAAAAATTCGGACTGTTTATGGACTCACTTTTCACTTATCATGCAAGACACTCTCACGTATAACTAAACATACTATTAAGCAGATTATTAGTGAGATATAACTGTATGAATGCTTTTGATGGGTGTAGGAATACTATTCCTTTCATATATAATTAACTAACATTCGTCGGGTACCATTACTTGGCATTTTTTGTTCATGAAAGCTGCGCACATATCGACGGGTTCACTGGGAGCATGTTTACGTGTGTAAACCATCCGCTACAATAGTACCCGGATGAATACATACCATAGATTACGAGTCAAGATGGATGATGGATAGATAGTATCAAGTTCATGAAGAAAATTAGGTACAGCTTTGTTTCAAGACACGCGTTGAGATGAAATCTAACGCAGAGTTATAACCTTACTGCCTCTTACAGTATGTTTGCCAGTTTCTTAGCATCGAAAGCATCCATACATATATGCATTATCAACGCCCGTTTCACTATATATAAGGGACGGAACCGCACCACATCGAAGTGTAATAAGTACACATAGCAGGTGAACAGCCTCTTCTTTAACGAACGCAAACAAGTTTCGTCAGTTAACAGGCAAGACACAGCTTCGTTAATTAAAGCACAACCTCTTCGTTAAACTGCACAACACAGTCACGTCATTAACAATCATAACCACTGGCCCTTTCCAGAACAGAGACAACGCAGTCACTTCATTAACAACCATACGCACTGGCGCGTCAAACCATATGCACTGGCGCGTCAAACCACACGCACTGGCGCGTCAAACCACAAGCACTGGCGCGACATGAATACAGAGAGAGAGAGACACCAAGGACCATGTGTTTCATGTTGTGACATTATGTTTATATATGTTTTGAATATGTTTATTTACACATACATAACACATATACACATCCCAACCACGTACACCCCGCACACACCAACAGACACTTAATCACTCACTCACTCACACATACACACTCAACCCCTACTGTAAGGGCGAAGCAAGCACGTTATAGACAAAAGTATATGAGTGTAGGTATATGTACGCACGAGTGTGAGTACATGTTAGGTGTGTGTGAGCGCTCACAAACTATAGTCAAGTGTAGATGGATGCCGATCACGTGAAGTTCTTGTTACAATGAACGACAGCGGAGAGGTGTGCGAGGAGATCTGCGAGGAAATATCCCGTCGGCAGGATATAGATTGGCACCAATTAGATAAAGTATGCCACGTAGACAGTTTTAGTGTACTGCTTGATGTCTTGTTACGAACTAAGTAAGACGCGCATCAACATTTTTCTTCTGTACAGATGGTTCGAATGCGAGCGCATGGTCTATGTATCGTCTAACCCACATAACACCTAGACGTTTCCTACATTCATATTCCCCATTTAGCACAAGCTGTTGTAGACCTTGACATAGCCCAATCTTACGGTAGCATACTATCACGTTGTTTTCTTCTTTTTAGTCAAAGTTTTTCTTCTTTGGAACGACACTCTTCTTTGTGGTTCGCGCTACTGTATATCCCGCTGCCTTGGTGAAGACTCGTCTACAGGTTGCACGAAGGGTATGGTATAATCTGCATTTGTTCATACTTTCTCACATTTACGTGTGCATACACGGTTACCCGTAATCAAATACTATACTATTACTACTACACGGATCAACGGGACTGTTGTTGCTCTGTTGCCTCAATGAGGATTTTTCCTTTTCAATATTTACATGTCTCAATGTACAGCAGTCTATCATCACGCACCCACAAATCTCATCAGTAGGGTACTCGTAAAAAAGCCCTCGGCACTCGATTTTCAATTCGTAACAGAGATCCTTGTCTCTCAATTAATCAAATTTTACATGCATATTGAGATCCACTTTGACTTATACCAATGGCATATGACCTATCACACAATTTGCAGAACGCACAATACCATGGGGCGATAGCTACGTTCAAGAATATCTACCGTTCAGATGGGTTTCGAGGTATTTCTTGCTCACCACCGCAGCCAACTGAGTCCTACAGTGCTCGAAATACATGCGACAGACATGCACACATACACAAATCAAACGAATGCGCACATGTATACATGACTATTTTACTTACGCGTATACTCACACTACATGCCGCTGTACTCGGGCTAGGCTTTTACCATGGGTTTGCAACAACAGCACTAGGTATCGTTCCAGCCCAAGGCCTTTATCTCTCAACATACGAAAAGGTCCGTGCCGACGCAAAATGTTATCTCCCCAATAACAAACACGGTATACGATATATATGTAGTATGGACATGCTTTCGCTTGTGTATATCTGACTGAATACGTATGCATATATACTCATACAGATGTGTATTGGTACAATGATCATGTTCTGCGTATCTCATGTATATGTGCATACACATACTGTGTGAATGACGGTACGCATGTTACGTTGATAGTGCGCTCTTTTTTCTTGTCCTGTCTTTACTTGTCGTCTCCCACACCTTGCTCATTGGGTTTATATATCGCTGCTGTGAACATTCTGCAAGCAGAAATGATTCGCAATTTGATTGCAGGAGGTTCCGCGTCACTGGCCTCGCAGATGGTCATATGTCCAGTCGATGTTATCTCACAGAGGTATGCACTTAATGCTTCTACTCTCCCTCAAATCCGATTCTTGTTCAGATACGCATACACCCAGACTTTGTACGTACTCCCAAACACGCACCCGCACTCACACACATTTACTGTAAAATACAAACTGTACGCGCTGTATAAATTCGGAATAACTTCGTGAGAACATGACCAATTTATACCAACTACCACTTTGCTATCCAAACGTACATAGCATATAAGTGAACATACATACATACTACTGTGTGTCACATAGATGTACCCAAAATACTCACCTACACTTATATGCACACATACACATGCGCAGCTTGAATTAGGCATCAAAACCAACTATCTGTACAACACG
The DNA here is from genome assembly GCA_033442365.1 of Creolimax fragrantissima. NCBI lineage: Eukaryota > Ichthyosporea > Ichthyophonida > Creolimax > Creolimax fragrantissima. Next base: position 948,377 of record JAWQFL010000020.1, on the reverse strand, counting down.
GTAGTGCACTTGACTCTATTAGGCTTAGATTCGTTTCTCAACCTAACCTATTGCACTGTGCAATCTGTTGAAGGCAATGTACAGCAACAGAGCAAGAATATGTCAAATACGTAAACCCAGCCATGGACACATATCATTGCATATTATTCGCATGGTTTCATTTCTCATTGCAACTCTACACTGGATTTATAGACTCATCGTACAAGCAATGGACGTGAAACATGGACAAGTGAAGAGATTTAATGGCGGATGGGGTGTGTGAACGTGCGATTCCTTTGTCTGCAGTTTGTTTGCATATGGACTCGTTGACTATGTGTCCATGATCCACACGAACGCATACCCCTTAATTGTTTTCCATTACTTAGAATGGCTACCATTTTGTCTGTCGTTTGCCCTGTACTATTTTGTTGTAGTTTTCTGAACCGCATCAGTTAGTCTCACTCTGAACTGATCACGTATACGTAGATGTGGCGAGAGATATTATTAAAACCAATGGGGTGCGGGGTTTATACCGTGGTTTCATGCCGAGTATCACAATGTATGCGCCGTCATCTGGCATTTGGTGGGCTACATATGGATTTGTGCAGAAAAACGCAAATAGCAGACTTGTACATACGACTGAAGACGGGGAAAAGTTCCGCGTGCCTGTGCAGGTATCCATATGAGTGTTTTAGAATGACAATGCAATATCTATATATGCATCAGCGAATCACAATAGTTGTCATAGATATTTTACTTGTCACATGCAAAGTGCACTCGTATCTTTCAGCGTTGCGAATTGTGGTGATACATATGTCATTGTAATACATGATTGAGAGGGGTGCTGTATCGGTAACTCTGTAGCTTAATGTCACATGCACATGATATTGTCGTATGTGCACGTATGTGTTTTGTACATTTTCTGAACGGCAAATTCTCTTGGAGGTATGCACAACCTCGTTTGCGTAGTTATGCATTTCTGAGCGATTGCATTCGAGTATATATGTATGTTGTTATATGCGAGCAAAAGGTCCTTGTTAATCATGTAATACATATCTATGTTATTATATGCGAGCGATATATCCACGTAACTCTTTATGTATATACATATACGATTACCCTTGTCAGGCAATCTCGGGTATGACTGCTGGCATGACTGCCGCGGTGCTTACAAATCCGCTGGATGTATTAAAGACACGAATTCAAACTAGTCGCAGCAAGCTTGGTATAATTGGAACCGCCAAGCATTTGATCAAAACGGAAGGCATGTATGCATCTTCGTAACTGATGCTATGTGTTCATGCATCACTTTGTCGTATTTCACATAGCACTGAACTCGCGTATATATATAAGATGTATGGCTGCAGATATTCTCGTATTTTCTGTACTCTACCACTCGTTCGTACACTGCTCCAAGCGCACCACACCGTCTACACATTCATTTCATGTATAACAGGCCTCTTCCAACACACTATTACTTACACAACATTTTCTTTTGTCACCGATCTGAACGCTCTTCCATTTCAAATACTTGAAATTTCAAATTTTCAACATATACTACTAATAGGGATTATAGGCTTCTCCAATGGCCTTACTGCCCGACTTATGAACTCAGCCCCAGTCTCCATACTAATGATAACAGGTGTGTGCATGTTGATAATGTATGAATAATGACGACCTTATTGTTTTGTTTTCAAAGTTTATGGATGTTTTTCTTGACACAGGAAGTCATTTATTTAACCTGCGCTGGAAATCAATTGTCATTTCCGGATTTTTTTTTAGCATGTCCCTTACTTTTCGTTTTATAACTAAAACTGTTTCGTTGATCATTTAACACACATACCTTCGCTCACATGGTGTACTATAACATACATGCGTACTCCGAGCATCCGCACGCCATAACCACAAACGATACATACAGAAACCTTTGACCTCGTGTGCTCGACTTTTTATTTTCTTTACCTGTATATGCAACACGAACTCGTCGTCTCCCACTCTATTAAGCGAATCTAACTCATATTCTGACAGTATACGAACTGGTGAAGCGTTTAAGTCAAAAACCAGTACCCCATCTCCATCTGGATAGCGATCCGAACACGATTGTGATGCTCTCTGCCCAAGAAGATGGCTGGGCAGTGGCAGACAGTGCAGACGGGGACTGGGTTGTGGCCGATGCTATTGACACGGATTCAAATACACTACACGTAGTTAATCAGGAAGTTGCGAAGGTATAGTTGCACTTATAGATGAAACAAAAGCGTTCGATTATCTACAAAGTGGAAGTGCATGATAAGCATCAAACGTATATTTTCAATACCTGAGTCAATAGATTGCCTAACGTCCGTACACAACCTATGTACGCCGAGAATGCTAAGAAATACATAGCGTATATAACATTGTACTGTCGAGGATGAGTTTAAGAACATTGTACTAGGATTAGTTGTTCAAGGTGCAGTTTAGAACCATACCTCATTCATATTACATGGTATATTATAACTTTTCAAACTAAAACACCTAGTAGTAAACAAACGACGTCGGTGGATCCGTGATTAGACAAACACTCATTACATTCAAAAATGCTTAAATGACATGAAATGTATATTAGAAAACAGGTAGTTCAATACATCAAAATGAATAAAATTAGTCTGACGGCATGTATCTGACTACATATATATACCGGTATAGCCCTATACTGGCGTGGGCGGAGTAGCTACGGGTATCGCATGTGTAACCCGACGCAATAAAACAGAAATCTACAGTTTATATTATGTTGCTTGATGCATCTTGAAACACATGTGCAAAACGCTGCCACTCAATAATGTAAACTATTTATCACCATGCTTTTCGTACAATAAAAACTTACGATCGAAGTTTACCCAGCTTTCCACTCATTGAATGACATGGGTGTAGAATATTGTATCATCCTGCTTTTCGAACAATAAAAACACAAGATGGACGTTTAACCTGGTGGCCTTCACGGTTGCTTTAGCTGCAGAAATTATATTAAGCTTTCGATGGTCTGTGCATGCTAAGGAATATGTGACTGACCTGCTATTTTGTGTCTTATGGCGATATTGTAATCATGCTGTCTAGTGTAACATGAGTTATAAAAGCATCTATATAGATCACCGAATAGTGCTGCACGGTGATACACTGCGTACAAATGGGGACATATGTCTGTACAAACGTACAGACAAAGGGATATAGTACAACTAGATTTTTCATTTTTATGTAACAATAGTTTAAAGGAAAGATACTCTAGTATTCCCGAGAATTTCCTCAGTATTAATCTCTTTATGGCTACAACGTACCCGTCAAACAAATAAACTCTGTCTATGAATTTGGTTACTGAGACCGACCCAGTCTCACCTCTAAGGTGGTTACGATCAGAATATATCACTGGCCTTGTCAGCGAGAAATATGTACACTCGCAATGAATGCATGACTTGCCGGGGTATAGTTTGTGTTCTAGTGCCAATCAATCCTCCAAGACTGTTACGCAATAAAAACATTCAGTTCATCCATCCTCGGCATTTTCTAGTCCCACACAAACAGGGCGCTCTGTTCTCGTCGTCAAAGTCGAACATATAATCATAGCTAAATTCCTCTCCCACCTGTGCGTGTGCGTGTGCGTGTGCGTGTGCGTGTGCGTGTGCGTGTGTGCGTGTGCGTGTGCGTGTGTGTGTGTGTGTGTGTGTGAGTGTGAGTGTGAGTGTGAGTGTGAGTGTGAGTGTGTGAGTGTGAGTGTGAGTGTGTGTGTGTGTGTGTGTGTGTGTGTGTGTGTGTGTGTGTGTGTGTGTGTGTGTGTGTGTGTGTGTGTGTGTGTGTGTGTGTGTGTGTGTGTGTGTGTGTGTGTGTGTGTGTGTGTGTGTGTGTGTGTGTGTGTGTGTGTGTGTGTGTGTTTGTGTGTGTTTGTGTGTGTGTTTGTGTGTGTGGTTTGTTTGTTTGTGTGTGTGTGTGACAAGTATGCATGGACAAGTAACATCGGCGTACGATTCTACGTTTCGCGTTTGAAATGTTGGAAAACCGCGCCTCAGGCTTAACTCATATATCACCCTCCACACATATACACGTGAACAAGCTAGTGTAAACACAAAAAAATACCTGAATATCACGTATGGCGGTGATTATAATGTGCTCTGAGTCGCCCACCGTGATAATTTCTGACTTGCAACACGGCTGTTTAGAAATGTGTGCATATCAGTACAAAAGCGAGTGAATGATCAATTGTACATTAATATACATGCACGCACATACACGAATGCGTACATATATGCAGCTACTAGAGATAGAAGTGAGGCTGAAGGAAAGTGTTGAATATGCTTCTAGACCGTATTCTCTTTGTGTTTAGGAAGGAGAATTAAAATACATGTATATTTGGCAACTAGTGGGATCCTTATTAAGAAAATGCGGTTCTTTGAACAAGCGCATTTACAAGTATGCCGATAGGGACGGTCTACAGACATCAGCATTGATATATGTACTAAGTATACCCTAACTCCATATTTCCACTCATGCGCTCGTCAGTATATGAATTAGCACGTGTTTCTACTGTAGTAGGTCAATAAATCTAATCATTGTCATATCGTCAAACTGGATACTTACTTCGCATGAGTGGTTGATGAAGCGAGCCGCGTTTCCTTTCATAGTAGCATCCACGACGATATCGTCGTTCATTCGGAACATGTAACAACCAATCTTGCGACTGTTGTAGTACCGTTCGCGTTGATCCGTCAAGTGCTGTTGTAGAATACATCAGTACATGTATAAGCGCGTGAATGTCCGCATGTGCACATATGCATGAGTGTTTGTGTATCGGGCATGTTGATGCATGGGTAGTGAAAGTGTACACATGTACACGTGTAGGTGGTATGCGTACATATATGTATATATACGTAGAGTGTATGCATCGTAGTTTATAAACATGAGGAAAAACTTCCAGAAACAAATTCACTCAAATGTACCACAAATATATGCACATTCTATCCAAAGGAATAAGAGAGAACAAATACCAACGTATCCAAACTGCAAATGGAACACATGCGCTTCCCCACTTACAAAGCGAATAGCTTCTCCAGCGTACTCGATCACCATATCGCCTGCCTCTATGGGTTGCGTAGCAAAGAGACCTTGTCCCTGGATTCGGGACCTACCAACTCGTGTACGCTTTCGCACCAAGTCTTTCAATTGGTGATACTGCTTCTCGATAGGGTCGCCCGCACGCCGTCGCTCTTTTGTATACGTTTCATGCGCATTCTGATAAAAGGGACGTATCGATGGTTTAGTTGTGCGCATGGTATGACGTATATGTATGTTGTTCTACACAATTAGTGCGTCATTAGGTCGTCATACACACTCTATAATAAAATAGTGGGTCTATATGCTTTCGATATTGATATACGGGTTCTCCACCGTATATTTGTTTTACATGTGTTGGGCAAATGTGAGTAAGAGAAATAAATGTAGACGGGTGAATGTACTCGTGTTTGCATGTTGTTCCGTACTTCGGCATCGGGGAGTGTTTGTACTATGAATAGACTGCCCAGTCCGAAAGGGTTGTCCACACTGAACGCATTCGCATTCACATACATTCGTACGTAACATTTGAATAACAGTGCACGTACGCGCATGTATAGAAACATACAAAGAGAACGCGTTGCCTAGACGATGAGGTTTTGGCTGGGCTAAGCTCAGGCGGTATGTCAAATTTAAATGCGTACTTTTTGAGATTATCCCCTTTCTTCAAGTTGCGTTTAACATACACATCGCTACGCGCACATCCGGACAAACTATATCGTTTTAAAGAATATTTTCTCGCAGCAGTTTTTTCCTACAAATAAGTCATTGTTGATTTGAGAGAGTTTCGTGTTAAGAGTTTTATAATAGGTGTGTAATGTATAACTACACACGATGTGGATAGCGCACGTATATACATACAGAACGTGTACACTACAGCCCAATACAGACCTTTTGCAGTCTGTATGAGTTTTTACGCACTGTACGTATTCACATAATTATTTCCACCCACAGAGACGCGCACTACGATGCGATGTGGCATATAGGGAAAGATAAAGACTTACTAAATCCTCGTCCTGTCGTGCTGGTCTACCAGACGGAGTAGGGCTTGTGCGGAATCGATAACCATCACACCTCCACGATCCAATCATTCGTTCGAGTCTTCTTACAGTGTGGGTGGCAGTTAGTCCAAAAAACCAATGCGCGTAGCACCCGCTCTGGGCACGTACGTGGAGAAGCGGTGGCCGTCGTAGTTTGGAGTGTTTGCCACTACATGTGGACGACGACTCTGAATGCACACTTGTATGTACGTGGTTGTACTCACGCGCGGTTTCGATTCGGCGGAGTACAACTCGAACGGCCGCTAAGGCCGATCTTCGCACAACCCGCAGTCCTTCGGAAGAAGTTATAACAAATATTGGATACGTACCACAGCTAGAAATTTCACAATGGTAGGCTATTCGAGCGTTGGGGTTATTGATGCTCCTGTTTACAATAATACACGTGTATGCGAGTATAGAGTATGAGTTAAGGGCGAGCAAGTAATGGAAGGTTGTTGCTAGAACAGAGTTAAATAGATATTCTGCTGAAGGAAACGGTGGATATGAACCGGTTCTGCTCTCAGGCAGTTGTATAATTTCTTACATCCATTGAATATTTTCGCAGTGGCACACGTTAATACAAACAAACAAACAAACCCATATACTCTCATACAGGTACATAACGCATATTGCACCCCAAATATGCTGCGATAAGAGTAAAAGTAGCATCACACTATAAACCAGCCTTACCAAAACGTTCGAACAGCATAGTAACCCACAGGATAAATGTACTTCGTGGTGTGAAACGATGGATTAGGGTTGACTCTCCCCATGTGTACAGTCAAAAGCGTACTATCCCTAACTTTTATATGAAGAGTACCAAATTTTTCATAATCGTTCAAGTCAGTGGTGCCCAGTGCTTCGTACCGAGTGAGCATTGCATAGCACACGTCTTGTAGGGCGAGACGTTCCGATGTATGCACAAACCATCCACGGTTCCGTTTCCACGCTATGTATGTATGTGTTTGCATAAAGATATGCACGCATTGATGTGTATAAATACATTGTGTATATATATGTACAGGTGCGTTCATACATGCCTATATGTGCCACGCACGTGTATAGGAATACTAAATTGATATACATATATAAATAAATACCTATACTTCGTTGTTCGATGTTATCGTCGTACGTGTCAGGGTTGAACATGAGCAAAGCAGCAGTGTCAGTATGAACGGGGCAGTAAAGAGTTCCAGCAGGTGTAAATTTACACCCACTCGTCATTGCGCACGGGTAGTGGTACTTCTCGTTACAACGTGGGAACGCACACCCTATTGCGGCACCTTTTTTGTCACACATCACACATCTGAAAAGAACCTAGTTTTTTTCACGTGTACATACGTTAAAAGTTGTTGAATTAGATGTGAGGTGTAAGTGTTTCGCGTGATTCAGTCGTGAAAAGTGTGAGATCTAAGAAGGGAGTTACCTCGTCAGACCAAGGTCAAAAAAAAAATCTAAATTTGGGCGAAGTGGCAACCGTGTATGTGCACACAACAGTCAACGCGTATGTTCATGAATACATCAACATTCACTTCGCACTTTACCTTTCCTCGTCCGCAGTGTAAAAATCGTTTATCTTGTTCATCAGAAGAAAAGTAAGCACAACGTGCGTGTACAAATTCGTCCACACCCCAATACAACATACGGCCATACTGATACCCAGGCCCACTGTCACCACCAGCCACATTAAATCTCCTGGTGCATAGTTGTTTCCCAAGTTTATCAATCGAGAACTTGCTAGTGGTTCCGGGTCCTTGGCAGGGTAGCTGACAAAACTGACACTGATATTCTCTCGTGTGCGTGTTATATTTGAGCGTAGACGCAGACGTATTCCGTCCCACCACAGAAACATCACTCCAAACAACTCTATGCAGACGGCTTTTGGTTGTCTTTGTGAGAACGGGGCTCCTGTCGCTTATTGCGTGCTCGTCAGTTTGAAAGCGAATCTTCTCGATGGTTTCACCATCGATAGGACTGACTTTCGTGCAAGAGCTTGTCTAATTAATTACAGCAAACGTATATTAAAATTATGAAGTATTTGAGTATAGACTATTGGTGTCCAGCTATATACAATGATATATACGAATTTAAGTGTGATGTGGATTCGGATACAGCAGATTCTTATTGTGGCATACAAACAGAAATAACAGAAATGACAATGCTCATTGACTACCAGGCATAGCAAAAATAGAAACTTACAATATTTTTTAAATCTGTATCACTAATAAGTACATATCTGTGTACAGGAAGTGAGGCAGGCGTATTGCACCCCAAGCCACTATGCACCATGAGCACTACATGCATACATATGCATACAAACGTACACCTACACCAGCATACCTTATCACACATACTCAACAGATCGTTTTCGGATTCTACCTCTGGTTCTACTTCAAATATGTTGGAACCCATTTCCAGCTCACTCTTCACACACGCGTCCGACGTTGCAGGCCATGCAGGCGCACTCATACGCATTTTCAACCTCTTGGGCGCGTATTTAGAAAGTAATGCTGGGGTTCCTGTGTTCGTTTGTAACTGCGTAGCCTGTTGTTGGTTTTGCATGTGACTACTCTTACCTCTCGCATCCTCACTATCTGACCTCTCAGAACGCTTCGTTGATAATGTCAGCGACAGCTTGATGTGGTGCGTGGGCGTTTCGACAGCTGAAATACTCTTTAATTTTGTCTCTTCACGTTCTAAATCCGATTCTTTCTTCCCATACAGTTTGACCAATAGTTTACGTAAACAACATGGCTCAGACGGGGTCGATATTGCAATACGTACTATATCTAGCGCAGCACCATCTTCACCAGTCATACAACTGATACTGTTGTCAAAGGTGCTATTGTTAATACTGGTCTTGTCTCTCACTCGCGATGTATTTTCATCTGTACTCATCATTTCTTTCGTATTTACGTACAATACTACTCGAAATTGATATTGAGCGTCTCGGTTTGAGTCGGGTATGTATAGTGGTATTTTTCTGACCAAGCAATGCGTATGTGGTATTGCAAAAAGCAAAGAATGAGTATTTGTGGTACAGATATTCAAACATATTACTACAAGTGCGCAAACAAACACTGAATATTGTTGTATTATGTATCCGTACGACACAAATCGACAATGGTACACGAATATACAAGTGTGCAAAGCGCAAAACGATGTTAAACAATCAGAATCGTGCGAATCTCACGTTACACATCGGTGTACATATCATACCTTACTCTGGCATTAATTTTAACTCGGTTCAGCATCTTACTTTTCGTAGACGACTTGGCTAAACAGGCACGCACCCAATTGCCCACACGATCCGAATTTGACTGTCGCACGCACTGCTCTACAACTAGAAACGCACGAGAGCTACGTAGCCTATGCACTAGTGGAGATACGCTCAAATATAGAAAATGAGCGATTCCGTTTGGTGTTTTCGCTTCTTTGCGCTCTATCGACATAACGAGTGGAGAGGATAGTAAGAGCTCGCACACAGCTAGCTTTCTCTTATTTTCAGGAACTGATATGGCGTTTGATGGGGTATAAATGGATGGCAACAGTGCCAATAGCTCTCTTTTTTCTGATTGTTTTTCTGTAAGTGGAACACCTATGCACTGAAGCGGCACGTTTTGCAATGGATAATTTTCTTCGGTCGTGCTTTTGTTTGTGGTCATAATCATTGGTGTTGTTTGTCGAGAGTTTTCCGGATTGTGTTTGTCTGCTTGACAATTATTTTTATCCCAAGAAAGTTTCCGAGATGCCGTTCCACATTTGTGCTTAGCAGTGGCCATATCCTTTATCACCATGTTCTTAGTGTCGACACTATTGACTTTCTTGATGGTTCTACCGTCCGTAGTTTGTGTCGTGTGTATGGTATTCGCAGCAAGCTTAGGTTCATACCCATTCGATTTGAATGTTGCATTGTTCCGCCGACTAACACTCATGGCTTTCTGTGATGTATAAGTATGTTCACCAGACGATGGAAACCCATAAGCAATGTTTTTTCCATCGTATTGAGCATTCCCAGCGGCCGATACCAACGTGGTAGAAATCGCGCGCGAGCTACTTACAGTAGCATTCTCACTTGTATTATCTTGTTGCCCCGCTTCTCTTCCCTCCATGCGTGAAGCTGCTGCTAAGAGTAAGCCAAGGTTGCAGCCTCCATCCACATCATTCATATTCATATGTTCGCCCAGCGGTCTCACAGTAGTATCAGCGGGTGGTGTATTGATATGGGGAGTTTTGGTATTATTGCCATGGAACTTATTCCATGATGTGGAATATCCGTTTCTGCTGTTCTTGTGCCACAGGTAATGCTCTAGTTGCTGCGTTCGGAGTTGAGACTGGTGACTCGCACGAACATATTCTTGTTCGTTATTGTATTCCAATTGCCTCTCCTTCACAAGCTCATCAGAGTCCCCCCTAGTGTACTCTTGACGCCAACCCACACTTGGAGGTACTTCTACAGATACATCCTTGGCTTCACAATCACCCACTGGTACGCGAGCGACCACGTGAGTGGAAAATGTCTGCGTTCCGGTTGCATTTGCGTGTGTACTGGGCCAACCACGGGCAGCGGCTTCTTCGGCGACAACATAGTGGTCACCATATTTTGGCATTGACGAGCTATGTGTTGACGTCTTTATATCATAATATTGCTCGCTGGAAACTGGGGGGGTTTTAGAGCTTGTGCTCTTACTCGCGGTTGTCCATGTGATAGGGATTGCGTTTTGCATTGACATGGGACTTTTCGAGTACTTAGGCTGTTGCACGTGTAAAGAAAGTATTGATGATGTTAATAAGCAAATGGGCAGATGGTGGGTAACGTATTCGCCATGATGATTTGCACAATTTTGATTATTCATATTTTGTACCTGTTTGTATTGCAGCAGCTGGGCCACATGCTCTTTATCCTTATCAACCGTACAGTAGGGCAAAGGTGGGGTAGGTGTGTGTCGAGGCACATGCTCGTACCTGATATAGTTCTGACCCATGTGTTTGTACATACTCTCGTGATTGGACGATTGTAAACGAAACGATTGACCGGCATTGTAGTCTTCTTCGTGAGCGCATGCACTACGATATTCATGTGCAATGAGTCGTTGTTGTTTTTTACAAGTACTTCCTTGTGATAGTGTGTTTGTGGCTATGTAGTTTGTCGTTTGCTCACTGGCGCTCGCCGAATGACTCCAACCAAATTGATTGCTCTTTACAGTTCTCGAATGGTCAAGATGTATTGGGCGGCTGCTGTGAGATCGCGCGTATTGATGAGATACTTGTTTTGGAACCCAAAGAGAACCGATTGGTTTAAAGCCAGCTGCACGACTCTGATTAAGATAAGTAGGCGTTTGAGTGAAGTTCAGAAATATCCTTTTCTCTAGAATAGATTTTCATACACAAAATTTCCACACGCTCGCATGTACATGAAAATATAAGACAGATTTTTTAGGCTTACTATACGCCTACAGAACTGAATAATCTGTACATCATGCACAAGAAATAAATATAACGCATACCATGTGCTTAGGTTCAATTTTATGTGATGTGCAACTTCCACTTGCATCATCGTATAGCACTGCTGGGGCGGAGATCGATTTGTTTGGTTTTGGTGAGCACTTCGTTTTGCAACGCTTCTCATCCACGAACTGTTCGAGTTTCGCGTCATTCGTATGTATCAGAGTAGTATTACTACAGTATGTGGTTCTGTTCGTAACCTCGTCCACACGTCCACCTAAAGTTGCACCCGCAATATTTGTGAGATGAGACGGATAAACCTTTGGTATCTCACCATCGATCACTGTTGGATTGAAATTACAGCTTTCACTGAATGGACCATGCGTGTATGTATTATCACCCACTTCATGTCCATATACATGCTCTCTGGCACCACCAACACGGCGTTCATATTCATTATCGTAATCAATATTGTCGGAAGCACCATCGACTTGTAACGGTAAACGTGCTAAGGTAGGTGTGTTGACCGTCTCTCGTGTTCCTTTTTGCGACGCAGATTCGAACGAAGACATACCATCTAGCGCAGGTGAAGGAGGACGAGTGGGCGACGCCACAGATGTGGCTATTGTTGTTATAGATTCTGCTTTAGAGATACGTTGTTTCTTAACAGGGGTATGGCGGAAAGGTTTTCTTTTGGTACTCCCAGCGAGCGCTTTCCGTTTTTCTCCCTTTCCTGTACTCGCAGACTCTACAGGCGAAGGTGTAGGAGACATCTCGCCATGTTCTCTCTTTACTATATATTCTGAAAGTCGAAATGTTCGTTCGTTGTTAATCTGTCCTCCGCATTTTTGACCTTGTCCTCGAGGTTGATGGGCACTGTTGTAGGGTACATGGTGAGCATTCTCAGGTATTCCATTCACGCAAGTAATCTTGTTCTTAACCATGTCTGGACTGGCAACATGTTTCTTGATAGCTCTCTTTAAAGATTTGGAGGCCACAGCATACAATTTCCTGTACGTAAGTGTGTTATGTCAGTGCGATAACATGAGAGCTGAAGAAGTATATGTACTTGACGTAAACGGGTGTGCTCTATACTTGAGTAGTTGTCAAAAACTCCTCTACAACGGTCGTTGGTACGATTGACCCTATTTAGAATTGACTCTATTTAGAATCCTCCAACGTAACAGTATTATTGCGGCTGCGACTGTGTTGCATCTGACACGAAAAGCAGGAGTGTGCGAAAGTTATGAGAGCTGCATACGTACACAAACATACTTTTAGAATATTACTTCAGATGGCACTCTAAATGTAAATAATACGTGCAATACAATCAAGCATTGCATCAGAGTATAGGTGTATGTTGCGCGATGCTTTCTATATTTCGACTTTTATGTACATTTTTATATTTTATATCAAGGACAAACGCGAACAAGAAAAATTTGCATCGTACTAGGTGCTTCGAAATACAAAGTTGTATAATACAAGCTTGTCTGCAAACTACTTCCTAAACTACACGCGACCTGCATGTATACAGCCTCCTACACATGTTCATATACGTGTAAATATATACGGTACATACATACGATCAAATAAATTCTAAAACATGAATATTAAGACGACATACTGGCATTCATATAATTCTGTTATCTTTATATCCACGATTTTCAAGACAAAATGTAAAAACGTATTGTGCGTTCTGCGTTGGTGCCAACTAGTCAATATCAGCCGACTGATAGGGAACACATTTCAGCTATGGCTACATAGCCCGCAGTGCACGATTGTATGATGATATAAATTGGGTTCACGCAATGCAGGAGGAGTCCAAACACCAAAAGAACGCTAGACAATAATATTGAAATAATACCTTTCTTTCGACCCCAAAGCTAGCCACTCGTCGACGGCGGCATACTGGAAGCGTACGTGCCTGAACTGGGGATATAACCGCCAAAGGTCATGGACGAATATCTGAAATGCATGAGGCCCACACCCTGTCCACGTGGTTTCAAACGCTGAATTTTTTGATGGCTTTGACTTTGATCTCCAGCCAGATACAGTCAAAGAGTTCATCGTTTTGGTATCTTTAACGCTGGTGTTGCCTGTATCGACAGATTTTACCACAATTTCAGGTGGCGAAACGATTTGGGGCTGTGTACAGATACTACTTTGTACAACAGGGATAGTTTCGTGAGAGAAAGGATTGGATATTTTGCTATTTCCGCCTGGTTTTTGATGTTTTTGATTGTTCGACCTTCGTGCTTGTATAAGTGTGTCAGCCTTAGTTTCTCCTGCGGCTGTTTTATCCGCGGTCTTCATTTTCGCTTCTGTATCTCGAACAATTGTTCTAATTGTGCCCACATCACTATCAGGCGTGTATTTCAAAGTAACTTTGGGAAGATATTGCTTGACGTTCTTCGGTGCTCTCTGTTCACGAAGGTAATTGCGCAGTTTCTGTACGCGTGGGTAATAGCATGGGTTAGTATGAGCCTGCATATGCATCTGATGGAAGAGTAAGTCACTGTTAGTTATCAGATACAGGAATTAGTGTTGGATGCAATAGATAACTATCCTTACCTTTGCACACACACAAACCGTACACATACATACATCAATCTTGCTTCGTTTTCTTGTTCGTCTTCATTGTTGCAGGAGAAAGAAAGATTGGCATTTCTATGCACAGGATTAACAATACAGCGTCTATTGACACAACAAACCCACATTTTAACGTTTCAACGCAATATCACTATCAACGCTTTGAGGAATCTGACCATATACGCATACGCTGGAGCGCACACAATATCTTGTCAATACAACAATCGTAGTGAGTCTACGGACGTAAGACAAGATATATTTATACTCGTTCTTCATTATAACCGATCAACATTACACTAATCTACACTCCAAGAAACATGACTGAAGTCCTTGTCCTTGATAAGACCTACACCACAAATTGTGTACATCCCACACACGCACACACAGATTTCGTATGGGAAATGCTACGCACTAGCACACGCATAGACACACATACAGACAGTCACAGGCGAGGACAGGGTACATGTACACAAACATACATCGTTCTGCTTCTTGAACCTCTTCCCAGTTTTTTCACATTTATTACAATGAAAGGCTAGGTCAGTGTTCTCCATCGCCGTGACATCATCGTGCTCCAGGTTTACACACACAGCGTGTACCCATACTTCACACTTGTCACAGCAGATCATGTTTGGCGTCTCATCGAAATATTCACTGTCGCATATTGGACAAACTTGTCCTGCGTGCCTGGCTGCTAACTCAGCTAACCCACGCTATTTGTATATAATTAGGGAAATATATTGAATAGTAAGCGTGGAAGTAAGTTTATGTGCCAGTTCATACCATACGTAGAACAGTAAGGACGAACGTATATTTATATGCTAGTTGCGTGTAAATATGGGTAGCACTATCAACTGGTGGGGAATAGTGGTTAATACTAGTGCATGCGGCGGGGTGGTAGAACAGACAGACAAAAATATACACTGGAAGAAAAGAAGATTTTGTACATACACAACAGTGGATATCATGTATAACTGAACAAGATAAAACATTACAGATATATATGGACAATGAGATAAGTACACCCTGATATATAGTCAGAATACAATCAACCTGTATCCGACAAACATTGGTAGTACTTTCACAAATACAACATGTACGCACACCGTAAATCATGTATAATCTGAAAATTACACCCCTATTATTGTGCATGACGAATATCGTGTCCAATAGAATACCTTCTTGCACCTATCGCAAAGAGTGTGATTGTCGTGCCAACGGTGACTTGTTTTCTGCCCGCAACGTACGCACTGAGCACAGTCAAGACATCTATACGAACCGTTAGGAACACCCTTAAGCTTGGGCTTGCAACATTGAAAGTGGGTGGAGGAAAGACAAAACATGCACGAAACCATCTTATCAACTTGATTAGAAAGTCCACAGCTGTCGCACGACTGTATATATGTGGGTATCGGTTGTGTTAGTACTTTGTTCTGTCGTGTTTGTATAGCATGTAAGACCGCAACATGTTCCTCGAACACTTCAGCAATTCAATGTGGCTCAAATTCATTTCTTAATTTCAACAACAACTCAAAAATTACACACCTATGTATGCTTAGGCATACACACATCCAGGGATAATATAGGTAGACAAACCTCTTGCTTGTATTTCATATCAGAGCCACAAACAGTACTCATAAATTGTATTTGCGTATGTTTGTAACTGCCATCCCAACACAGACAGGCATACCTTACAGTCGTCACACTTCCATAAATGGCGATACTCATTTGGTGGTTGGTTGCTAACACAGAAACCATGGAAAGATTGTGCGCAATCCATACAGACCAACATATCTACTGGACCAACTGACTCTGGCTGTTTACAAAGTGCACATGTCTCCATCCTGTATTTTCATTACGTATTTTGGCAACAATATGAGAGGGGAGCAAGCATAGCTTGCATCATAACTTGCCATGTCGGATAGATGGGGGGTGCATATATAATTATGTGCGTGGATGTATGTACACAAGTGCGTCTAACCAAATTTTCACGCTTACCGCAACTGGTGAGACATGGGTAAGCCGCAATCTGGTGAATCAAGTATTACCACTGCCGTTTCTTTCACACTCGTTGCGCCCACAGGTGCACGGGCACTGTCATTAACCTCAGTCATATATATTGTTGGCTCAAACAACTCAGGATCCTCGGTTACAGGCAAGTTGAACGCCAAATGTTCTGGGTTCTTCTCCGTCTTCAACCCCATATAAAATTGTGCATTCCAAAGATATTTGATGGTTAATGTGAGGTTAAAACAAACAATCCGGAATATCAATAACTCCGTTTTTGTCTTGAAACAAAATGATCTAAGAAAAAGTACGTAATACAGAATAAAAAGGCGCAACAAATTCAATTTAGATTTGGCCTGCACACAGCACTACACAATATTGTTACACTTTTTTTTTGACATGCTGCACCCATACAAATCCCTTGATCGTCAATCAAATGTAGGAGTTTACACCTTCTTACTGTTACGAGCTTTTGTAAAAGGAAGTCTTACTATGACTTAAACATATGATAAAAAATTGGATACATCCAAGTATACATTTAGAGACCAAGTCGTAATACTGCGAGCAATCAACCAGATGTATAAGACACCAACGAAATAAACTACAGGTATCTGTGTTACAGTCGTTCGAATACTGATACCTGTGACCTCCAGCAGACCGTGCAAAGTATGCGTCCCATGTCTCCGATAACCCACTCGTCACTCTCGGAGTCCCCTGGGGTGTCAAAAAAGCACTCACAACACCTCGTACAATCATTACATACAAACTTTGCATTCGGAAAGGCATTGTACAGACGTAGAGAGATACCAGACAAACATTCTTTATGAAAAGACGACTGACACACAGTGCAATCGACATCTGTAACTGAGCCCACATTGTTGAGTAGATTTGTACATTCAACACATTGCGTACAGTCCCCACAACGCCACAGTCCCTCCCACCCGACGCCCTCATCTACATAGATGTTGTGTTTCGTCCTATGTATGTCATCAATGCTAGTAGAAGATACACCCGTTTTCTTTTCCTGCGTATCGTCAGTATATGGAATACTGTCTTTTACAGCAACAGTACTATCATTTACAACTGTCATCACCCTTTGTGTATCTGTACGTATTTTGGTATCTACCTGAACATCTTCTTCGACACTTACATTGACTTGGCATTCGCCTGTCACGTGCTCTGCTCCTTTATGTACTATATTAATAGTGTTTTTCTTCGTTTCTATGCATTCTTCTTCCTGTACAATCGCATCCACGCGTGTGCTCGGGTTTCCCTTTGGAGACATTGGCACGATTGTCACCTGACATCCTTCGTCAACCATATCTGAATAAGTCCTTTTCGAGTTGGTTTGAACACACGAACGATGTGCACGAAACCCACATGAGAAACACTGAACTAACGGCATGTCCACTATGACCGCACTATTCTGCTTACTCATACGAGGCTTATCAACACGAGATTTGCACAACAGACACTTCATATCGCGAAGAAAACGAGCGTCTTTGTATTTGGGTTTACTGTTGCAGACTTCGCGTGCATGCGTGTGACAGTACACTCGACGGCGATCATTTTCATTCACGGACGGACCTCTATCCACAAATATAGCTGACGCATGCGATAGGCATTTAAAGTGATATGTCACCTCACATTTCTTGTACGAACATTGAATAGTCGCCTTGTTCATCCCACAGTGCGCACAAAAACTACTTCCTATCGTTTCAATCGCTTTCTCAGTCATACCATCATTTCCGGAGGCGCGTGTAATACCGTTTTCCATGTCAATGAGCAACCTCGAATTCAAGAGTGTACCGTCGGCACCAAATTGAAGGCCGCGTGTGAAGAGAACGCAACTCACATGGGCATACACAAATTGACTATAGCTGTGTTGTGCACGTCCACGTTGTTGAGAAGACCTGCCTACATACATAAATAAATCTCCGACCTTGCCATTATCACTACTAATATCATCTGAAGTCTTATGCTTCGTCCCCTCACGTTCACTTGGTACATTGGCAAGGCTCATATTTTTCAAATCATGACGCCTGCCGCGCTCCTGAGCACGTGTATCCATAACTGCGTCTATATTCTGGCTACTGTGGGAACAGGCAACCTTGGAGTTAGAAGTACTAGTTATGTCTGTGCTCTGCTTGTTGTCATTGTTGTTTATTATGCCAACCCGAGGCACATCTGCAACATATGGAGAAACCTTGGCGTTAGTATGTGCTGTAGTATAACGTGAGGGTGTGTGAATGGGGACATCTAGAGTCTGACACAGGCAGCACACAACAGGCTCATGGTGACTTTTACGTGGGTAGCGATGACGTAAAAGTCGAATCTTGGCCTCTGTGGACAATGGACCTTGGGCGTTGGTAGATACCACCTCTGTCAGGTGCGAGAGGTTGACAGAAGGCGCTTTCCCTTCTACCTTAGAACCATTCTTGTCGGTTTCTGTGCTTTCATCGGTGTCGCTTATAACTTCATTGGTTTCAGTTTCTTTACATTGCTCTCTCACTATAGCTTCCGTAATTTCTGGCCCCTTTTCACATGTTGCTAATGTCGCTGCTTCTAACGCAATGGCAGCATCCCGTTTGCCTTGTGCCTCTTCCTCAATGTCCCTGCATATACAATTACATAAAGAAATATTAACTCTAAATAATCTAGAATGTACGCGAGTGCAGGAGTTGACAGTCTAAGCGTACGAGCTTGTGTGCTTGTGTTTGTGCATGCTCGATGGATGACGTGCAGTAAAAGATAGGCAGATTGGATAATAAGGCGACATATAAGAGCCAATACTGCTGACAGAACATGCAACATGCACAAAGTTTTCTCGCGTTTGTCTCGTACATATGAGGATACACATAAACACTCAATCACCCTGTCAACATACAATTTGAACTGTTCCACTAAAAGGGCTTTTTCTTTTCTATTGTAATTTGTTAACAGCTCTAGCCTTGGCCCACCCACTTGCAGCCATTCGTTGTCACCCTCGCCCCAACCTTCAAAACGAATCCAAACCTCACCGGCACGAGAATCTTGAACATATCCTGGAAACCTGGTATGTACAACGGACCAAATACGTCAGTTAAATACGCCACAATACATCGTTGATTGCTTGCGGGATATGCGTGATTGTGAGTGTGAGTGTGAGTGTGAGTGTGTGGTGTGGATACGTGGGTGTGGGTATGGTGTGAGTACGTGGGTGTGGGTGTGGGATTATACCCTTGCAACACTCGAGTGCGTCATAGCGTTGGAGTGGAAGAGGCATTCTACACTTTCATATACGTCAAGAACTTTCATTGTTATACACTAAATGTATCAATTTCACATACATACTAGTAAAGCAAACAGTCTTATTTCGCCAGCGCTTTTCCCATGAGTTTGATGGATACAATGTGCGCAAACAACATACTATCTCTGTTCACTCAACTCGTGATGTCACATTTAACAAAAAAACATAGAAAAATTGGTATCTGTGTAACTTACAAACCATAATAAATAGTGTATTCTGTACTTTCCATATTTACAAAACAACAAGTTCAACTATACACCCGACGGTGAACACAGCGAGTATGAAATGCATTTCCATATTTAAAAAATAACAAGTTCAACTATACACCCGACGGTGAACACAACGAGTATGAAATGCATGTAAGGGAAGAGTCAACGCAGTACCATTCTCCGTCAAAGTCTTGCGCGAGATATAGGGTTCCAATTGGCACGACTGTCTCATTTTCTCGGGTTCTTTTCTTCTTCCTCATGCTAGCCAGCGTATACTAAGAAAAGTTATCCAACAGCTTGCCTAGCTTTGACGTAAATGGCGCGAGGCTGAGATGTGTGACAGATTTTGAGTCTCATCTCAATATTAGAGACTGTCAGACACTATAAGCATACCAATGCACTCATCCACTTGCGATCATACATATGGATATCAATACATGTACGGGCGTGGTTCTCACAGTCCCTTTCTCTGTGTGTGGGGAGATGAGTGTACGTATGTGTGTATATGTATGTGTATGTATTTGTGTGCATGTGTGTGTATGAGAGAGAGAGTGTGTGTGTATGTGTGTGTGTATGTGTGTGTGTATGTATGGGGTGTGTGTGTGTGTGTGTGCGTGGGTGTGTGTGTATGTGTATGTATGTGTGTGTGTCGCGGGATATGTAACGACAAGACGAGAAAAAAGGCGCCCCTGCAGCACTATTTTTGTAAGCTAATCCACGTGGCTTTATAAATAGTTTGCGCGCGGGGGTTTTCTTTTTCGCTGGATTTGGTTACATATCGCTATACCGGCCGGGGTCGGGTCGACGCGTATGTATAGTACACACACACACACACACACACACACACACACACACACACATACACACACACACACACTCATTCACTCTCACTCACACGTGCACAGGTGGGAGAGGAATTTAGCTACGATTATATGTTCGACTTTGATGACGAGAACAGAGAGCCCTTTTTGTGTAGGATTATGAAATGCCGAGGATGGGTGAACTTGGTGTTTTGATTGCTTAAACGTCTTGGAGGATTGATTCAAAATACACATACAGAGAGAGAGAGAGAGAGACCCTCTCGACCTCATTTACGTAGACATACGTGAACACGGCATGTATGTTCGTGGTAATCTGTGCACGCTTCCCAACCTGTTTACGTAGACATACGTAATTCGATGCATGCATTTACATGTGTAAGGGATTCAGCCTCTGTTTTCAGATTTACATATGTATATACATATATTATGCCTATACATGCAAGTCTCATCATGATTAATGTGTACTCGTGTAAAGGATTTTTTTTTGGATATATATATATATTCTTATACATAAAGTCTAACCATTGTATATGTACACTTGTAAGGGATACAACCTGTTGTATGTGTGTGCTAATTGCTGCAATGCACTCAATTGTTGTAAAACGTATACACATGTAGACACTGACACCTTCAGCTTAAAATCTTGTATGCCTTTTATTTGCTCGTGTGCAGAGAGAAGGCGTCAAAGAAACAATTCCACATGATGGACATTGAAATTCACTGATAGCATTATGGATAGAACAATCAATAAGTTGTGGATCCACGAGAAGCAATTCAACGCTGAATTAGTGATAAGTCCAGATGTTATCGTTGTTAAGCCTGGCGATGTTGTCGGCGTTCGTTGTATGGACTATACTCATGGTGCACAAATAAACGAGTACAACGAACTTTACTTGGAGGTTACTACGACCACAGTGGAAGAAGGTGTGGCCCTAAAGAAAAAGAATGGAACGGTCAGTGTTACTAAGGAAGTGGCCGAGATGTTTGGTCTTCAGCCACGCCAGGTGAACAACACGCACACGTTTACAGATCGAATACCTTGATGATAGAATATGTATTCCTTACCATGGTTGCCATCCAAAAACATGTCTATCTGTACCATTCATGATTCATGTTTTCTTATCATCCGTTCCAGGACGTTTTTATTCGACATGTAGAACCCGCGAGTGTGGCTGTGGAGCTGGTGGAACTGGTTTTCAAAGAACAGTACATTGGCCGGAGTGATATGTGGAGGCTCAGCAGTAACTTGATTAATAGGTGTGTGTATAAAAAGAAGTACCTGAGAAGTAGCGGTGTACGCGCATCCGTAGAGGAACTTTGGGCTGGCGGTAAGCAAGTCATGTGCGGAAGAATTGACGTCAACACAAAGATCGTTTTTAGATCTGGAAGTTCTCAGGTTTTTATACTAATCCAGGTATGTCGCGCGTTATGTAGTGGTCAGTCGGCTATTTGAATAATCTGTAACGCTATGAAGAATGTATACAAATTTTATACTGCTGTAGATCTCGCCAGAAATGTTTGGTGCAGAAGAAGAATCTGGATTACTAATGTACGAGAAAGCGGTGGACGGTTTCCTCGCGGAGCTATTTGAGCGGTGGAGGTAGTGACGGATGTGCACTCAAACGCACCCGATGGCACTTGTGAATATATTCGTATTATTGTTTCTATTTCGTGCTTTACAGCTAATTGTTAATTGAGCATGCCCACACGTGCCTGTGTACAGACAGCATTGGCGACATTTTTTGAGCTCGTCGATATAGTGCTTGCTTGCTTTTACTATTGGTCCGTTTTCTTGATTATGTTTTCTACTTACTAAATATCTCTGATGAACTCGAATGCAAATCGCTTTACGTGAATATTCGCGTGCAGCGGACGATCTTGTGCCCACGACTGTTCGATTATATTGTTCGCGAGAATGTATGTTGTTAAGCAAGAATATACCTCAGAATCAGAGAAAAAAAGTATGCCTACCATTGAGTCATTCCCACCCGCTTTGCGAGCGGCTCTAAATGAGGTAATTGTCGGATTAGTGTCGTGATAAGCCCCCTAACTCGCAATCATCATGTCGCGGGATCTCATATCAGAGTGTGTACGTAAAAACGAAGGGTACTTATAAAGATTGGATTTTGTTCGAGTCATTGAGCCAATTGGTTTCTAATAATTTACTACAGAGGATTAAATATAGTGACTTTGTATTATCCCAAAATAGACGGACGACGGCAGGTTCTACTTTGACAGCTACGTTACGGCTGCGGAGGGAGATGGTTGTAACAATATGAACTTAGCGGACATTAAGCGAGATATTCTCTCGTTCAAGGTACACTTTGATGAATGTGAGGTTTGGTTTCACAATTGGTTAACACACGAGTACGTTGAGCGTACACCGGTACACCCTTATATATATACATATATGTGTATGTTCCATATACGTGCATAGGTCTACTGTGCGCACCACTATCCTTCGCATGAATGATATTCGCTTTAGTGATTAAGATGGGCGAACATGTTGCTCCTGTAGTGGCTTATCTGTACCACACAAGTTTAGTTAAGTGTTGTATACTCGAGATCCAATATACAACATACTGCTAAACGAGTGCATTTGCACACAAGTCATAAGAATTTATATGAAAATGGGACGCTGTCCGCATGACACAGATGTGAAAGTGATGGTGTGTAAATCACTGGCTTCGGGATTATCTGCAATCGAGAGAGTACTCCTCAAGCACTCACTTCAAGCATGTCTAGACGTGCACACGCACGCTGTTTCATGCAATTACGTTCTCGTTCACCATGCATTCTCTCACACGGTAGGAACTGTTGAAAGTACCACATGTAGCGGCACAATTCTCCGACACACTCGCATCACGAAGTCAAAGGCACGGGCCCTGTGGGCCGGGGTCATTTGCTGCAGAGGTGACAGCTGAACTATCTAATGCAGAGCTCGTTGAGGCAGCGAAAAGGTTATATAACGATTGCACGTTTACGGTAAGGTTAAAAACACACAGTACTCGTACATGTATATTCATACCAACCAGCGACAAGAGCCACGTAAGCTGTGGTAACACTCAGTTGGGGATAACTTATTGTTTGAACTCTCAATATTGATACAATGTTGAAAATTCGCATATTTGTATGCATCAGCCCGCACATCCCCACAGAATCGCAACCACAACAACATAGAATCGCATGTTTACATTCGATTATAGATACTTCTATACTCAATGCACTGATGTAGGTTGCAAGTGCGCAGGATGGAAATATTATGGAAGCAATTAACCTTAGTTTGAGTGCGTATGCAACTCATTTTATTGATCGAAGTTTTGAACGAACCGGTCAGTTGATTATCGCCATCACGGCTGGAACGGGAGTGTTCAAAGTATGTGTGGGTGTAGCAATTGTGGACAAACACTAGCCTTGAATGTCTATCACACGCACACATACATACATACACACACACACACACACACACACACACACACACACACACACACACACACACACACACACACACACACACACACACACACACACACACACACACACACACACACACACACACACACAGACATGCCTAGTGTTTGTATGTACATTTATAGTGTGGCGTAGTGTGAGTTTTCAAATGTACGGTATAGTTCATATACTCAAATCAGAAACCTTGTTCTACAAACCCCAAATATGCCTCCATCCTGAACATAAACTTCCAATATATTGCATATCGCTGGTTGAAGGTGTCGCCGTCTTTCGCAGGCTTCACCAAACAGCGTGTTGTGGACAACGGTGTTGGTGTAGATATCATCTGCATGAGCCAACCCCCACTCCACCTCGTCCCTCTACTGACGAATAGCAAGTCTGAATTTGTATGCAACCCGTACTGGTTACGCCAGAGCTTTTATTCAAACACCTCCCAAATGCATGGCCACCACAAATATAGACCTGCGAAGTTTGTACCGAGGGTAGTGGGCGCGCCCCCTCTTGGTAGTTTGCTTGGCAACAAGTCTGATCGTCGTACACTGAGTCGGCCCATCACATCGTCTTCTCTCACATCTGATCAGCGCTCACACAAGGAGGTAGAATCAAATATAAATGGTCGGGAAATTAGGCAAATCCAACACCGTGCGCACTTCCAAGGGGACAAGCTGCCAACCCAGGTTCCCGAGACGTCCAATGTCCTACCCGAAACAAAAAGTACAAAAGAAATACATCGTAGACACGACGAGGCTATCTTTACGCCATACAAACCCGCTCCGTCACCATATTACCCTCAGGGTATAGGTTTGTCTGGAAACCATCTGAAACTGGGTACAGCTGGGGGTTTATCCATGTATGGAATTAGTAACTCGCAGATTGATGTGGGTGCCGGTAATGGTAAACTGTCTGTTAATAATAATTCAGAGTCCGGCTTGTTCAAAATGGATGAAATTAATGGTATTTACTCTCAGCAAAGTCTCTCTACTTCTCCGACGATGACCTCCATTCGTGCGCAAAATTTACCTACTCCCAATACACCTCAAACACCCCAAACGCCTCGCGCATTGCACACGAAAAATGCGTCAATGTATCATACCATGCCTCTAGTATCAGGAAGTGTAGGCACCCTCGCGTTGAAAGTGCCTCCGACAGCCAGTACGCCTATCACTATGGTTAATAGAAGGTAGATTATTAATATGTATATGTGTCAATGAAACTTTTTCTGCTATTTACGTCATGTCATGGCGGCAAGTTACTTTTACATTTGACTATACACAATTGTAAATATTTTTGCAGGGTTGAACCACTCCAGCCCGATGCGTCACATTCATGGGGACACGCCCAGGCGACACCTATCCCTATTATTGCAAGCGCAATGGAAAATATGTATATAGTGAATAGGTATGTATATGTACAGACATCAGCACACGCAAACAATACAACCACACATACGCACAACATTGCAAGGTCATGAAGAAATGGAAAACTTATTCAGTATGTGTGCTACTTATGATTTCGTTTAAACGACGACAGCTTATGTATACGAATAGCACACGCACGAGTTCACATATGTTATGCATTAGCAATTGAAGTTGGTTTCATCCTCTCGACTAGTGCAATGTGTTGGGCTGGGCTTAGATCGTTTTGAAGCAGTACTGTCGTCTCATGGGTAAATCATGTTTGTTTATCTTCATATGTAGTTCACACGCACTCAATGACGTGTGGATAGTGTGCATCCTGGCACTTAAATATTTACTTATGTACTCCACAGAATAAAAAACAAAACACATAGCTATAACTCATCTCATGATGTTCCGTCGAGTATTGCCATCGATCGCAAATCTTCGGATCCGAATTCCTTCGTATGTACAAGATACCTTTATTTGTGGTTGTACCTGTGTAGACTAGTCTGTAAACTTCATGTTTGTATGTGCGTACACCCAAGTTTTTTTAAGCGAACCTGTGTTACCACGAACATGGCGTAATATGTATAGTTTATAGTTGAATACAACGCAGACCTTATCAAGGCAAGCATTTCAGGGTATATATCTCGTACTCTTAACACAAACTCTTGCTTTTGTTTGTTTTGTGATTCTCCTACTTATCATTTGTTTAAGTACACGCTTATCGTACATGTATGTTTACGTGTATATTTTCACGAAACTTATATGTACATGTGTGTTCGGTGATACATGGATTTATGTGACTATGTACCGCAGTGGTGGGGAAGCGGAAGTCGACATTTGGACCCATTCCGTCCATCAACGTACACGGCTTCAAAACTATCATATAGCCGACGTCGCTGGTCTCACCTCGATCATCTGACTATGACTGGGAGACGACATATCACACACGGTCTAAACTGGAAGGGCCTGTGCGTGCCTGCATGCTTACCTCTCACAACAGATTATTTCCCTAGTCAAGAAGAGGTAAAGTGGACCTACTCTTCACATGTGCACGTGCCCACAAACTTGAGTTCTACAGGGACATGAAGTGTTTCTTCTATCTCAACACTAAACTGTTCATTGAACCTTGACTGGAGTAGTGAGTGGATGGAATATTGAACAAGTGGAGCAGTCAACTGGAAAAGGTGACATAATTAAGCTATCTAGATGTTTTATTAAATATGAGAATGTTTTCTATTCTTTCACACAGCTTTCTACACGTTTCAGAGTAAAGCCATATGTTGTAACCGTAAATGATGACGATGAAAGTGGGGGGAGCGACATTGCTACTCATAGTAGGAAAGTGTTGCGGGAGATGGTGTCTCAGCGGTTGGCTCAAGGCTTCCAAATTGTTGTTAAAGTATATACTTGTATTTTTTTTTGTACATTTATGCGGTTTGTTTCCTTTTTGGCTATTAATTGGAAAGCTGTGATTTATTTGTATTCTGTGAATTCCAACATGCCTTAGAACAACTCCCAAACCGATGAGGGCCCAACCACACCACACCTTTGTATTTACTTGCATGCATACATAATTTGCACGCACACGTGTCACCCCGCTCTGCATTGTTGTATATATAGTTATATGTACTATCTCTACCTCTGTGAGCGCATTTCTATCTTAATATACTTCCACTTACCAAGCCCAAATAGATGACGTATACATATATATGGGTAACTGTTCTTGCAAGTTTCGTTCAACCTAAACGTCTATATTGCTCTATTCTCAGCCACGAACCAAGCTGGCGGGTGCGGTTGTGGGTGGAGGCTCTATTGCCTCAAAAACATACTCAGTGATGCCCAGCGAGAAGAATGAGGAGTACATGCTGAGCTGGGGTCATAGATATCACGTGCTTTCATACGACCCGACAGACAACAATATCGAGGTATATTTTATATGCAGTTGATACATACATGCACGTATCTGTCATATCGAAAGAAATCTACAGAGTCATGTAGAATTGTGTGGCAACATCGAGGTTCGCCATGTGTATGCGTAAGTACAATATGAGACACTCAATGAGCAGAATGTTATTCGTACTTTTTAATAAATTTGTTCACACGAACCTCTGTCTACTTATGGCATGTGTGTGAAGTAGGTTTATCCACGTGCCTACGTAATCGTGAGTATTTTCAAACAATGATTTCGGTAACAATGATGTAAAAACACTTTTTATGTCCTTCAGCTACCACAAGGGTTAAAATATACACGTTAACACACATCCATGAGATACCTACATGTTCTAATACAAAAATCAAAAATAGATCAAGTGCTACACAAAGATTCCGGAGAGTAAAATACCTGAACAGTGCGCAGAAGGATTTCAATACTGTTACCGATTATGGCCACTGGCGCATCAATGTTTCCAAGATGTAACCATACCCTTCACAGTGGATGCTCAAAGCACAGGTGACTCAAATTGGAATATGATGGATCATATGATATTGGGCTATGTAGAGAAGGAGCACATGAGCACGATGCGCCATATTAATTTCTGGCGCACACGCTTCTGTTTGCTTCCTGTTGACTCTCGTCGTCCTGGTGATCTCAACAGGTATGAGCAGTGTGTGAAGGTTTGTTTATGCGTACGTGTATGTGTGCCGTTCTGGTGATTCCTGAGCAATACAGGTTTCCTTTCATGTCATATATCTGAAAAACGTGTTTGTATCATATTGCTTTATCAATGGACTAGATAGTAGTTGGATGTTTGAGTGTGTGAAGATTGCATGATGAGTGAAAGGTTGCAAGAGTGCGACTTGTGATTGTTCTTCGAGTATTTCTGTTCTAGTTAAGCATCCGTTTCATATTAAACGCATATGAATATACTGACTTGTTAACTCACTCACGTACACATGTGCGCACGCACTATAAAATTCAATACAGCGAGGCTGAAGCGCTGTCGAAAGAAGCCTTACGCGTAAGCAATTTCCAACGCTTTAATAAACTAGTGAATTCGCTAGGAGATGTCAATATGCCGGACATTCGAATAGTGCCATTTAAGGTTGTTATCTGAACAAGCGGAGCGAGTTGTACTTTTTTTTTTTATATGTACGGCTTATTAGTTTTCTCTTTTCGACCTTGTATATATTGATTCTTTGGTATGTGTCATTTGTTGTATGCCTCCTGTGTATTTACTTACATACAGTAGTAGTACTTTGTTACGATTCATGAGAGATATACTAAACACGGTATTGGAACTAGTAAATTTGAAACCAAGTCTAATTATATGTTTTGTATACCTTTATTGTCATGTTGTTCTATACATAAGCTTACTTGTTCAACTAGGCGTGTCTTTGCGTATATCGACAATGCTTCATACCAATTAAGCCTCGGCGCATCTTGTACATGTGCATCCTTGTTTATAGACAACTGCATCAAATATAGTGGAGGCTACTGGAAGACACAAACTGGCCTCTGCAACCGACATGATGGCAATCTGTAAAGCCGCACAAGCTCCTGACTCAGGACTTCCCATTGGCATGTATTTATGATCACATCTACATGCCGATAAACGTATATATTCACGTGCATTCTTTTGTGTATAGCATTGGTCTACAACACCTGTATAGTAAGTTATTTTTGTTATGGACTTCTGGTCGCATCCTTAAGAGTTATGATCTTTACATACATACACCAATACGTTAAACAATTACATACATGCGACTGTACCATGCCTTGCTTATACCCCGATGTTTAATAGTGCTGTTAAAATAATATGCAAATACTAATTACGTATATTCATATATGCTTAGGCACGCGCAGACTGCATCTGAGAGTTCATCGCCGATGCTTTGTTGGTAATGTTTTTGTGGACTGGCTTCTCAAACAGGTATTATTTGTACAAACTACATTTCGCTCATAAGGATAGTATACTGCGTGTAATTAAAGGTCAACTTTTTATGCACGTAGGTATATATGTGTACGTCCCCGTCCTCCATGTATGCTAGCGACAGGTGTATGCAAGCATGTATGTCTACGATCTTGAGTTTGTTGTGTATGTGGTTGAAATATGCATAAATGTGTTTGTGTGTACTGTGCATACATGATTTTGGCATCTTCCACTGCATATCTGAACTTGCTTTGTACAGACATCTTTGTAGATAATCATACAAATACACAATTGTAGTCGCTTCCGCATTTATAGGACAACTCCGTCCATGGAAATAGATAGTGATGCTCAAACAGGCATTTGTGTGTAAATACATTTTCACAACACGTACATATATGTACATTGAAAACCTGCTTGATCTACAATCTATAACCTTCAGGTAGCCTCTGTCACCACACGGGAAGATGCAGTGAATCTTGCACAAGCTCTTGTTGATGCACAACTGGTGAGTTCATGTACGTGGTCACAAACTGACTTTCGAGATGACTATAGTTTCTATCGATTCGACAAAAACACAAACAGCACTTCATTTGAGGCATTGTCGACTGAGCCTATGACAGACCTGTGGATGTCTGAGTGTGTGGTGTATGATCGGACAAAAGACCGCAAGATAAATAGCCACAACGATAACCACGATGACAAAGGGAAAAGCAAGAGGCGTACTGGTGCTAGTGGAAGTGGCGGTGTGGGAGGACCAAGTGAAGGTAGAAGTGCTGGTGTCGTAACTGTATCCGGGAGATCCTCAGGTGCCTCAACAGGAAACACACTCATAACCGAAACCAAACCGAACCCAGATCGCTTACAGGCCGGATGGGTGGTCATACACTTTGACAAAACGTACAACCCGCTCAGACCGTACCATGTCGAGTTTCATTGGCTTGTATCATCCGCTGTGATGATGGATGAACTCATGCAGTTGTTACACAGAAAAGCGCGTGGATGTAAGTTTCGGTTTGTACCCGTGCCGGTTGCACCAACTCTGTATCGCCGTGCGAATGTAAATCCATTACAAGCACCTATATTCGTACCATTGGCCGTGCCGGACTCTTTACTAGTTGATAAAGATAGAGAAGGTGAGGGTGAGGATGAAAGTGGGGGAATGGCAGAGGCAGAAGACTTGAAAACTACTCAGACACAATTACACCAAGATAAAGACAGAGATGTTGAACAGCTGGAGGAAGTAGGAGGCGGTTCAAATCTGTATGATTTCATGGCCATTATTCTGTCAAAGTTTAATTTCGTCGTGGACGTGGAAGCGGATTCTCGCAACAAGGATGCTCTGCTGGGCGTCATTCCCAAGAGAACATACTCCCCACCAGTATATTCTTGCTCGCAATGGGTAGGTTACGGTTTGTCTATTGTGATGAAATGCATGCTGTTTTAGGGCGTATATATTTCGGTCGCATCCAGTGGGACGCGCAAGTGACCCAACATAACGGTTTAAAATCGTGTTTGATCTGTATCGTTTTTATTTGAAATAATGATGACACATAAATGTGTTGTGCTATGAAGTGTTAATATATACTTGCCTGTTTAGTAGTGTTGGATATGAAGAGTATTCCACATTATTACGAGTATCACCAGATACTGCACAGAACGTGAATTGACAATAGTTGTATACTTTTCAATCCCATCCAATGGTATGGTTTTATTCAGTCCAGCTCTTTGGATGATGAAATTCTACAATTTCCAACATCCATTGTAAATAAATTTGCCAGTGAACAGGATAGAGGTAGTCGTACTAGCATTCTACATTACATGCACACTAAGCGAGCTCCTGTGGCTCGCATTATCCGACGCCATATTGGTATATCAATAGTAGAGCTGCGAATGGATTGACTCGTATAATCACATCCACTTCACATTGACATACTTATCGTAGCATATCCACACAAACTCGTAAACATGAACATATATATACGCCAATATACACACACATACACGCACTGTAGGTACACAACACAGGGATTTCTCTAGTGCAAGTTCGGGATGAGGAACATCCTCCTGGTTTCCTTTGGATGGCTAATCATCTCCTTACCTCCAAGTGGAGGAGAGCAGGGTATGATTTATATATAATTGTATGTATGTTTGCGTGATTTGATTGCGTGTGGATGTGACCTTTTGGTCTATGACTTAAAATAATATTTGAGAAAATATACTTTTGTACAAACCCTTAATTTCTCGCCCCTGTAAACGGCGCAGGGCTATGGGTGGTGAACAATTTTCCCAATACGAAATCCTACAAGAATTTGAACTCTTCTGTAGGAGTAAGGAACGCGTCCAAGCGTTGTTCATGGAGGTTAATGAAGTGAATGTAGATGACTCTGTGTGTAGCGAACCTCCCGACATGAATCACAATCGTACCCCATTCCCCACATTGGATGTTTCAGGAAGCGTAACTTCGGGCAGTGTGACAGACAACGATGCATCCATTGTTGTAACAACCTCTTGAGATATGTTATGATTACTACCATAGTGAGTAATTGTTGATTAAAATACATGGAGAGCATAGTACAGTCTTACAATAAAATGCTGGTTGAAAAAAAATCTGCAAGTCCATTGAAGCATATGCTATACTAGGTTGCTATATAAGTTATATCAGATATATAAAGTCATTCCGGTACTACGCGGACTATGTGAGATATTGTTACAAGCCACCATCGAAAAAGATCCGGATTACCTGGATTTATGTATCCAACGTTTGCAGGCAATGCAATTTGTTCTTGGCTGTAAAAATCTCAACCGCGAAGACTACTAGGATAGTTAATATATTGAGATGACAGACATAAGATTCAATGAATGAAATCCATTTCATACGCTTTACATATGTACATTTTACTCTTAACATACCTAATGAGACTTTACATATGGAGTGCTTTGACTCGTACGTACGCTCGTTATCTCAGTATGTGTACTAACTCTTGTCTCTATAGTTCCGCTTGCGAACGTTGTTTTGCCGTCTCCAAAGTTAGACGTTCCCCAAGCATTAGCGAAGAGAGAACTCGGATCTAATTCAGCGGCAGTGCTTATTCTGAAAAACACAATCGCTGCTATCATCCCAAACAACTGCACAGTTACAACTGATAGGGCAAAGTAAGAGAAAAAAGTGGGTAGAAACAACGCACGAACATCGGGTGGGTTTTGTATAGTGGGCTGAGACACGTCAAAATATGTGTGTCGTAGCACTACAGTAAGCACAGGTACAATCCATATAACTATACCCGCAAGCACGTTCGATTCCCAATCACTAAACGCTTGTGACACGTTCCGCGTGAGCCATGAATAATATAGTAGGGCAAAAAGGATGACCTGAAAGCCTATACAGCCGCATATGTCCACATACACTGCAAATTTGTACAAATCTATATTGTACATAATTCCAACGGGTATCAGACATAAGATTGCCCATATCACAACGATGCCGTATGCCATACGGTACTCGTTGCGTGAAGGATTTACAAAGGTATCATGGACGAATAATATATATATCAGTCGTTGTCGTGCAACTTGTGCACCTAGGAACACAAGCATAAAACCAAGGCGTACACAATAGAGTGTGTTAGCGATGGGAATCGAATGTATGTCAATAATTGCGATATCGTATAGGCCTATCACCAAACACAACACTGCCGGTACAAAGGTAGTGGCAAAAACGGTGATCAGGTACTCAATACCCCGGCTTCTCACCAGTGGATGGCTGTAGCAGGTTAAGCAATAGCCCACAGTTGACACAATTTGTGCAATCAACACAATCCCTCCTACAAGAATCGCAATCAAAGCCAGCCTCTTTTCATTTACCGGGGTGTAATACTCAGTGTTGTTCACACACAGTACATACAAAGTCCCATAAAACGCAGCGTTAAGAAGCACATTCACTATAAACCCCCATCGATTGATAATGTTATATTCTCGCCCGTTCATAGTGTGCGATAAGTGCACATTTCGTATAGCCGATGAAAACCCGTTGCTTGCTGTATGGTTCCGCTTAATGTGTTCGCTTGCTGTATGGTTCCGCTTAATGTGTTCGCTTGCTGTATGGTTCCGCTTAATGTGTTCACTACTATTCTTTTGTTCTATACGTCCGTTTATCTCCGTGTCAACGACATTTTTATCCAACTCAGCCGAGTCACCAGTGTCGTGTGATATATCCCTTCTATCGAATGGTAACTGTAGTTGTACTTCTAATACAGATTGTGTGACTCCCGGACTCGTTGAAAAAGTAGTAGTAGTTGAATTGATGTCATTACTGTTTGTTATATGTCCATGGACGTCACTCGTCTCCTTGTCCTTTAGTGATGAAGTGGGTAGGGGTGCGTGACTGAGAATCTTCATTTGTTGCATATCGAAATATTTCCAAGTATGCGTAGACGCATCAATCGATGTAGCTTCGGTTGATTTCTGTACACACTTCAGGGTTCAGTATGTAATAAAGCCAGAGCATTTTTATCTTCCGTTAAGACTAAGCATACAAAAATGATGGGTAGTTAATGCCGTTGACATCTGTACACATATACTTTGTCTAGCGTTAGTGTACGTAATATTGCATTACCCCTTATTAATATATGTAAATGATTACAAGAGTTGCATTGTTTTTGATCAATATCACTGTGAAAGAACCAGTGCATCCAAATCACTATTATATAGAATGCTCATCGCGAATCCCCGTCAAGCAACATTATTCTAAAAATAGACCTTTCGCGAATCCCCGTCAAGCAACATTATTCTAAAAATAGACATTCTCGTTGAATTATCCCCGTCAAGGAACTTTTCCAAAGAGTTCTGTCATGCAACATATTATATCATTAAACCAATGAACATTCGATAAACCCAATTTTGTTTTGCTTTAATTATCTTTCTGTAACCCATTGGATTGTACTCTATGAGTAAAACTGATATTAAACGATATTATTGGTTTGATATTCCTCCATCATTCCGGAGTTCAATCAAAACGAACAATGCTCTCGATGTCGCGATGTCGCATACCACATTACTCTCATCTGTAGTGTTCACACACACACACACACACACACACATACACACACACACACACATACACACACACACACACACACATACACACACACACACACACACACATACACACACACACACACACACACACACACACACACACACACACACACACACACACACACA